>CM038623.1:10574977-11059977 GCA_021554675.1 Leuciscus idus
ATCGTAATGTAAAATTATATATAATGATTTGTTCGTTGTTTGCAGTCTAGAAGACTGTATTTAACAAGTGTTGCTGGTCACACATACAGTGCTATATTTCCACACACCCTTGACATCAATGAAGCGCTAATAACAGCTGTGTCATATAAAGTTCAAAGTGGTCACATGACTGGCCACAATATGACTTCTTAAATGCAGGCTCAATATATGCAAGCAAACAATCTTAAATAGTTTTTATTCTGCAATAACTGTCATCTATATATTATGTATCATAAATTAAACCCAATATTTATTTGTGCTTCAGACACATCAGAGAGGAGGTCACGTAAACCAACCACAACAGCTTCAGATCACATGACTAAACCAGCGACTGAAGATAGTGAATCCATCAGACCCGTCACATCTTCAACCTCATCACCACCACCTTCATCTTCAACTTTACCACCTTCATCATACTCTTCATCACCAAAATTACAGCTAGGTACATATTCTGTTACTTACAACAATCCAACTCTCCAGATTTCCTTAAAACCAGGACATTTGGGATTTTTTCATCTGTTGTTCATGTTTTTTCAACATTCAACATTATGGCATCGATTATGGTGCTAAAAATCATTTGTTTGTTGTTTGCAGTCTAGAAGACTGTATTTAACAAGTGTTGCTGGTCACACATACAGCGCTATATTTCCACACACCCTTGACATCAGTGAAGTGCTAATAAAAGCTGTGTAACAACATACAAAACATAGCTAGCAAAACATAGCTGACATGATTTACATCAGAGACAATTTATATAAGAGACATGCCACTTCCTCAATCCTCAATACAACTATATAAGGAAAACGCCTCGGTTACGACTGTAACCTCGGTTCCCTGAAGAGGGAACGAGCGTTGCGTCGAGATTGACGCTATGGGAACGCATTGCGTGATTGCATCATGAAGCACTTGTAAAATCAGTCCAATGGCGTATAGGCGGGTGACGTCATGGCAGGAAGCTATAAAGCGCACCCAGACCAAACATTGTCAACTTCTGAAAGGTCGAAGCAAGTCGATCACAGGCACGCCGGAAGTATGGCAAGGTGACGCAACGCTCGTTCTCTCTTCAGGGAACCGAGGTTACAGTCGTAACCGAGGCGTTCCCTTTCAAGGGAACTCGCGTTGCGTCGAGATTGACGCTATGGGAACGTCTATACCAACGCCACCATAGTGACCAGTGCCTGTCTTGTGTGAAATCAGGCGAGCACAACAAAGACAGAATAACCTGGGACCCAGGAGTGAAGCCCAAAAGTAGGTTTTTAACCCGATGAGTGTGTGCGGAAAGGAACCGCCCGCCGCATCTAGCACCTCTTGTAGGGATACCCCTAATACAAGGCTACAAAGCCGCCATACTGCTCCTGCTTCAACGCACCATGGAGGAAACCGGTTTGTTTCCTGTGCAGGGAGCTCTAGAGAGATCGTGGCCTCAACAACCTCAGTTGAGAGACCCGAGTCTATGAGTTGGGCCCCCTCAGGGACCAAACCCATACTCCCATAACTCTGTTCTCCAGAACTCCCGGAAGTAGAACAATCATGGAAACCATGTACAGATGCTGAACTGCCACGTCTGCAAGTCCAAATGAGCTCCACCGCCTCGGGGTGGAGTCTCCCTCCCCTGGGCCTCAGCCCCTGCCTCGACAGGATGTCTGCTTCCTGAATCTGGTGCCCAGGGATGAAGAGCCTGAGCCATCATCACCAGGTGATTAAGTGCCAGGTGAGATGGTGACCCGTCCACGGGCACCGAGCGACCATCCATGATCGCACCCCAGCCCGTGAGGGAAGCATCCGTCGTAAGCGTTAAGCGATGACAATGAGCTCCCAGCACAGGATCCTGGGGACAAGAACCAAGGCTTCTTCCACATAACTAGGGCACGTAAGCATTGCTGCGTGACCCTGATCATGTGAAAGGGGTTGCCCCTCGGGGAAACTCTTTGGTCCTGAGCCACCACTGCAGGGGTCTCATGTACAACAGGCCAAAAGGTATCACGTTGGACACTGCTGCCATCAGACCCCACAGTCTCTGAAACTGTTTCACAGTGAGTGACTGGCCTAGCTTTATTCTTTTCACAGCTGACAGGATGTACTCTATGCATGCAGGTGAGAGGTATGCCTGCATCAACATTAAGTCCCAACCACGCCAAAAAAAAAAAAGTGGTCCTCTGTAGTGGAGAAAGCACACTTTTTTTGGCGTTTAGCCGTAACCGCAACTCTTTCCTGTGGGCGAGATCGACATCTCGATGCCGAACTGCCAACTGATGACACTGATCGTGAAAGTTTGGGGTGATAGTGCTAGGCCGAACGAAGAACTCGATATTGGTATGCTTTGCCCCCAAAAGCAAACCTCAGGAACTTCCTGTGATATGGAAGGATGGAAATGTGGAAGTATGCGTCCTTGAGATCTATCGTGACAAACCAGTCCTCGGATCTGATCTGTGGCATGATTTGTCTCAGTGTTAACAT
Organism: Leuciscus idus; assembly: GCA_021554675.1. Lineage (NCBI taxonomy): Eukaryota > Metazoa > Chordata > Actinopteri > Cypriniformes > Leuciscidae > Leuciscus > Leuciscus idus. The sequence continues at coordinate 10,577,474 of CM038623.1, forward strand.
TTTGAACTTTAGCTGAATGACTGACTCGTTCAGAACACTCAGATCCAAAATGGGACGCAACCCCCCATCCTTCTTTGGAACGATGAAATACCAACTGTAAAAACTGGTGTCCCTGCTGGAGGGAGGTACATGTTCTATGGCCCCTTTCTCCAACAGGGTTTTCACTTCTTGTTCCATTACCAGAACCTGCTTGGGGCCCACCACGGTGGATAGGACCCCCATAAACCTGGGCGGGCGAGACCCGATCATAACCCTTTTCTATGGTCTGCAGGACCCAACAAGAAATATTTGGCAGCATCTTCCATGCTGTCAAAAATTCTAGCAGAGGTACCAGCCTCTCGAGACCGGCATCTGGATTTAGTTGTTGTTGAACAGTCAGTCCGTCGTCCTGTAACGCGAACCGGCAGGGAACGACTGAACTGACTGCTCTGGGACCCTCCTCGGAGGGGGCAAGCATCCCAGGACCACTACGTTTCCGGGTGGACCCTGAGATATGTGCTCACCGGAGACCACTGCGCCCCGAAACACACAAGGTGGCGGGGCACCGTATAACGAGGTGTTAACCGCTTCCCTTCAGAGGAGATTGCCCTCATTGGCCTGACCCCTCGAGCGTCAGGACCTTTTCTCCACAGCCTTCTTGGAAATAATAACGGTCCTCAGATCCGCCTTATCCCTTGAAGGCTGCAGTTGAGAGTGCCAACCCAACCCCAGTCTTTTATTGGGGGATCAGGAGCAAACACTCTGTTTCTGTTGAGATATGTTTGGCAGAAGTTCCCACACTGCCAAAAAATCTACTAAGAGAACCAGGCTCTCCAGACTGTTCTAGGTGTTACTCAAGCGACCAATTCGGTGCCCTGTACGGCGAACCGGCAGGGAACAACCGAACTGACTGCTCTGAGACCCTCATCAGAGGGGGCGAACATCCCAGTGCCGCTACGTTTCCGGGCAGACATGGAGATGTAGGCTCGTCAGAGACAGTTGCGCCCCGACGCACACGAGGTGGCGGGGTTGGCAGAACGGCCCCCCAAAGACATCGAAGGGAAATGGGCTCCGTATAGTGAGGTGTTAACCACTTCCCACCAGAAATTAAGAGAACCAGCCTCTCGAGACTGGTCTCTGGTATTACTCAAGCGACCAATTCGTTGCCCTGAAGCGGCGCACCGGCAGGGAACAGCCAAAATGATTGCTCTGAGACCCTCCTCGGAGGGGACAAGAATCCCAGCGCCGCTACGTTTCCGGGCGGACAGTGAGATAAAGGCTCGTCTGAGACTAGAATTCACTGGAGACCGCTGCGCCCCGAAGCACACGAGATGATGGGGTTGGCAGAACGGCCCCTGAGAGCACCGAAGGGAGATGGGCACCGTATAATGAGGTGTTATTCATTTCCCCCCAGGAATTTCACCATTTATTTCCTCAGAATGAAATGCAGCCAAAGATCAACCAGACAAGTCAACACGGTCTGGATGAAAGGCTGAATAGTATATTAATACCGAAATCTAACTCCTCAGAGATCAGATAAGTACATATTTAATTTTCTCAAAAATTAAATGCAGCCAAATGTCAACCAGACAAGTAGAAACGGTCTGGATGAAAGGCTGAATACTATATTAATATAGACATAACTCCTCAGAGATCAGATGAGTACATATTAAATTCTCTCAAAAATTAAATGCAGCCAATATCAACCAGACAAGTAAACACGGTCTGGATGAAAGGCTGAATACTACATTAATATAGACATCTAACTCCTCAGAGATCAGATAAGTACATATTTAATTTTCTCAAAAATTAAATGCAGCCAAATGTCAAGTAGAAACAGTCTTGGTGAAAGGCTGAATTTAGTGTATTAATACAGACATCAACTCAGATGAGCATTTAACATTTAATTTAATCACAATTAAATGCAGACAGAAATAGCTCAGATATAGAACTTGGTCTGGATGAAAAATAGAATATATTATTTTCATACATCTTCTTTCAAAGCCAGACAAATATTTAATTTCTCCAAATTAAATTCATATTATATTCTCAAACAAAAAGAACCACAATAATAGTTTACAAACACATAATTAGTTTGCAAACTATCATAATAGAGAAAGAGAGAAAAGGAAATTCCCGTCTGCTCAGTTCCCTGTGTGTATAAATATATCGGACCTATTATCTACACGTTGCCTCGGCAAACGCGCGATCTGAGCCACTAGATTCTTATTGCAGAGATGCAGACTCATAATCTACGCGCTGCCTCGGCAAACGCGCGATCTGAGCCATTAGATTCTTATTGCAGCCCCGTAATCTACGCGCTGCCTCAGCACACGCGAGATCCGAGATCGAGTCACAGAATCTTTATTGCAGACCCGTAGCCTAATCTACGCGCTGCCTCGGCAAACGCGAGATCCAAACCAAAGAATCTTTCTCGACTTTCTTCCCTCGAGAAGAAAGCCAACAGGAGCAGAGCTAAAACTCTCGAAGTGCATATGTTACACGTCAGGAATTATGAATGAACACTGTCAGCCCCATTTTACTAGAGCTGACCGTGCATGCTCTACTCCCAAACAAACAACACATAAATCGCGTGTATCCCCACTCATAATGAAGCGAGGGCGGGGAGGAACACACGATCCAAAATGCTGTTTGCTCGCCATTATATTCCTGTCTAGATATATAATATGCTTGAGGACAAACAACAATAAATAGACAGAGACAGATTTCACAGAGAGCGCTTGCTGAAGACACAGAAGCTGACAATGTTTGGTCTGGGTGCGCTTTATAGCTTCCTGCCATGACGTCACCCGCCTATACGCCATTGGACTGATTTTACAAGTGCTTCATGATGCAATCACGCAATGCGTTCCCATAGCGTCAATCTCGACGCAACGCGAGTTCCCTTGAAAGGGAACCCGTAACGGCAAAGATGGCGGTTGAATGCACATGTCCCGCCCCTCCCGCTGGAAAGCCAATCATCTGCTTTTAAAAGTCAAGCCGGGAAACATTTAAGCCTATCGTCTGGTTCCACTGACGCATGCGCACAGTTGAGGTTTTGCGACAGCGGAGAGAGAGAGAGAGAGCCCCGGTCGCGCGCGCGCACTCTCTCTCTCTCTTCGGAGCCAGGCAAAAGTGTAAACAAGACTGCACTGTCTCCAAATTAAGCGCTGTCTTCCTCTCTATCCCGCACGCATATTAATCAAAATAAAACGACATGATGGTAAAAGGTCGGAAGACCAAAGTTTCATGTGGAGCATTCAGAGTTTTTTTTTTCCTGAATTACCGCTGGGTGTGAATTGTGCTAAAATACGTTGCCTTATCTTCTCTGAAAAGCGTTCCGCACATTCAACTGACATAAAATTACTCTCTAAATAAACGAAAAAACCTATCCAATGATGTAATGTTTTCTGTGTTGACACTAACCTTGTGGGATGTCCATGTCCTAACTGCTGGGATAATCACACAACCGTATGACACGTCCAATTCGCGAAGTAATGACTCCTTTGAACCGATTCATTTTAATGAATAGTTAAAACAACTGATCTATACAATACATTATTACTGATAAAGTACAAACCTGCTTATATTTAAATAATGGAGAACAATATTGACATTGATTATTGCACAACACCGGCATTCTGGATAGAGACGTAAATGAAGTTGGTGTCGTGAACCCTTGCGCATGCGTAGTAAAGTATAACCTGTGGGGAAAAAGGCATTTTAAACCTTATTTTGGGGCAAAGTCATCAAACTTTTTCAGTGATTTTTATCATATTTTACTGCTGTTTCTATACATGCAGTTTTTATGTCCCGGTGACCAGTGAAAGTGCAGTTCTGACTCTCTGCCCATTCATTTAGATAGGAGCCTGGGGCCTCATGTATCAATCTTGCGTACGCACAAAAACTTTGCGTACGCCAGCTTTCACGCTCACGGTCGTATGTACTAACAGTGAAATTAACGCGAGAATGTGCGTTCCTCCACGCCAATTTCATGTCTGGCGTACGTACATTTCTCATTGTTTTTGTCCGTTGGCGACTCTTACAGGCAATGAAGTGAAGTTACAAACATTACACAACGAATTGTTCTACAAGTCTATCGCACCACCACCTGTGGGAACCATTGCTATTAACTTGCAATTTATAAAATAATTGACATATATTGTCACACGAGCCTTATGGGAATATTCTATCAATTATGCAATTAAGTAAGAACATATAAAAGCATATGCAAATTGATACAACCCTTAGTCTATGGCAATGACAGCTTTGGTTTAATGTCCACCTTTATATCAGACCATTTCTTTTTAAGGTCACTTAGGGTAGACTGTGTACATGAGACATGTGTACAGTTGAGACACCTTAAATAACTTGCGTTCGCAGCAAGCACAAGTTGTGATTTTTGCTGTGCACGTGCGTATTAGTGTCCTCTTTGATTGTGGGAAATTTGAACAACGGACGCATCTCCGATCCGAAGATATCGGGAAAAGTTTGTTTTTTTTCTAAGGTATGACGTTCACTTCACCATGCACTCTCCACAATGAATCGCTTATTATCCTTATGTGACTGTTAACCGTAACTGGTATCACAACAAACGTTATTCTGTGCCCTAAAAACTGGCATATTTCATGGTATTGTGGTAATTGCAAAATCTAGAGAAATGTGCGAGGTGGCCAGCGGGGGATATTGAGACACATATCTACTGTACCCCCGATAGAGTTATATTAGGAAACACACTGTTTAGTTGTTCAGTGTTATGATAACAGGTTAAACGTCGTAATTAGCCAGCATGGGACGCAAATGAAAATAAAATTTGATATTTGTGATATTTAAACTGTGTATTATTGATTAATATTGAAATAATATTACATATCTTGTTCCTGCTTCATACATTTTAACCAGTGCTAATTTAAATAAAATGAATGAATATAAATGGATGAATAAACAAAAATGTTGCCCAATTGTTATTTTCTTTATTTGTCTTTATTTTTTATATTTACAATGAATGGTTAGTTACCTTCACATCATTAAAAATGGGTGTCTCAACTGTACCATGCACTGTCTCAACTGTACCACATACTGTATGGGTACAGTTGAGACAAAGTTGAAACAAAAAGCACCTTATTTTTATGAGCTAATTGTGGAAACTATAAACTACTTGTGGGTATTATTGATTGATAATATCTTAGTCTACAAGCTAATGAAATGTCATGTGGCGTGTCATGTGGAAATTCATTTCTTTTCAGTGTCTATTTTTGTGTGAAAAATCAAAACGCAAAAAGTGTCTCAACTGTACTCAATCTACTCTACAGTGCGACTTTCAGATCCCACCGCATTGACGGCATCAGCCAAACTCTCCCACTCATATTTTTTCCTTTTGTTATTAATTCCGGAGGACAAAGTTCCAAATAAAAAAACATTTTTTTTTCGTTTCTACCTCCGATAGTAGCACCTCCAATTCACTTTCTGTAAAGTTTCGTTTCTTGCCGCCATTTTCTTACTGCTTTCTTTTGCCAAAGTGGACTCATTATCATATTTAAATTGATTTAATTAAGGGAGGAGACTGGGTGGGGCGTTGTGCTCGTGCATGTGCGGTCAATTTTACGTTAACTGGGATGTACAAAGAGAATATGCGTGTGATCCTTCGTACGCAGAGATTCATACATCTGGGTTTTTTTGTGCGTACGCACATTTACAGCTTTGTCCGTACGCAATGTTTTAGTATGAATTCAACGCAAGTCTTTGTACATGAGGCCCCTGGTCTTGTTAGTCCGAAATAGCTGCCCGGAGGAGTTGCCAAGATGGCGGCCGAGTGGCACGACTTGCCTAAAAGGACTTTGTTTACATTAAGCTAAACATCCCATACTGTCACTATAACAGAGACTCAAGGATGCAGTATAGAATTAATCTGATCTGAACATTAATAACGGTAAGATGCCATTAGCCTTTTGATATTATTTTTAAGATCATCATCTGATTGTAAAATTATATATAATGATTTGTTCGTTGTTTGCAGTCTAGAAGACTGTATTTAACAAGTGTTGCTGGTCACACATACAGCGCTATATTTCCACACACCCTTGACATCAGTGAAGCGCTAATAACAGCTGTGTCATATAAAGTTCAAAGTGGTCACATGACTGGCCACAATATGACTTCTTAAATGCAGGCTCAATATATGCAAGCAAACAATCTTAAATAGTTTTTATTCTGCAATAACTGTCATCTATATATTATGTATCATAAATTAAACCCAATGTTTATTTGTGCTTCAGACACATCAGAGAGGAGGTCACGTAAACCAACCACAACAGCTTCAGATCACATGACTAAACCAGCGACTGAAGATAGTGAATCCATCAGACCCGTCACATCTTCAACCTCATCACCACCACCTTCATCTTCAACTTTACCACCTTCATCATACTCTTCATCACCAAAATTACAGCTAGGTACATATTCTGTTACTTACAACAATCCAACTCTACAGATTTCCTTAAAAACAGGACATTTGAGATTTTTTCATCTGTTGTTCATGTTTTTTCAACAATCAACATTATGGCATCGGTTATGGTGCTAAAAATCATTTGTTGGTTGTTTGCAGTCTAGAAGACTGTATTTAACATGTATTGCTGGTCACACACACAGTGCTATATTTGCACCACACCCTTGACATCAGTGAAGCGCTAATAAAAGCTGTGTAACAACATACAAAACATAGCTAGCAAAACATAGCTGACATGATTTACATTAAGCTAAACATCCCATACTGTCACTATAACAGAGACTCAAGGATGCAGTATAGAATTGATGAGGAGAGTATAGAATTGATGAGGAGAGTCTTTAACTTCATGTTGTTTTATTGGCTGTTGATTAAAGTTAATTTCTGTGTATATTAAAGTGTTTTAATGCTGGTTTGTTGTAGGTGTCGTGAGCTCCATGAGTGTGACAGGATATTCAGGAGGAGAAGTCAACATCACATGCAAATATGATAAAGGATATACAGAGAATAAAAAGTATTTTTTAAAAGAACAGGGGTCAATGCGCAGAGATCGAATCAGGACTAATGAGAAAGATAAATGGGTTAAGAATGATAGATTCTCTCTGTATGACGACACAAGTTCAGCAGTCTTCACTGTGACCCTCGGAAATCTGAGAGAACGGGATTCTGGGACGTACCAGTGTGGAGTTGATATAAAATCAGGAACAGATCCCCTCACTGAAGTGAATCTGAAGGTTATAACAGGTGAGTAACTGAGACCCTCAAACCCATGATGATCTCCACAACATCACGATACTCAACACTGACTGTAATTACTGACGTTCACATGTGAAACAGACACCCTCAACAACCTTTTTGTCTATTGATGTAAGACTTAAACTCATAATCTTGACTTGCATTAATAAATGTTGCAAAGTGACATATTGTTTATATCGGGAACAACATGACAAATTAGACACGCAAATTCCAGCCAGGTTGGTCCCTCACCATTCAAAACAGTCGAAGACCACTTTACATATCTTGGCATTATGATACCAAAACATTTTGGCTAAGATTGGCAGATTAAAAGATAATATAGAGCGATGGAGGCTCCTTCCGCTATCTATGATTGGCAAAATTAATGCAATTAAAATGGTCACTTTACCACAGTTCCTCTACCTTTTTCAAAATGTGCCTGCTTATGTACCTGTATCTTTTTTCAAGCTTTTGGATTCAGTTATCATAGCGTTTATTTGGGCTTACAAGACTCCCTGAATAGCAAAAGCGCACGTACAGAAACCCACTCAGTTGGGAGGCCTAGGGCTCGCAGTGTTTAACCAAGGTGTGGGAACCCTGTGTAAGGATGTAAAGAGGCGAGATAACAGAAACCACAGTATCCTCTGTAGATGATGATGAGGGAGTGTTCACACCACATACACTGACCCGTATCACTTTCTCACACACAACACTGTCTCAGTTATGGAGAAATCGTAATGTAAAATTATATATAATGATTTGTTCGTTGTTTGCAGTCTAGAAGACTGTATTTAACAAGTGTTGCTGGTCACACATACAGTGCTATATTTCCACACACCCTTGACATCAATGAAGCGCTAATAACAGCTGTGTCATATAAAGTTCAAAGTGGTCACATGACTGGCCACAATATGACTTCTTAAATGCAGGCTCAATATATGCAAGCAAACAATCTTAAATAGTTTTTATTCTGCAATAACTGTCATCTATATATTATGTATCATAAATTAAACCCAATGTTTATTTGTGCTTCAGACACATCAGAGAGGAGGTCACGTAAACCAACCACAACAGCTTCAGATCACATGACTAAACCAGCGACTGAAGATAGTGAATCCATCAGACCCGTCACATCTTCAACCTCATCACCACCACCTTCATCTTCAACTTTACCACCTTCATCATACTCTTCATCACCAAAATTACAGCTAGGTACATATTCTGTTACTTACAACAATCCAACTCTCCAGATTTCCTTAAAACCAGGACATTTGAGATTTTTTCATCTGTTGTTCATGTTTTTACAACAATCAACATTATGGCATCGATTATGGTGCTAAAAATCATTTGTTTGTTGTTTGCAGTCTAGAAGACTGTATTTAACAAGTGTTGCTGGTCACACACACAGTGCTATATTTCCACACACCCTTGACATCAGTGAAGAGCTAATAACAGCTGTGTCATATAAAGTTCAAAGTGGTCACATGACTGGCCACAATATGACTTCTTCTTAAATGCAGGCTCAATATATGCAAGCAAACAATCTTAAATAGTTTTTATTCTGCAATAACTGTCATCTATATATTATGTATCATAAATTAAACCCAATGTTTATTTGTGCTTCAGACACATCAGAGAGGAGGTCACGTAAACCAACCACAACAGCTTCAGATCACATGACTAAACCAGCGACTGAAGATAGTGAATCCATCAGACCCGTCACATCTTCAACCTCATCACCACCACCTTCATCTTCAACTTTATCACCTTCATCATACTCTTCATCACCAAAATTACAGCTAGGTACATATTCTGTTACACTCAAAATAAAAATTATGTCTAAACATAAGATTTATGTATTTGAATTGCATATAGAATTTCCATCCATTTGGATTACATAGTTTTAACATAAACCAATTAATAATCTTAATGTGATTCATATTTTAAGTCATACATGAAACAGATACGATTTATGTAATTGTATTAATAAACTGAATGTGATTCATATATGTCAGTCATATGTAAATGAAACGGGTAAGATTTATGTAATAGTACACAGAAAAACGCCCATGTTAAATTAACACTTCTCAGTGTTCATATGTGTGCACATTACAGAGTTAAAGTACCATTGAAGCAGTGTTGAAGTTAATGAGATAATTAAGTGATGATTGAACATTAATGATGAACACCTGCTGTTAACAAGCAGAATCACTGAAGGAAAGAGAAACACAAGAACTACAACTGACTTCAGCCACAGTCTTAGATGAAATCAACTGAAGATAAAAGAAGACATTAAATGTCTCAAGATCTTTGCAGAGGAGGATTAAACAACTCCACAAACAGCATTACCAGATTGACTTTATTTAATTTCCGGTTTAATGAAATCAATAGGTGTATTTTAAAGTCACCATGATGGTGGTTAGCGTTTTCTTTAGTTGGGCTCTTGACCCTTGACTCTTTAATGTACATTTTTCTTTGGCTGCTATACTTGTGTGTTTATAAAGCACAATTGTTGTAGCTAAAAAAGCCATGAGAAAATGAGATCCGGTGATGTTGGCTGTTTATTGATGATGGAGACGATATCATCATGTAATTGCCTGAATCCCTGATCTTATGCAGTATCTATTGCTTTGATTATATAGGACTTGTGGTTTAATGTTGTTTTATTCATAATAGAAGTAATTTGATTCTACAGTATATCTAGCAGTGTTGTTTATCAAGTACGTATTATTTAAAATAGTTTTTTTTTTTGTTTACTTAAATCTATGGCATTACTTAGATACACACAGACATCAAGAAACAGCATATGAATCGTAACAATGGTGACAATCAAACAAAATATCCAGATAATCAGATCAACTCCAGCTGCATAATTTACTAAAGCCGCAATGCATGCTGGGAGATATGGGTGAGTTTTGATTGGTGGTACCCAGCATGCACTGCAGCATGAAGCATGTCATTGATTGTCACCATTGTTGAGAGTCATACACTGATTCTTGATGTCTAAGTAATAATGTAGAGGAAAAAGATTAATGCACTAAATGTTTTTAAAATCCTTTATATTATTTGATTAACAACATCGCTCTCATGCTGTAAAATTACATGGCTTCTATTATAAAACAACATTACAAACACAAGTCATATACAATCAAAACATTAGACTCTGAATAAGATCAAAGATTCAATCAATTACATGATAATTTCATAAACAGCCAACATTACCTGATCTAATCTTCTCATGGCTTTTTTTGCCATAACAAATGTGCTTTATACACACACAATTATAGCAGCCAGAGAAAATGTAATACTAATAAGTTAAGGGTCAAGAGTCCAACTAAAGCAAACGCTAACCACCATTATGGTGAGTTTAAAATACAACTATTGATTTAATTAAAACAGAAATTAAATAAAGTCAATCTGGTAATGCTGTTTGTGGAGTTGTTTAATCCTCCTCTGCAAAGATCTTGAGAGATTTAATGTATTCTTTTCTCTTCAGTTGATTTCATCTAAGACTGTGTCTGAAGTCAGTTGTAGTTCTTGTGTTTCTCTGTTCTTCAGTGATTCTACTTGTTAACAGCAGGTGTTCATCATTAATGTTCAATCATCACTTAATTATCTCATTGACTTCAACACCGCTTTAACTCTGTAGTGTGCACACATATGAACACTGAGCAGTGTTAATTTAACATGGCCGTTTTTCTGTGTACTATTACATAAATCTTACCCGTTTCATTTACATATGACTGACAAATATGAATCACTTTCAGTTTATTAATACAATTACATAAATCGTATCCGTTTAATTTATATATGACTTAAAAATATGAATCACATTCAGATTATTAATTGGTTTATGTTAAAACTATGTAATTCAAATGGATGGAAATTCTATATGCAATTCAAATACATAAATCTTATGTTTAGACATAATCTTTTTTTTGAGTGTACTTACAACAATCCAACTCTCCAGATTTCCTTAAAAACAGGAAATTTGGGATTATTTTCATCTGTTGTTCATGTTTTTTCAGCAGTCAACATTATGGCATCGGTTATGGTGCTAAAAATCATTTGTTCGTTGTTTGCAGTCTAGAAGACTGTATTTAACAAGTGTTGCTGGTCACACATACAGCGCTATATTTGCACCACACTCTTGACATCAGTGAAGCACTAATAACAGCTGTGTAACAACATACAAAACATAGCTGACATGATTTACATCAGAGACAATTTATATAAGAGACATGCCACTTCCTCAATCCTCAATACAACTATATAAGGAAAACCCGTAACGGCAAAGATGGCGGTTGTATGCACATGTCCCGCCCCTCCCGCTGGAAAGCCAATCATCTGCTTTTAAAAGTCAAGCCGGGAAACATTTAAGCCTATCGTCTGGTTCCACTGACGCATGCGCACAGTTGAGGTTTTGCGACAGCGGAGAGAGAGAGAGAGAGCCCCGGTCGCGCGCGCGCACTCTCTCTCTCTCTTCGGAGCCAGGCGAAAGTGTAAACAAGACTGCACTGTCTCCAAATTAAGCGCTGTCTTCCTCTCTCTCCCGCACGCATATTAATCAAAATAAAACGACATGATGGTAAAAGGTCGGAAGACCAAAGTTTCATGTGGAGCATTCAGAGTTTTTTTTTTCCTGAATTACCGCTGGGTGTGAATTGTGCTAAAATACGTTGCCTTATCTTCTCTGAAAAGCGTTCCGCACATTCAACTGACATAAAATTACTCTCTAAATAAACGAAAAAACCTATCCAATGATGTAATGTTTTCTGTGTTGACACTAACCTTGTGGGATGTCCATGTCCTAACTGCTGGGATAATCACACAACCGTATGACACGTCCAATTCGCCAACTAATGACTCCTTTGAACCGATTCATTTTAATGAATAGTTAAAACAACTGATCTATACAATACATTATTACTGATAAAGTACAAACCTGCTTATATTTAAATAATGGAGAACAATATTGACATTGATTATTGCACAACACCGGCATTCTGGATAGAGACGTAAATGAAGTTGGTGTCGTGAACCCTTGCGCATGCGTAGTAAAGTATAACCTGTGGGGAAAAAGGCGTTTTAAACCTTATTTTGGGGCAAAGTCATCAAACTTTTTCAGCGATTTTTATCATATTTTACTGCTGTTTCTATACATGCAGTTTTTATGTCCCGGTGACCAGTGAAAGTGCAGTTCTGACTCTCTGCCCATTCATTTAGATAGGAGCCTGGTCTTGTTAGTCCGAAATAGCTGCCCGGAGGCGTTGCCAAGATGGCGGCCGAGTGGCACGACTTGCCTAAAAGGACTTTGTTTACATTAAGCTAAACATCCCATACTGTCACTATAACAGAGACTCAAGGATGCAGTATAGAATTAATCTGATCTGAACATTAATAACGGTAAGATGCCATTAGCCTTTTGATATTATTTTTAAGATCATCATCTGATTGTAAAATTATATATAATGATTTGTTCGTTGTTTGCAGTCTAGAAGACTGTAATTAACAAGTGTTGCTGGTCACACACACAGCGCTATATTTCCACACACCCTTGACATCAATGAAGCGCTAATAACAGCTGTGTCATATAAAGTGCAAAGTGGTCACATGACTGGCCACAATATGACTTCTTCGTAAATGCAGGCTCAATATATGCAAGCAAACAATCTTAAATAGTTTTTATTCTGCAATAACTGTCATCTATATATTATGTATCATAAATTAAACCCAATGTTTATTTGTGCTTCAGACACATCAGAGAGGAGGTCACGTAAACCAACCACAACAGCTTCAGATCACATGACTAAACCAGCGACTGAAGATAGTGAATCCATCAGACCCGTCACATCTTCAACCTCATCACCACCACCTTCATCTTCAACTTTACCATCTTCATCATACTCTTCATCACCAAAATTACAGCAAGGTACATATTCTGTTACTTACAACAATCCAACTCTCCAGATTTCCTTAAAACCAGGACATTTGGGATTTTTTCATCTGTTGTTCATGTTTTTTCAACATTCAACATTATGGCATCGATTATGGTGCTAAAAATCATTTGTTCGTTGTTTGCAGTCTAGAAGACTGTATTTAACAAGTGTTGCTGGTCACACACACAGTGCTATATTTGCACTACACCCTTGACATCAGTGAAGCGCTAATAAAAGCTGTGTAACAACATACAAAACATAGCTAGCAAAACATAGCTGACATGATTTACATTAAGCTAAACATCCCATACTGTCACTATAACAGAGACTCAAGGATGCAGTATAGAATTGATGAGGAGAGTATAGAATTGATGAGGAGAGTCTTTAACTTCATGTTGTTTTATTGGCTGTTGATTAAAGTTAATTTCTGTGTATATTAAAGTGTTTTAATGCTGGTTTGTTGTAGGTGTCGTGAGCTCCATGAGTGTGACAGGATATTCAGGAGGAGAAGTCAACATCACATGCAAATATGATAAAGGATATACAGAGAATAAAAAGTATTTTTTAAAAGAACAGGGGTCAATGCGCAGAGAACGAATCAGGACTAATGAGAAAGATAAATGGGTTAAGAATGATAGATTCTCTCTGTATGACGACACAAGTTCAGCAGTCTTCACTGTGACCATCAGAGATCTGAGAGAACGGGATTCTGGGACGTACCAGTGTGGAGTTGATATAAAATCAGGAACAGATCCCCTCACTGAAGTGAATCTGAAGGTTATAACAGGTGAGTAACTGAGACCCTCAAACCCATGATGATCTCCACAACATCACGATACTCAACACTGACTGTAATTACTGACGTTCACATGTGAAACAGACACCCTCAACAACCTTTTTGTCTATTGATTTAAGACTTAAACTCATAATCTTGACTTTGGCATTAATAAATGTTGCAAAGTGACATATTGTTTATATCGGGAACAACATGACAAATTAGACACGCAAATTCCAGCCAGGTTGGTCCCTCACCTTTCAAAACAGTCGAAGACCACTTTACATATCTTGGCATTATGATACCAAAACATTTTGGCTAAGATTGACAGATTAAAAGATAATATAGAGCGATGGAGGCTCCTTCCGCTATCTATGATTGGCAAAATTAATGCAATTAAAATGGTCACTTTACCACAGTTCCTCTACCTTTTTCAAAATGTGCCTGCTTATGTACCTGTATCTTTTTTCAAGCTTTTGGATTCAGTTATCATAGCGTTTATTTGGGCTTACAAGACTCCCCGAATAGCAAAAGCGCACGTACAGAAACCCACTCAGTTGGGAGGCCTAGGGCTCCCAGTGTTTAACCAAGGTGTGGGAACCCTGTGTCAGGATGTAAAGAGGCGAGATGACAGAAACCACAGTATCCTCTGTAGATGATGATGAGGGAGTGTTCACACCATAGACACTGACCCGTATCACTTTCTCACACGCAACACTGTCTCAGTTATGGAGAAATCGTAATGTAAAATTATATATAATGATTTGTTCGTTGTTTGCAGTCTAGAAGACTGTATTTAACAAGTGTTGCTGGTCACACATACAGCGCTATATTTCCACACACCCTTGACATCAGTGAAGAGCTAATAACAGCTGTGTCATATAAAGTGCAAAGTGGTCACATGACTGGCCACAATATGACTTCTTCTTAAATGCAGGCTCAATATATGCAAGCAAACAATCTTAAATAGTTTTTATTCTGCAATAACTGTCATCTATATATTATGTATCATAAATTAAACCCAATGTTTATTTGTGCTTCAGACACATCAGAGAGGAGGTCACGTAAACCAACCACAACAGCTTCAGATCACATGACTAAACCAGCGACTGAAGATAGTGAATCCATCAGACCCGTCACATCTTCAACCTCATCACCACCACCTTCATCTTCAACTTTACCACCTTCATCATACTCTTCATCACCAAAATTACAGCTAGGTACATATTCTGTTACACTCAAAATAAAAATTATGTCTAAACATAAGATTTATGTATTTGAATTGCATATAGAATTTCCATCCATTTGGATTACATAGTTTTAACATAAACCAATTAATAATCTTAATGTGATTCATATTTTAAGTCATACATGAAACAGATACGATTTATGTAATTGTATTAATAAACTGAATGTGATTCATATATGTCAGTCATATGTAAATGAAACGGGTAAGATTTATGTAATAGTACACAGAAAAACGCCCATGTTAAATTAACACTGCTCAGTGTTCATATGTGTGCACACTACAGAGTTAAAGTACCATTGAAGCAGTGTTGAAGTTAATGAGATAATTAAGTGATGATTGAACATTAATTATGAACACCTGCTGTTAACAAGCAGAATCACTGAAGAACAGAGAAACACAAGAACTACAACTGACTTCAGACACAGTCTTAGATGAAATCAACTGAAGATAAAAGAATACATTAAATGTCTCAAGATCTTTGCAGAGGAGGATTAAACAACTCCACAAACAGCATTACCAGATTGACTTTATTTAATTTCCGGTTTAATGAAATCAATAGTTGTATTTTAAAGTCACCATGATGGTGGTTAGCGTTTGCTTTAGTTGGGCTCTTGACCCTTGACTCTTTAATATACATTTTTCTTTGGCTGCAATACTTGTGTGTTTATAAAGCACAATTGTTGTAGCTAAAAAAGCCATGAGAAAATGAGATCCGGTGATGTTGGCTGTTTATTGATGATGGAGACGATATCATCATGTAATTGCCTGAATCCCTGATCTTATGCAGTATCTATTGCTTTGATTATATAGGACTTGTGGTTTAATGTTGTTTTATTCATAATAGAAGTAATTTGATTCTACAGTATATCTAGCAGTGTTGTTTATCAAGTACGTATTATTTAAAATAGTTTTTTTTTTTTTTTTACTTAAATCTATGGCATTTAGGCAAGGCAAGGCAAGTTTATTTATATAGCACATTTCATACACAATGGCAATTCAAAGTGCTTTACATAGAAGAAATTAAAATAATAAAAAGAAATAATAATAATTAAAAGTTTAGAAAAATAAAATGAAATACAGTACAGTACAGTCGGACGAACAGTGGCACAGTGCTCATTCAGTAAATGCATAGCTAAACAAAAGTGTTTTGAGTCTGGATTTGAATGTGACCACTGTAGGAGCACATCTGATCTCTTCTGGAAGCTGGTTCCAGCTGTGGCTGGCATAATAGCTAAAAGCAGACTCACCATGCTTAGAGTGAACCCTTGGTATTTCTAGCTGATATGATCCTAATGATCTGAGTGATCTGTTGGGTTTATATTCAGTGAGCATATCTGCAATGTATTGAGGTCCTAGGCCATTGAATGATTTATATACCAGTAATAATACTTTAAAATCAATCCTAAATCTAACTGGGAGCCAGTGTAGAGACCTGAGGACTGGTGTGATATGTTCATATTTTCTGGTTCTGCTCAGAATCCTAGCGGCAGCGTTCTGTATGAGCTGCAACTGTCTTATGGTCTTTTTGGAAAGGCCAGTGAGGAGTCCATTACAATAATCCACCCTGCTGGTGATGAAAGCATGCACAAGTTTCTCTAAGTCTTGTCTGGAAACAAAGCATCTAATTCTTGCAATATTTTTTAGATGATAGTATGCTGATTTAGTTATTGCTTTGACATGACTACTGAAACTAAGGTCTGACTCTAGTGTCACACCAAGATTCCTGACTTGATTTTTAGTTGTTTGACCCCTGGAGTGAAGGTATGCGTTCACCTTGAGAACTTCATCTTTGTTTCCAAATGCAATGACTTCAGTTTTATCTTTGTTTAACTGAAGAAAGTTTTGGCACATCCAACTGTTGACTTCATCAATGCATCGGCACAGGGAGTCAATTGGGCTGTAATCGTTAGGCGATAGGGCTAAGTACAGCTGTGTGTCGTCTGCATAGCTGTGGTAAGCAATTTGGTTCTTTCTCATTATTTGGCTCATTGGGAGCATATACAGGTTGAACAGGAGTGGCGCAAGAATTGAGCCTTGAGGGACTCCGCATGTCATGGATGTCCACTCAGACTTATGGTCTCCTATACTCACATAATAACCTCTCTCATCTAAGTATGACCTGAACCATTTTAGGACTATCCCAGAAAGCCCCACCCAGTTTTCCAGCCTGTCAAGAAGTATGTTATGATCGACAGTGTCAAATGCAGCACTGAGGTCGAGTAGTACCAGCACTGATAATTTGCCTGAATCAGTATTTAAGCGAATATCGTTTATTATCTTTATGAGCGCTGTCTCTGTGCTGTGATGCGGTCGGAAACCAGATTGAAAATTGTCAAAGTATCCATTCGAGCTTAAGAATTTGTTCAGCTGATTGAAGACAACTTTTTCAATGATCTTGCCTATGAAAGGAAGATTTGAGATCGGTCTATAGGTGCTTAATATGGTCTTATCCAGATTGTTCTTTTTCAGGAGGGGCTTGACAACTGCAGTTTTCAGGGAGTTTGGAAAACTCCCAGAGAGAAGTGAGGCATTTACCACTTCTAGAAGATCTGCTTCTAAACTGTTTAACACACTTTTAAAAAAAGATGTGGGAAGTGTGTCAAGAGCGCATGTTGATGTTTTAAGGTGCTGTACGGTTTCTACCAAAATTTTGCCATCAATTTGATTGAAATCAGACAAAGTTACTACTTTCTCAGGTGGTCTGATCTGTCTGACCCCAGCGCAACTCAAGGATGTGCTGATCACCTTTCTGATATTATTGATTTTGTCAGAGAAGAAAGAAGCAAACTCACTGCACTTGCTGTTTGAGAGCATTTCATTGGGAATCTGGCTTGGAGGGTTTGTCAGTCTCTCTACAGTAGCAAAAAGAGTGCGTGTGTTGTTTAAATTGCTGTTTATAATATTTGAGAAGAAAGTCTGTCTAGCTTTGCCTAGTTCCATATTGAAAGCATGCAGGCTGTCTTTGTAGATGTTATAATGGACTACAAGCTTTGTCTTCCGCCACATGCGCTCTGCTTTTCTGCATTGTCTTTTCATATTTTGCACTGCTGTTGAGTTTCTCCAAGGTGCTTTTTGTCTGCCACTCTTCTTCCTGACTTTCACAGGAGCAATATCATCAATTGCACTTTTAACTTTTGAGTTAAAAGAATCAAGGAGAAAATCAACAGAGTCAGCAGATATGCTTGGTGTTAAGGATATAGCCTTCATAAATAGTACACTAGTGTTCTCATTTAAGCATCTCTTCTTGACAGACACAGATCTAGCTTCAGTGGCAGGAGAGATCAATATATCAAAGAAAATACAGAAATGATCAGACAGTGCTACATCCTTAATAACAATCGATGAAATGTTTAGACCCTTACTGATAAGTAAATCTAGAGTGTGTCCATGATTGTGTGTGGGTCCATGTACATGCTGAGTCAGATCAAAAGTTTTTAAAACAGTTTTGATTTCTTTTGCCATATTGTTTTCTGCATTATCTATGTGAATGTTAAAATCTCCAGCAATGGCAAAACAGTCAAGCTCTGAGGTAATTGTTGATAACAGTTCTGTAAATTCCTCAGCAAAGGCTGGAGAATATTTTGGAGGCCTGTAAATAATGATGAGTAAAATGCGTGGAGCACCTTTTAATACAATACCCAGATATTCGAAAGACGAGTAGTTCCCAAATGATATTTGCTTACATTGATAAATATCTTTAAAAAGAGCAGCTAGACCCCCACCTCTCTTAACAGCTCTGCAGACACTCATGAAAGTAAAGTTAGGAGGGGATGTTTCATTGAGGATTGTTGCACTGCAGCTGTCTTCTAGCCAGGTTTCATTTAGAAGCATAAAATCCAGGTTGTTTGTGGTTATTAAGTCATTGACTAGAAGTGATTTATTTTTAAGTGAGCGGATGTTTAAAATTGCTAACTTAACAGTCTTACTTTTTTTCCCTACATCAATCTTAGTTAGACGTGCAATAGGCACCAGATTAGTTGAGTTTGCTGTACGGCTATTGAAGGCCTTAGACTTTCTATCTTGTAATAGAACAGCAATAGAGAAAGATACCGGCACACTGGGTTCCCGCTTGTTCTGTAAACATTTGAGAAAGTTACTGTTATCAAAGCGGGGACCCGACACACATCACTGAGAGCTGGTATCAGTTGTTTTTGGTTCACCTCGAGCAGATGGAGGAGGGTGTGGGCCCTGGCGTTGTGGCAGAGGCCGAAGAGCTCTCACAGAGGCAGGGGGAGGGTGAGCTGGGCCTGCAGGCTTTGGTGGTAGCGGTGCCCAACGTTTTTTGGTTGATATCTGGGGGCTTGCAGCAAAAGAGTGTGATAGTCTGGTTCCAGCATGCACCAGTTCTTCCATTTTCTGTGAGAAGCACAGAAGTGGAGTTGGTGGCGAGAGGGAAAAGGTGTCTGGTGAAAGGGGCTGTTGCTCTGGTGTTATAGGAGGCTGTGATATGCTGTCCTGGCATCCCTGGCTGTTTTCCAGGAAGTCGTCCTTGGGTGCTGAATCTTGGAGCAGTTCTAATATGTCTGTCTGTGGTGAGCTCTGTGGGCAGGGCTCAGCTGAGATGGTGTCCGTGAGCAGAGGTTGTTGTGGCTCAGTGGTGTTATCATTGTCCTTGTGTGATATGTCAACCGCATGTCCATTTTGAAGTGAAGTCCTGTGGTCATTCATACTGTGTCCAGGTGTGTGTGTGCCGTTCTGATTGAATGGATTGGCACACACTGCAGAAGGATGATTGAGGGAGAAGTAGATATTGTCCTTTAACACTCTTGAACCAAGTTTGTTTGGGTGATGGCCATCCCGATGAAATAGTTGTCTCTGACTCCAGAAGAGATTGAAGTTGTCAATGAAGTTTACTCCTTTTATATTGCAGGTTTTTTGCAGCCATGTATTAATCCCAAGCAACCGTGAAAACATGTTTGTCCCTCTTGCTGGGAGTGGTCCACTGATGAATGTCTGAACTTTCAGTTTTTTAAGTGTTTCAAAAAGTTCATTTAAATCCTTCTTAAGGAGTTCTGACTGCTCTTTATGAATGTCATTCTTCCCCACATGAATTATGAGTCGATTTGCAGTCTTATGTTTCATCAGAATGTTCTGAAGTTCCCTGTTTATATCAGAAGTTGTTGCTTGTGGAAGGCAGCATGTAGTTGTATCCCTGCTGCTAATGTTTCTGATTATGGAGTCCCCCACTATCAGAGTCCTGGGCTCGGCTGTGCTCTGAGCTGAGTGCCGCTGTCTGCTCGACCTTGAGCTCCAGTTAGCATCAGTGTTAGCTACTGGCTGATACAGTCTGTGTTCGATCATATTCATCATGTTTGGGGATTCCTCATTTACATTCATTAGTACTTCAAATCTGTTCTCAAGATGTATAGGTGTTGGTAGAAGACCAGTGTTTGCAATCTTTGTCAGAGCTGTATCTGGGGTAGAGGATGCTACTGCGGTAATATGTGAGGCTCGTGACAATCTGATGTCTCGAGTGCCTTTGGGTCTCGCTCCCTGTTTGTGCCATCGATTTGTAAGTCGATCGGCTTGTTTCTCTACCTGTCGAGGAGCACTAGTTTCATGGGACTCACCGGCTATATGCTGAGGGCGTCCATGACGAAGCTCTGTTGTGTGTTCCGTCTGGTTTGGTGGTCCCGTAAATAACTTTGTTTCAAGAACTGCAATCCTTTGTAAAAGTCTGTGGCAGTTAATGCAGCAAGTAGATTCCAGAAGAGGCATTTTCTCTCTTATCCTTGTAGGCGGTTGTGTTTTCCTTTCCCCGGAATGTAAGCTGGTCGGGTAGAAGAATTCTGCGTTTTTGTAGTAATCCAAACTTTGTCGTTTGAGCACTGTGCTGATTTGCTGAAGTTAAAATTAGGTGATAAAAGGAGCTAAAATTATAAAAGTATAGAAGATAAAATATAAAAGCGATAGAGCAAAGCGCGGAGCAGTAAGCAAGTAGCTGAGCAGGAAGTGGTCCTTAGATACACACAGACATCAAGAAACAGCATATGAATCGTAACAATGGTGACAATCAAACAAAATATCCAGATAATCAGATCAACTCCAGCTGCATAATTTACTAAAGCCACAATGCATTCTGGGAGATATGGGTGAGTTTTGATTGGTGGTATGCACTGCAGCATGAAGCATGTCATTGATTGTCACCATTGTTGAGAGTCATACACTGATTCTTGCTGTCTAAGTAATAATGTAGAGGAAAAAGATGAATGCACTAAATGTTTTTAAAATCCTTTATATTATTTGATTAACAACATCGCTCTCATGCTGTAAAATTACATGGCTTCTATTATAAAACAACATTACAAACACAAGTCATATACAATCAAAACATTAGACTCTGAATAAGATCAAAGATTCAATCAATTACATGATAATTTCATAAACAGCCAACATTACCTGATCTAATCTTCTCATGGCTTTTTTTGCCATAACAAATGTGCTTTATACACACACAATTATAGCAGCCAGAGAAAATGTAATACTAATAAGTTAAGGGTCAAGAGTCCAACTAAAGCAAACGCTAACCACCATTATGGTGAGTTTAAAATACAACTATTGATTTAATTAAAACGGAAATTAAATAAAGTCAATCTGGTAATGCTGTTTGTGGAGTTGTTTAATCCTCCTCTGCAAAGATCTTGAGAGATTTAATGTCTTCTTTTCTCTTCAGTTGATTTCATCTAAGACTGTGGCTGAAGTCAGTTGTAGTTCTTGTGTTTCTCTGTTCTTCAGTGATTCTGCTTGTTAACAGCAGGTGTTCATCATTAATGTTCAATAACCACTTAATTATCTCATTAACTTCAACACTGCTTCAATGGTACTTTAACTCTGTAGTGTGCACACATGAACACTGAGCAGTGTTAATTTAACATGGCCGTTTTTCTGTGTACTATTACATAAATCTTACCCGTTTCATTTACATATGACTGACATATATGAATCACTTTCAGTTTATTAATACAATTACATAAATCGTATCCGTTTAATTTATATATGACTTAAAAATATGAATCGCATTCAGATTATTAATTGGTTTATGTTAAAACTATGTAATCCAAATGGATGGAAATTCTATATGCAATTCAAATACATAAATCTTATGTTTAGACATAATCTTTTTTTTGAGTGTACTTACAACAATCCAACTCTCCAGATTTCCTTAAAAACAGGAAATTTGGGATTATTTTCATCTGTTGTTCATGTTTTTTCAGCAGTCAACATTATGGCATCGGTTATGGTGCTAAAAATCATTTGTTCGTTGTTTGCAGTCTAGAAGACTGTATTTAACAAGTGTTGCTGGTCACACATACAGCGCTATATTTGCACCACACTCTTGACATCAGTGAAGCGCTAATAAAAGCTGTGTAACAACATACAAAACATAGCTGACATGATTTACATCAGAGACAATTTATATAAGAGACATGCCACTTCCTCAATCCTCAATACAACTATATAAGGAAAACCCGTAACGGCAAAGATGGCGGATGAATGCACATGTCCCGCCCCTCCCGCTGGAAATCCAATCATCTGCTTTTAAAAGTCAAGCCGGGAAACATTTAAGCCTATCGTCTGGTTCCACTGACGCATGCGCACAGTTGAGGTTTTGCGACAGCGGAGAGAGAGAGAGAGAGCCCCGGTCGCGCGCGCGCACTCTCTCTCTCTCTTCGGAGCCAGGCGAAAGTGTAAACAAGACTGCACTGTCTCCAAATTAAGCGCTGTCTTCCTCTCTCTCCCGCACGCATATTAATCAAAATAAAACGACATGATGGTAAAAGGTCGGAAGACCAAAGTTTCATGTGGAGCATTCGGAGTTTTTTTTTTTTCTGAATTACCGCTGGGTGTGAATTGTGCTAAAATACGTTGCCTTATCTTCTCTGAAATGCGTTCCGCACATTCAACTGACATAAAATGACTCTCTAAATAAACGAAAAAACCTATCCAATGATGTAATGTTTTCTGTGTTGACACTAACCTTGTGGGATGTCCATGTCCTAACTGCTGGGATAATCACACAACCGTATGACACGTCCAATTCGCCAACTAATGACTCCTTTGAACCGATTCATTTTAATGAATAGTTAAAACAACTGATCTATACAATACATTATTACTGATAAAGTGCAAACCTGCTTATATTTAAATAATGGAGAACAATATTGACATTGATTATTGCACAACACCGGCATTCTGCCATCTTGGTCTGAAACCAAGATGGCGGCGCGAGTACATCGCGAGGCTCGCGGTCTCTCCAGATTCTGCAATTTAGCAGTATTTTTCTTGCTCATTTCGGGTCTGTTCGTGCAGAACAGTTGTGCCTTAACATCGTACACCCAAGGTGAGCTTTTGGATATTGGTTTGCGAATTTCCGACAGTTTTATGGACAACCTTCGACTCCTTCCTGAGATCGCCAAAACACCCGAGGCTATGCACTCTGCCCGGCCGGGCGGAAGTGCTCGCAGGCGGCGTCGAGATCGTAAACAAAGGCGGGGGAAGCGCGGAGGACTAAGAGCGAAGCTAAAGCTAACACCACACCGGCTCTCTTTACCCAGCATTTTCCTTGCCAATGTACGGTCGCTGTTGAACAAAATGGAGGAGATTCGACTCAACATCACATACAGCAAGAGACTTTTGAAATGTAATGTTCTAATTTTCACGGAAACATGGTTAAACAGCGGAATACCGGACAACGCTATTGAGCTAGCGGGACGCCATACATTCCGGGCGGATAGAACATTAGATGGCTCCGGTAAGACCAGAGGTGGTGGATTGTGCATTTACATTAACAAAGCTTGGTGCACAAACTCTGCTATTGTTGGGAGACATTGTTCAGCTAACCTTGAGTTTCTCATGGTTAAATGTAGACCGTTTTATCTACCGCGGGAGTTCACTTCCACTATTATAACTGCAGCCTATATTCCCCCGGATGCTGATGCCAAGTTTGCTATGAAAGAACTTCACGCAGCCATCAGTAAACAACAGACCGTTCACCCGGAAGCTGCGTTTATTGTTGCGGGTGATTTTAATCATTCAAACTTAAAGTCAGTGCTACCGAAATTTCACCAGCATGTTTCCTGTCACACCAGAGGAAACAAAACCTTAGACCATGTTTACACAAACATGGCTGGAGCTTACGTCGTGACACCCCTCCCCCACCTGGGACAGTCAGATCACCTTTCTTTGTTCCTCACCCCCAAATATGCACCTCTCATCAATCGCGTGAAGCCATCAGTGAAGACCATCAAGGTGTGGCCTGCGGGGGCAGATTCCTCACTCCAGGAAAGGTTTCTACACACAGACTGGAGTATGTTTGCTTCTCAAGCCACCAGTGGCTCTCACACGGACATTGACTGCTACACCTCCTCTGTACTGGATTATATCAATACCACCATTGACAGTGTTACAACCCAGAAGCAGATCACCACATACCCAAATCAGAAGCCATGGATGAACAGGGAAGTGCGACTCCTATTGAAGACACGCAACACTGCCTTCAGATCAGGAGATGCACAAGCCTATAGCACATCCAGAGCAAATCTGAAAAGGGGCATCAAAGAGGCCAAGCACTGCTACAAGCTTAAGATAGAGGGACACTTTTCCAACGCTGACCCTCGGCGCATGTGGCAGGGCATTCAGGCCATCAGTGACTACAAACCCTCTCACTCCACCCCCCGCAGCCACTGATGTCAACTTCCTGAACGAGCTAAATGACTTTTATGCTCGCTTTGAAAGAGACAACAGAGAAACTGCCACCAAGCTCAAATCCTCAGCTGACCACCCGCCGATCACACTCTCCTCCACAGATGTCTGCAATGCACTGAGCAGGATCAGCGCGCACAAGGCTGCTGGACCAGACAACATCCCTGGACGCGTACTCAGGGCATGTGCGGAGCAGCTCGCTGGGGTTTTTACAGACATTTTCAACCTGTCTCTTGCCCAAGCAGCTGTACCAACATGCTTTAAATGCACTTCCATTGTGCCAGTGCCAAAACACTCCAGCCCGAAGTGCCTTAACGACTACCGCCCTGTAGCACTCACACCCATCGTAATGAAGTGCTTTGAGCGGCTGGTCCTGGCACACCTAAAAGACTCTCTTCCATCCACATTGGACTCACACCAGTTTGCCTACCGTAGCAATAGGAGCACAGAGGATGCAGTTTCCATGGCACTGCACTCTGTGCTCACACATCTGGACAATAAGAACACTTATGCACGCATGCTGTTTGTTGACTTCAGCTCAGCATTCAACACTGTCATCCCAACTAAGTTAATAGCCAAACTTGGAGACCTGGGCATCAACACCTCCATGTGCAACTGGATTTTGGACTTTTTGACCAACAGACCCCAGAATGTTCGATCAGGCTCCAACTGCTCCACGTCCATCACACTCAACACTGGTGTACCACAGGGCTGTGTGCTAAGCCCGTTTCTCTACTCCCTCTTCACCTCCGACTGCAAGCCTGTGTACGGATCTAATTCCATCGTCAAGTTTGCGGACGACACTACGGTGATTGGTCTCATCAGCAACAACGATGAGACTGCCTATAGGGAGGAGATCAAGCACCTGGCCACATGGTGCACTGAAAATAACCAGCTCCTCAACACCACCAAAACGAAGGAGCTCATCGTGGACTTCAGGAAAGTGTCAAGAGACACACACGACACCATCCACATCAATGGAATGGCTGTTGAGCGTGTCTCCAGTTTCAAGTTCCTGGGGACCCACATCTCGGCGGACATGACCTGGACAACCAACACCTCCAGCCTGGTCAAGAAGGCTCACCAGCGCCTTTTCTTCCTGAGGACACTGAGGAAGAATCAGCTTTCCTCCACTATCCTGGTGAACTTCTATCGCTGTGCAATAGAAAGCATCCTGACCAACTGTGCTACAGTGTGGTATGGGAGCTGTTCTGTTGCAGAGCGCAAGGCACTGCAGCGGGTGGTGAAAACCGCCCAGCGCATCACTGGGACTCCACTACCTGCCATCGAGCACATCCAGAGGAAACGCTGTCTGCATCGAGCTCGCAGCATCCTTAAAGACTCCTCTCACCCAGCCCACAGACTGTTTTCTCTCCTGCCCTCCGGCAGGCGTTTCAGGTGCCTCCGGACCAGGACCAGCAGACTAAAGAACAGTTTTTTCCCCAGAGCTGTCTCTTTATTAAACTCTAACCCTCATTGATCCCACTCCCCTCATATACTGATTGACTCTCCTCTCCCTCCTCACACCTGCCTCCATTTTGTTATTTGCAATACTATAATGTTCATTTGCACTGCTGACTGTTATTATAGTAACAACTGTTTACATATGCATCTTGCACTACTACCTTGACTGGAATATGCTCAATTTGCACTGCCGACTGTTTATTTATAGTACCGACTGTTTACATATACATTTGCAATACCGTACTTTAACTGTAATATGCAATTACTTTCCACTGCACTTTCACTCGGATAGCTTCTGTCCAAACTTTATTTGCACTACTTTAAATCCATTGTTATACTGCTCATTTTAGCCTAACTTATACATATATCTATTTGTAAAATTCTGTTTATAGTAACAGCCATCTGTATATATATTCATAGTACATATCTATCTGTAAAATTCTGTTTATAGTAATAGCCATCTGTATATTATATTCAGTACATATCTAGCTGTAAATTCTGTTCACAGTAATAGTTATCTGTATATGAAGAGCTCTTTTCCAAAACGGGATAAACGCCATTTTTAAAAAAAATGAGTTTGTCATGTCATTTTGCTGTGTACTGCACCTATTCACTGCTCCATCAACGTTTCATGACAAATCGCTATATTTACTTGTTTAAAATGTACTGCAAGATGCAGTTTCTTTCCAAAACGAGATAAGCGCCAAACCTATTTTTAGCCTAAACGGGATATATCCTCTCAACCAATCAGAATTCGGTGAGCGTTCTACGCAATCCAAATAGGCGGCGATCTGAACAGAGGTTTGTTACTTTGTTTATGTTCATTCATTCCTCAAAATGAGTGCTTTAAACTGCTGTAACACTTTTGATGGCCTTGATGAGCAAGTGAGACCTACACCTGGGGGTAGAAAACGCAGACTGGACAAAGAAAATCACAAAAAACAACAAAAAAAGAAGGTTCGTCACTCGGGTGGCGCGTTAATGCCTACAGTGGGATGTCAACACAAAGCTGCCGCCAAAGGTTTCTGTCAGGCCGAGAGGCTGTCGCCGGACGATCTGATGGTAAATTTCAACTACTTTTATGGAAAACCAAACAAGGTTGACCAGGACCAGGCCATACTTCATCTCCTGGACATCACGCAAGTGACAAGGAAGCGTCCGAAAGTCCAGGACATTAACAAACAAAAAGACCGGAACGTATCTGTTAAGTACAGTCTTTTGTGCAACAGACATCCGGAGAAAGTGCCCGTTTGCAAGGCGACCTTCATAAAAGTGTTTGGTGAGTACAACTTTCGTTTCAGAATTGATTAGTATACTACCGTTTTGTTGGTTTCCCCCTCGCAATAAAGATATTTTCCTGTAAAGAAGCCTGCTAACGTGACATTAAAAGTACTGAATAGTTCTACTAGCCTACTGATAGATAGACTGGCCTTTGATACACTGACCATGATAAGGTGCTATGGTAGATTGTGTGTAGTGATGATAGTGCAAAAGTACAAAATGCGGCCAGTAAACAGTGCAGGGATATGTGCAAAGATGTGATTGTTGTTACATATGATTGCACATTATGTTGTTGTTACATGGTATGTCATTGCTATAGAGCAGGGCTCACACACACATTTTCTATGAGGTTTTGATGCTTTGGCAATACAAAATGTATATATATATTTTTTTCATGCCAATAAAGCTTATTGAATTTAGAGAGAGAGAGAGAGAGAGAGAGAGAGAGAGAGAGAGAGAGATGTGTGTGTGAAAGGTGATATGTTAAAGGGATAGTTCAC
The DNA here is from genome assembly GCA_021554675.1 of Leuciscus idus. Taxonomy (NCBI): domain Eukaryota; kingdom Metazoa; phylum Chordata; class Actinopteri; order Cypriniformes; family Leuciscidae; genus Leuciscus; species Leuciscus idus. Next base: position 10,605,600 of record CM038623.1, read on the forward strand.
CCAAAAATGAAAATTCTGTCATCATTTACTCACCCTCAAGTTGTTTCAAACCTGAATGAATTACTTTTTTTCTGCTGAACACAAAAGAAGATATTTTGAAAAATGTCTGTAACCAAACAGTTGATGGACCCCAATGACTTCCATAGTAGGAAAAAAAAATACTATGGAAGTCAATGGGGTCCATCAACTGTTTGGTTACAGACATTTTTCAAAATATCTTCTTTTGTGTTCAGCAGAAAAAAAGTAATTCATTCAGGTTTGAAACAACTTGAGGGTGAGTAAATGATGACAGAATTTTCCTTTTTGGGTGAACTATCCCTTTAAGCAAAAGCAGTTCCTAACCCCTGCTAAGGAGAAAACTGAAAGGGGGAGGGAGTAATAGCAAGTTAGTTGTGTGTAATTCTGTTTATTTCATACTGGCTCCAATGTATATGACAATCTAAATAATTTACTTTCACAGGCATCAGCAAAGGCCGTGTGTCCCGGGTGGCTCAATATTATGCTGAGACTGCTGAGGCTCGCCCAGAGAGAAGAGGTGGTGCACGACACAGTGAGGAGCATGCAAGGAGAAGGCAACTCATTGTTGAGCACATACAGTCTTTCACCTGCAGGGCCAGCCATTATGGCCGGAGAGGAGCACCAGGCCGCAAGTATCTCCCCAGTGACCTGAATGTGCACAAGATGCATGAGCTCTTTGAGGCTCAGAGCCATGCTCAAACCAGCTATTCCCTCTATTACTCTGTGTTTTCCAAGGAATTCAATCTTGGCTTCGGTCACCCAGCTACAGATGCATGCGCTGATTGTGCCAAGTACAAGATCAGGATTACAGACCCAAACCTTACTGACACAGAGAAGAGGATGGAATCGGCATCATTCATCTTGCATCGTCGCAGAGCGCGCGTTTTTTATGACATGTTAGGCAGGGTTGCTGAAGGTCATCTGACCCTCTGTTTTGATATGATGCAAAACCTGGTGCTTCCAAAAACCGCGATAGGACAGGCCTATTACTCACGCCAGATGTATCTGTACCTGTTTGGTGTGGTTGTGCACCATGGGGAGAACAGTTACCAGGAAAAAGATGATGTCCATCTGTATGTGTGGCAGGAGAATGAGGGTAGCAAAGACAGCAATATGATTGCTTCTGCGCTGAATGACTGCCTCAAGGTTCAACTTCAGGACAAAGTCAGCAGATCCAGGGGGCTTCGGCTGTTCAGCGACTCTTGTTTTGGGCAGAACAAGAACATGAGCATGGTGTCCATGCTGATGGAACTTCGGCAGCTTTTCCCCAACCTTGGCATAGAGCACACCTTTCCAGTACGGGGCCACAGTTATCTCCCTGCAGACCGAGTCTTTGGCAGAATTGAGCAGAAGATCAGGAAAATGGACACAATTCTGCTACCACAGGAATACCACGCCATCCTGCAGCAATTTGGCAACGTTCATGTTTATGGCACAGACTGGGAGGCGTTTGATTACAGGTCAGCCTCAAAGGACTGTGTTAAGGCTCAGAGGAGCTTTAAAATCAGTGAATCACGAATGCTTGACTTGAGTACCAACAAGGTGGGTGTAAAGACGACTTACAATGGGGAGTATTGTTTCCATAGTGTGTTAAAGCGGGGCAAGCGGTGGGCTGACCTGAAACCTGAAGTACTTCCAAAGCAAAGCTCTGTTAAGGCCGCAAAAAAGAGAGATGTGCTGGCACTATTAGGAGCAATAGGTGTGTCTGATGCTGTGAGGGCTTTTTATGATGATGCACTGTATCAGGTGACTGACAATGCAGGCCTGAGTGATGACGAGTGATCCACACACACACACACACACACACACACACACACAACACACACCCCCTCTCTCTCTCTCTCTCTCTCTCTGTCCTCTCACACACTCAAAGCACATCTCACACACAGACACTATGTGATTTTTTTTTTTTTTTTTAGAGTATAGCAGACAACTGTTTTACAGGTTCGACACTTTACTGTATGCCTTACTGAATGTATTGCACTATTGAATGCATTATTGAATATTGAATGTTTTTCATGCATATTTGTTGGACAAATTGGTCCTTCTTGTTACAGGTTTGACACTTTACTAAAAATGACTCTAAATGTATTACTTAATAACTTATTGAATATTGTTATCATTACTATTACTTTTTTCAGGTTCAGCACCGAATGACTATTAGCCTAAATGTGTTACTAAATTATTTGAATGTATTTTTAACATTGTTGTATTTAAGGACTGGTATTTGTATGTGTGTTATTTTTTAATTATTTGTTTTATGTGGTGGACAATATTAGAACATGTCACTGGAAATATTTATTTTATTTTTACTATTTATTTTATTTGGCTTTTATTTATTTCATGCATTTGCACTTATTTAATTTATATTAATTTATACTATGAGTACCTGATTATATGTTGCATGTTCTCTTGTTTGTTTGTTTTTTAAAAGTTTTTTTTTTTTTTTTTTTTTTATTGATGGATTTATAGCGTTTTGAAAAAAAAATAAATGAACTTTGAATTTATCATCAACAATATTGTTGTTTGATTTAATAATCATTGTTCAACATGTTCAGACTGAGCCAAAAAAAACATTTTAACAGGATGAATTGAATATTCACAAAATGTGTGGGTCTAGGTAAAAAATGTAATTTTCCTGAAAACGACTGAAATGGATTTATCCCGTTTTGGAAAAGAGCTCCTCATATTATATTCATAGGACAAATCTATCTGTAAATTTTTGTTTATTATAGTATTCAACTCTATATTTATTCAGTACATATCCATGATCTGCACTTATGGAACCACTGTATATCCTGCACTTGCTGCTATTGCACTTCTGGTTAGACCTAAACTGCATTTCGTTGCCTTGTACCCGTACTTGTGTAATGACAATAAAGTTGAATCTAATCTAATCTAAAAATTCTGGATAGAGACGTAAATGAAGTTGGTGTCGTGAACCCTTGCGCATGCGTAGTAAAGTATAACTTGTGGGGAAAAAGGCGTTTTAAACCTTATTTTGGGGCAAAGTCATCAAACTTTTTCAGCGATTTTTATCATATTTTACTGCTGTTTCTATACATGCAGTTTTTATGTCCCGGTGACCAGTGAAAGTGCAGTTCTGACTCTCTGCCCATTCATTTAGATAGGAGCCTGGTCTTGTTAGTCCGAAATAGCTGCCCGGAGGCGTTGCCAAGATGGCGGCCGAGTGGCACGACTTGCCTAAAAGGACTTTGTTTACATTAAGCTAAACATCCCATACTGTCACTATAACAGAGACTCAAGGATGCAGTATAGAATTAATCTGATCTGAACATTAATAACGGTAAGATGCCATTAGCCTTTTGATATTATTTTTAAGATCATCATCTGATTGTAAAATTATATATAATGATTTGTTCGTTGTTTGCAGTCTAGAAGACTGTAATTAACAAGTGTTGCTGGTCACACATACAGCGCTATATTTCCACACACCCTTGACATCAGTGAAGCGCTAATAACAGCTGTGTCATATAAAGGCAAAGTGGTCACATGACTGGCCACAATATGACTTCTTCTTAAATGCAGGCTCAATATATGCAAGCAAACAATCTTAAATAGTTTTTATTCTGCAATAACTGTCATCTATATATTATGTATCATAAATTAAACCCAATGTTTATTTGTGCTTCAGACACATCAGAGAGTGCAACAATTTTTGAATGGGATAAGTTGTAGGTGGGACGTCCAGATCTCAGCCTCTGGACATAATTTGGAGATGAAACCTGCACTCCTGTGCTCATCTGGACATGCCCTGTGCATGGTGTGAATATCAAAGAGATTGGAGAAACTTGAAAATTCTACCAAAAAAATCTCAAAGGGATTGGAGGGTAAATTCTTCACACCCCTTGGAGAATTTTTCAGTCAGATTTTCAAGTTTCTCCAAACTCCCTGAAATTCACATCGCTGTCTGGGCACGTCCAGACGAGCGCAGGAGCGCAGGTTTCATCTCCAAATTCTGTCCAGGGGCTGAGATCTGGACGTTCCACGTACATCTATACCATTCAAAAATGTAGGCTCTTCGTGGGCAGTGGAATTTCTGGGTTCTGAAGGCTGCAAATCGCTCAGGGGGGCCCAAAGATTAACATAAAAGTGATATTTAATCAATCTTATTCATTTTTAATCAATCATGGCATCAAAATATAAAACAGCATCCCACCTGTAACTTATTAAGCTACAGGTGGGATGCCAATACATCAAAAGGTCATATTTCATAATTACAGTGCTTTTATGTGGTTTAACCTGTTGTGTGCCACACAGGGGGCACAACACAACACACTGATGTGCATTACAGCCATTAATTATCCATAATTTGCATAATATTCAACTGTCCACAGACAGCCTATAGGGGACCCGTCAAATAGGTTACAGGTGGGATGCTGTTTTTGACTTCGAAATTTTCAGCGGGTGAGTTTTAGGGAAGATACGGGTGAGTTTTCGGGTGAGTGTCCACCTGTAACTAACTACAGTGCTTTTATGTGGTGAAACCTACTGTACACCACACAGGGGACACACCACAACACACTGATGTACATTACAGCCATTAATCATGCATAATTTGCATAAAATTCAACTGTCCACAGACAGCCTATAGGGGTCCTGTCAAATAGGTTACAGGTGGGATGCTGTTTTTGACTTAGAAATTTTCAGCGGGTGAATCCCTGTAACGATTTGGGGATTTCAGCATATGTGCTGAAGGCCAGTGAGTAACTTATTAAGTTACAGGTGGGATGCTGATTTTGACCGGTGTACTTTACAGTTCATAATTATGCATAATTAGCCTTAAAATGACATGTCCACGGACAGCTTACAGGAACCCTGTTGAATAAGTTACAGGTGGGCACTTCCTGTAAGACCTACGGACCCCAGTCTTTGCGTGCCGTCTGAGAGGACCCTGAGGGGCCACAGATTTCAAATTGGAGCCATTCGGAGCTATTGGGACCGTTCCGTGGGATGTTCACCAAACGCCTATGAAAATAAATGGGATAAGTTGCACGTGTCAGTGGCTCCCGCACGGCCCCCGGGGGTCCGACTGTACTGCAAATCAAATGCTTATTATAATATTTAAATGATCACAATCACAATTTATTATATTCATAATGCCATTTATTGCCAGGATTTGTTAGATTTGTATTCACACACTGTAAAAAAAACATAAAGAATGTTTAACTACAATAATACTGTAGAAACAGCAAATCAAGAGCAGCTGTGAAACAGATCTTTACTGTAATCTACTTTACAGTGTTACTGTAATAATATCATGCACTGAATTACAAACTGTTAACTCGTTTCATTTGAGGAAACTGATTGTCAACTGCCATTTAATATTTATACTGTGTTAGTAATGTACATTACTGAGTATATTAGACATATTTAAGTCCACAAATTTATTTTTTTCTTAAAACGTCAGTTTAACTCAAACCTCTTGCAGATTACTGTTAGTTAACAACACATGCATGTGCTAAAGTCCTTAGCAAAGAGATCATCACATCAGCAACACTTTAAAGCAGCACTCAGTAGCTTCGGGATTTCTTCGCTGTATTCTCGCTTTTTGCTCGCAGGTTTCTCTCTAGAGCTCCCCCCACAGCTTCGGAATAGATATTTGACAACACTGTTGTAAAAACTCGTTGGTGATTCTCAGACACCAGAGGCTATAGATCAACGACATCAAAGCAGATGGGACATTCTTTAAAACGTCTTCTTCATTCGGGTTCGGACAGCGTGAGGGAGCGCAATAATGACAGCATTTTAGCAGATTTCTTTTGGCCGTAAAGCAATTGTTTACATCGCGAGACCTGATATCACGCGAGACTTCCTGACGCAGCGGCCGGCGGCCCGCCGGCTCAAAGTTGCAAGTGCGTATTTTCCGCTCACGGGCACCAGGGGGGTGCGAAACGACCACCATTCAACCCAAAATAAGTAATATAACCATTCCAATGACTCCGAAGCTGTTCAGTTAAGGTAAAAAAAGTTACTTAGTTCACCTTTAAATCAGTTTCATGACGCTCAGAAGTCGGCACTGTGTGGTTTTGTGTGTGAAACGTCTGATGGATGAATAATGTGTGAAAGACATCAGCGTCTGTGAGAAAGGGGAAGTGAAGGATCTGTGAGTGGAGAAAGAAAGAAAACACTGTTTGTGACACTGAGTTTTCTGTGTTTTAGAGACAAACCGTCACAGAACAACATCATCATCATCATCATCATCATGGTTTAATTCTCCAGCGATCACATCTGCGTCTCCTGTAACAGGTACAAACACACTCTGAAACACACTCATCTGTGTCTGTGGTTGAGATGGTGACTCTCTGGTGTTTTCAGGCTCTCCTCTTACGGTCAGTGTGTGTGTGTGTGTGCTTCTGATCATCACTGGACTCGTGTTAGTGACCGTGACTCTTGTCAGGAGGCGTCGCTCTCACAGTAAAACTCATTCTTCCGTCTTTACTCTCTTTAAAAGGACTTTTTAAACTGATACATTCACATTTGTATAGACCTTTTTATTTCCCCTTTTGTTAATGCAGTAACTCCAGCTTGTTTGTTCAATTGTTCTTGTCTTTGACAGATCCGTCGTCCAAAAGATCTCAAGTCACACCAGGAAACAATGAAGAGGTTTGTAGAATTACTGTGATTGGAAAAGAAAAGTTTGTTTGATCATTAATGAGAATGAATTACATTACCTGATGATTTAAAGACTGAGGATCTCCAGAACGGTTAAATATTCCAATTATTATTAAATACATAAATGTTTTGTCTCCCTTCAGGTTTCTCACGCTGGTTGTGATCACAAAGAGATTAAAGACGCCCAGAGAGAATTACCCACAAGCCCCTCTGATTCCTCTGCTACAGTTGAGGCACTGGTGACTCTCAGCGCTGCATCACATCTGCTGAGGATCTGAATTACGCAGTGGTGAATTTCCACAAGGAATCTGACTGTCCTGACAGTGTCCGTTTCAGGAATAATCAGGATTACAGTGAATACGCTGCTGTCAATCATCTCACGACAGCAGATAAACTGATGCATTTACAGTAAATATACAGACTGATTCACAGTAAACAGGGTCTAAACTGAGCACCATATGAGACATGTACTGTATAAACAGATTGTATTTATCATATGTAGATTTCCCAGTTTCCCAGTTTGTCTGATTAATGATTCTGTTCACCTGTTCTGTTCATTATCTCATTATTTCTCCATGTTATTTAAGCCCGGTGTTCCCTGTGTTCATTGTTCGGTGTCGTCACAGTTATGTGTTTGTGTTTCCCCGTTATTCTCTTGTATTCATTGGACTTTTGGATTAAAGACTATTTTGTTTGAATCTTCGTCATAGTCTTTCAAACAAGTTTCAAATACTCCTACTCCATTTCATCAGAAAAAAAGATTGATTCTATTAATGTTTTTTTTGTCGAACCAAGGCTGCTCAAATAATTAATCCATACTTTCATTTGAGTTTGAACTTACTCCATGACCATAAAAAAAAAAAAATTGTATAAAAAAAAAAACATTTATCACCATGATCAGCGTCATCGTTGCTTCACTGTCATTCATAAACCCTCTCCTGTGGCCTCATGGGTAAAGTGTCCATCACATTCACACTTCAGAATCTCACTGGAAGTAGTAGGTCATCTGGAGACTTTTCACCTACTGGTTTTTAGAATATTTAATCAACAATCTTCTTCTTTTTTTTCTTTTTTTTTTCTTTTTTTTTTACGCTGGAGGTGTGTGTGTGTTTGTGTGATGAAGAGACAGTTTTTTCCGTCCAGCTCAAAGCCACAGAAAACATGTGAAGGTTGAGGGTCTCAGTTCAGTTTAATTAAACACACGTACTCAGGAAACCCACAGAGAGACACATGAGACTGAACAGAGAGACAGAAGATGAACAGAAGACAATACAGACTAACAGCTGATCATTCACTAATTCACCTTCAACATTTACTTAAAGTGATGCATTGAGGAAAAGACTGAACATTTTTTATGATCTACAAATTAGTGTGATTTGACAATTTTACTTTTCAGATCAAACTAAATAAAAACAATGAGTTCACAAATCAATGACAGAGATTGACAGACATTTGTATTGTTTATGTTGGTAAATTTACACCAATACCACTTTAAACAAGCGACTACTTCGGGTTTTAATGTAGTTTTGCTGTATTTTATTTGGATGCACATTATCATCATTACATTCTCTATGGCTAAGTATCACAGTGTCATCTTTATATGGCAGTAAGAGTAATATATAGTTTGCTTTTCTGAATTCAGCTTAACATATTTGTCAGCCTAGACAGAGATGTGATGAATGTGAAATGTTTCTAATGTTGTGTTTGTGATATTATGTGTGTGATTATAATCATCAGACAGCAAACAGATGATAAACAGTGAAATTAAGAGTCTGTACATTCATGTTTAAATGTTTACAAGAACGTTTTGAAGAGCAAACAAAACTTCTTGGTTACATATGTAACCCTCGTTCCCTGAGGGAGGGAACAGAGACGTAGTCGACGTGTTGACTGATTGGGATCACGCTTTGGGAGCCTATCATCTTCGAGTATTGTTAAAATGAGCCAATGTACATTGGCGTGCGTGAATTGCATCTCACGCTCCGCCCTGCAGCGCGGGTATAAATATGGAAGTGGATGTACGCACCAGTTGTTTTTCGCGGAGGAGCCGAGCGGACCCTGGTCAGCGGTGGTCCAGCAATAGTGACGATGGGTCTACGACTCTGTTCCCTCCTTCAGGGAATGAAGGTTACATACGTAACTGAGATGTTCCCTTTCAGTCGTTCGTCGACTGATTGGGATCCCTATTAAAATGCCATTAGTGCTGCCACCTTCCAGTGCCCAGACAAAAGGCTCCTGACCCTCCCGCATATTGAGGCGGAGATAGGACAGGGCTTAGGCCAGGAAAAGTCACTGCTGTTCCACAAGATCACTGGGAAAGTGTTAACCTTTCGTTGGAAGGCATACGCTGCGGAAGCCACATCCTGCACGTAGGGAGGTAACATGTGGAGAATAACAGTTAACCGGTTGCATCTCCCCCTGTTATCGGCTGGAGCCACCTCAGTGACATTCCATATGTCGTACTACATATGTCCATACCCTTTCTCACTTCTATGTAGCACCGAGCAGACATGTCCTGGTGAGGAACATGTAGACCAAATCCACCTCCAAACCGGAAAAGAGACCTTCAGTCCATAGACGAGTTTACTCTTCTCCATTTGACCTGAAGACCCAACTGGCTCGAAGGGAGGGACTTGTACTGAGACTTTGACCACTCAACGCAAGGGCACAGGATGGTTGATTGCTGCAGACCAATCTTGGGGACGGAGCACTGGGAATGAGTTTCTGTGTTTGTAACCTGAATGGAAGCTTAAAAAAGGGCCCGAATCAAGAGACACAGAACCAAGATGGTTGTAGCTCACCTTTACTTGAGTACAATGAAGTGCTGGCAACTTTCAGAAGCCGACTTTCATATCGGCTGGAGGAAAGGCTCAATCGCATCCTTCGCCAGTAGGAATGCGATGACCGTCCGCACGACAGACGCACATTCAGAAACACTGAAGTGTAACGAATAGCGCTAAGCATGGCCGGCACCTGACGAACTAAATCGTCAAGCCGAGTCTGCTGGCACGGAGGATGGATCGGTCGGATGAACCATCTAGTGCTTCAACGGACCGACGCAGGGGGACCAGGGGTACCACAGACATACTCAGAGTGAGGCAGCGAGGTAGAGAACAGGGACCCAGCTCGAAAGGCCCGAAGGCGGCCCTAAGCGGGGTCTGAGTGTGTAGTGCAACACTTATCTGTCTCTACATGACAGCAGAGAGTACATGAGAAGGCATGACCGGGTCCTCGAACTGCACTAACTGACTGGTGACACAAGAGGTAGCTGAGGGGTGCAAGGCTTTACAGGGTCGCACACCGCCAGACTGGCCCTCTTGGGACTCAGGAACATAGGAACTGCTATTTCTTTGAAGTGTGGGTACCGCCAGCTTCGTGTTTTGGGAGCTAGCGGCGGAACAGACACACACACAAACAAAGACTCCACCCGGCCCTCCACCAGGGGGAGGGAGTGGATCAGTGACCAACTCCAAGAGCATCCTACTGCGGCCGGCTCTATGCTGAGGCCTGGCTGGAGGCTGCTGCAGAGTCCCAGCGGTAGCGGCGGCAAGGGGACACCCTCTGCGACGAGCAGGCGGAGGAACTGCCACCAGTGGCAGGGTGGTGGCAGCAGCGAGCCGCCGGGGCAGTATGTGCCGGATGGCCTCCGTCTGCGCTTGGGTGGCAGAGAACTGTTGGGCGCAGCTCTCTACCGTGTCGCAGATCAGCCCAACCTGGGAAATTGGGGAGACCAGGAACCAAACCTTGTCCGCATCCGCCATATCAACCAGGCTGAGCCAATGATAGCGCTCCTGGACCACTAATGTAGACATCGCCAGACCGATCGGGTGGAACGGCATCCTTTTTTTATTTAATTTTTTAAGATGCAAACACACCCGTGTTGCTCTTTCAGGAAATGGGACCCATCACCAGTGCTGGAGCACACAGGGGAATGACCGCGGCAACACTGAACAATGAACTGAAACAGTGAAGCACTCACTTTTCCGCCCTCTAACCCCATACACAAAAGAAATATATTGAAATATATTTTAAAGTGTCAAAAATATATGTGGCACATATTCCAAATACATGTCCAAATACAATATATTTGCATTGTTGTTCACTTTTATCATTTTGAAATATATTCTGAAATATAACAAAAATATATGATGTTAAGTGTGAAATATATTTACATTTATAACATGTAATGTAAAATATATGGTCATAAAATGTTTAGCTTGCTAAAGAAGGGTCGAAAATGAATTTTGATCATAGTAATTCCTCTACCTTTTCCCCTATATACAACAGTAGGCTACCATATTTCACTACTGTATTATGACACACAGCTATAATAAATACTGTACTTACATTTAAATGACTGCAATGTAAAATGACAGATAGTTGCTTTCCTAGGACTATTAGGCCATATTAGGTGGCACGTACCTAACACTAAGTGCAATTATTAGATTTATTGTTGTTTTATTGACATCTTCCCTGAAGTCATTTAAATATTGAAAATATGCACAATATTAATGATGCAAGTATAACAGTGACACTCCAACAGAACTCAGTGTCTAACACTGCATACACACACTATTAAATAACTGTAATCAATTCTGTAAAAATAGGGGAAAAAACTCTGCATTCTGTGTGTTCTTTCCTACATAAAATTGTCATTTTAGACCAATAAAGTTAGTAAAGGGCCGTGGCCTACTGATAGGCCTACTGATAGGGTTGCCGGTTCGATCCCCGACCAGTAGGAAAAATGTGGCCGGGGGAAGTGGTAGAGCACTATCCACAGATGAAGTGGTCTATCTAAAAAAAAATAAACTGAAAATGTGTTGTTTGTGAAAATGTTAACTTTTTAAATTTCAAATGAAACAATTTGCAAAAGTTAAAACATATATGAACATATATGTAAACATATATGAAAATATATTTACATATATTGAACTAAAATATATTTATTGGGCCAATATCAAATATTTGCATATATTCCAAAAATATATTTTGAAAATATATTTATTTTGTGTATGGGACCAGCCGTCAACAAACACAAAAATGTGATGCTGTTAAAACAGCAGTTGAGAGCTCAAAGCTCGCGATCACCGCTGCACTCGCTCCTAGAAGAACACCGACACGATCGCTCGTTGTAAACAACAGCACTCTTCAGAGAAATCAACGCTGATCGGTTCCGAAGCGAAAGACAAGTGGTGTGTGCATCCGTTTCTGTGTTTATACCCGCGCTGCGGGGCGGAGCGCGAGATGCAATGTACATTGGTTCATTTAAACAATACTCAAAGATGACAGGCTCCTTAAACGTAATCCAAATCAGTTGACACGTCGACTTTTTGTTAGTAAAAATCAATGTATTTCAGAAACATGATCTTTAGCCCAGTATTTTTTCTTTACTTAGATAAAGAGATTTGTTTGTAAATGTCTTTGTGTTTGCAGGGTTGTTTAAAACTGAAAACTGTGGTCAGTTAAAGATCAACAGCATGAGGTGTTCTTCAGCTTGTGGTTTTCTTTTGCTCTATTTATCTTCTGTGGGTCAAACCCAGAAACCCTTCAGCCTCCTGTATGTATGATAAGAACAGGATGTTTATCTCAGTATCGATGGGCACAGACTTTCCACTCCATAAAACATAATGTGCATTTGTTTAATATATGAAAAAAAAAATATATATATATATATATATTTATAATATATCCCAGCTCTCCCTTCAAAATGATTTAATCAGGTCATTTGTAATATTTGCTAGAGGGAAGTGGAATCTCAAAACTATTTTTGCTATATGGAAGGACACCCAGATAGCAACATTGTTTCGGCCCAGATCCGGCCCACATCTGGCACTTGTGGAATGCGGATCTGGCCCACATGCAGCGTGGAATGACGGCACTTGGGTGGCCCACTCCTGTTTGCCAGATCTGGGCCACAAGCAGGCCATAGCAATGCCACATGTCAGCCAAGAGCAAAGAAATAAACCAGAACTGGACCTTATCTGAGCCATAAAATCTGTGTATATTAAATATGGAGTCATCTCAGCCTTAATAAGCCTGTTAACAAGCAGAATCACTGAAGGAAAGAAGAGAACAGAAAAAGAGACGAGCAGAAACACAAGAACTACAACTGACTTCAGCCACAGTCTTAGATGAAATCAACTGAAGAGAAAAGAAGACATTAAATCTGTTTAAATTAAAATTAAATTAAAGAGTTTGTGATGTGAAGATATTAATGGCTCAACACAATTGTTAGATTCCAAAAACATCAGTGAAAAAGGTTATTTCATGATGATTATAAAACCATCAACAGGTAACCATCATCACCTGAACTCATTTCACTTTAGCTTTCTTTGCTGCTGTAAATGTGTTTGACACACACACTGTCACAACAGCCAAAGAAAGACAAAAGATATAATAAGAGTTAAGAGCCCAACTAATGGAAACACAAATCACTGTTATGGTGACTTCAAATGAAACACAGAGTTAAACCTCTGTTAATTCTCAATAAAAACTTCTGTAGACGTGTGACAGAAATAAAGTCAGTCTGGTTAGTAATAAGTGAAGCTGGTAATGCTGTTTGTGGAGTTGTTTAATCCTCCTCTGCTGAGATCTTCACAGATTTAATGTCTTCTTTTCTCTTCAGTCGATTTCATCTAAGACTGTGGCTGAAGTCAGTTGTAGTTCTTGTGTTTCTGCTTGTCTCTTTTTCTGTTCTCTTCTTTCCTTCAGGGATTCTGCTTGTTAACAGGCTTATTAAGGATGAGATGACTCTATATTTAATATACACAGATTTTGTGGCTCAGATAAGGTCCAGTTCTGGTTTATTTCTTTGCTCTTGGCTGACATGTGGCATTGCTATGGCCTGCTTGTGGCCCAGATCTGGCAAACAGGAGTGGGCCACCCAAGTGCCGTCATTCCACGCTGCATGTGGGCCAGATCCGCATTCCACAAGTGCCAGATGTGGGCCGGATCTGGGCCGAAACAATGTTGCTATCTGGGCAGGAAGCCAAAAAAATGGTGGTGCGCAATGGCAGTCTGGCAGGTCATGCTGGAGCGCACGCAAACATTGACAAATTGGCCTTTCTACAAAAAAAACCTGGATTGTGTTCTAAATATACACACAAAAACCGTAAACTAGCCGACATAGTTCAAAGATAATTTGTTTTGAACTATGTGTTTGCACTACTGCTACTATCCGTGCGAAGTTGCCATTCAGGCCAACAACAACAACAACAACAACAACAATCTGGCTGTGAGCGCGACGCTCGTCATGGCTTCAATCTCAACCCATGGAGCCAATATGTAGTCTATGCCAAAATTCTAAACAATGGCCGTGCTACCCAACCACCAACTTGGACAAATACCCGAGGAGCTGAGAACTTGAAACAACCGCACAGAAAGATCATCTACCTGATGGCAATTCTCCTGCTAGCTGGTGATATCCAGCTGAACCCGGGGCCTCGCCTAGCCTCCGCTGGCGACCTGCTGCCTTCTTTGGGTGCTCTGGATTTCCCCCCTGCTTTGGCGGTGCCTCCGTCGGCGAGTGGAGGTGTGCACGGGGGGTGCCTGTTGCGGTGGGGGGACAGCGGCGGCGAATGGAGTGGCCTGGCTGCTTCGTCCTGGCTGGGGAACGGCGCTCCCGACGTGGCGCTCTTCTCTGGTGCCGATGCACGGTGTGTTGTCCCTGCTTTGGATATTGCGGCCGCGGTTGTCGGGGACTTGCCTCGGATGCTGTGTGGAGAGCGCTCCTGTCCACGAACGCCAGGTAGCGGTGAGTCTCAAACTTTGACTGCTCCGCCCTCACAAGAAAATAGGTCCAACCAAACCGCAAATCCAGTTAAACAGCCCTTTCTCAACCGGCAACACTGGGGGACTAAACCCGGCGATTCTGAAAAATCGAAGAATTAACTTTTTTAAAACTCTTAATCATGCAAAACTGATCTGGGATCCGCAATTCAAACCCAAGGGATTACTCGGCGGACATTTAAATATACGAAGCATTGTCTCTAAAAGCAATCAGCTAGAACACTTATTGTCTCACTCTAACTTGGACTTCCTTGGTCTGTCTGAAACATGGCTTAATAAGCACTCGACCGAGGCTGCCTTTGACATTTCTGGGTATAATGTGTTTAGGAGGGATAGAAATAAGGGTAAGGGTGGGGGATTGCTAGTATATGTTAAAAACACAATAACATGTAACCTCATTGAATGGTCACAGGAAATAGACATGGAGTATATTGGGTTGAATATGTCACTATCTCCTCAAATGTCTTTCATTGTCATTTGCCTACAGTATATCGACCACCATCAACCAATAACATATTTTATGAGCATCTCCATAATATTCTTAAGCAATGTGATGGTAAAAAGGAGTTAATACTAATGGGCGACTTTAATATAAACTGGGACAAAAAAAACTGAGAGAAAAAAACTTAAAGAGATAACAAATAAATTCAATCTTTCCCAACTGATACAAGGGCCAACAAGAATAACTAACTCCTCCCAGACACAAATTGATTTGATATTTACAAATAGACCTGAGAGAGTAACTACATCACATAATCTGCTGACGGGTCTGTCCGATCATAATATCACACTGCTGGTAAGGAAACTAACCAGAAATGTTTTTGTAAAATCGACCTCAAGAAATCAATTCTATGAGAAAATTCCTAAGAATGAAACAATTAACTTGGAAAAAGCTATAAACCAAATTAACTGGTCTGACCTTCTAACCAGCAGAGATACTGAGATTAGCTGCAGCACTTTTTTTTCTACTATTACAGAGATAAGAGCAGCCTTCACAAGAAAGGTGAAATGTAAACATGGACAAAAGACCACCTTACCATGGCTAAATGACACTCTCTGGCAACAAATGAAAGAAAGAGATGCTGCTTTAAAGAGGGCTCTAAAATCAGGACATAGTAGTGACCGGCTCACCTTTACAACTCTCCGAAATAAGATTTTAAGGAATTTAAGAAAGTCTAAGGCAGAGTTTTTTATCAGAATTATTAATGAAGCTCAATGAAATGGGAAATTTATTTGGAGAAATCTTAATAAATTAACTGGTAGGAATAAAGAACAAAGGATAACTTTCCCTGAACTCAAAGTGAATGGAATCCTGACCCAAGATAATGATATGATAGCAAGTAAATTTAATGATTTCTTTATAAATTCAGTCAGGGAGCTGGCTCAAGGTATCCCAACTGAAACTATACCATCCATCCCTATTGATAAAGCTAAACCTATTTTTAAAATAAATGAAATATCTGAATCAGAGGTTATAAAAATTATTACCTCGCTAAAGAATTCAAAAGCAAGGGATTCACATGGTTTGGATACCTCATTTTTAAAACTACACAGGGATGCATTTGCTCGCCCTATTGCACATCTGATCAACCTGTCAGTTAGGCAAAGTACTTTTCCAAGCTCCTGGAAAGCAGCAGTAGTATCTCCGATTTACAAGTCTGGTGATAAAACAATGGTGTCAAATTATAGACCCATTAGTATTCTATCAGTGATATCCAAGGTGACAGAAAAATGGGTAGCAGAACAGCTGAAAAACCATCTAAACTTGGGACACACCCCTTTGCACCCAATGCAATTTGGATTTCGCACAAACCACTCTACAGAGACAGCAAACTGTTTCCTCCTTGAAAACATCAAGTCAAAATTAGATGAGGGTGGTATAGTAGGTGCAGTGTTTCTGGACCTTAAAAAGGCTTTTGACACTGTGAATCACCAGACACTATTATCAAAATGATCTTTTTTTAATTTCTCAGAAGAGGCCATGAAATGGATGGAGTCATATTTAACTAACAGGAAACAGAGTGTACATATTGGTAATTCTTATTCTTCTTACCTCGATTGTAATATTGGTGTACCTCAAGGGTCAGTATTGGGCCCTATCTTGTTTAGTCTGTACATAAATGACTTGCCTTCAGTCTGTCAATCTGTTAATATACAAATGTATGCAGATGATACAGTTCTTTATTTGCATACCAAGAACAAACAACAGGCTGCAACTAAATTAACCGAAGCACTGGTGCATGTTTCTGAATGGCTAAAAATGTCAGATCTGCATCTTAACATTAACAAAACAGTCTGTATGTTCTTTTCTAAGAGGTCCACAAGTGTACAGCAGGCTGATGTTTTTATTGAAGGAGAAAAACTCATGGTTGTGTCCGATTTTAAATACCTTGGTATTATTTTAGATTCAAATTTAACTTTTAAAAAGCATGTTAAAAAGGTGGCTAATACCATCAGATATAATTTGGCTAATTTCAGACACATAAGGCCATATTTAACCACAGAGGCAGCCAAACTTTTTATGCATGCTATGATTTTTTCCCACATATCATATTGTTTTACAAGTTGGTCCCAAGCAAATTTGACAACTCTTAAACCAATAGAAACCCTTTATAAGCAAACTTTAAAAATATTAGATCAAAAACCTATCAGCTATCACCACTGCAATATTATTACGAAATATAACTTATTCAATTTTGACAGTTTCTTACATTATCTAGATGCCTGTCTCATTTTTACAATTTTACATGGGCTTGCACCTCCACCACTGGGTGAATTTATACAACAGAAGAGCAGTAGTGGCAGGGCAACTAGGGCAGTTACCAGGGGAGACTGTGTTGTACCGTATAGACGTAGTAAGTTTGGCCAAACAGTCTTCTCAGTACGGGCTTCAAATTATTGGAACTGTCTCCCTGCTGAACTCAGAGAGAGTACCAGCTATTTATCATTTAAATTTACACTTAAGAAATGGATTAAAAATACTCAAAACTGCAATCATCAATAGTTGGTTTACCTTATCTTAGGTTTACCTTTTTCTGTTTTTTCTGTATTCTTTTTGTACTATGATGCTGTGTTGACCTGTCAAGGGACTACAGATGAAAATTAGCTCTCTAGCTAACTCTGGCGCATTTACATTTTGAGTGTAAACAAAAAATGTTAATTGATGTGCATTGTCCCTTTTAAATAAACAATACAAATAAAAAAAAAAAAAAAAAGTTCAACCAAATGCAGTCACAAATTGAGCGCAGCGTTAGTTCAGGAAGGCAGCGTGTCGTGTGTGTATGGGCAGTAGCAAGTCTCTGTACTTGCTCTACAGCAGAAGCAGTTTAGCAGATCTATTCCACTAAGGCCAAACATATTAATACTGTCATATCCATTACCATGCCAATCACTCCGAGAGTTATCATGACAGAAGTACAGTTCTTTTTGAGAATTAACAGAGGTTTAGATGTTGATGTTTTATTGAAAATGTTTGGTCACCATTAGAGATTCTCGAGATTGACTGGTGTGCAGTCAAAAGTTTGCATTTTCAGACACCCAAAACGCTGCTGTCGTGTAAATGAACGGCTAAAACGCACACAAAGTTTCACGTTTTTAGTTGAAAATGGTGTCGTGTAAACAGCCGCTAAGACTACGGCTGGAAGTCAGTTGTAGTTCTTGTTGCTTCTCTTTCCTTCAGTGATTCTGCTTGTTATTATCAGGTGTTCATCACTAATGCTCAATCATCACTCAATTAATCAATGAGCGATGTTAATTTAACACCGGGGAATTTACTGTGCTCCTAAAAACTGTTAAAGTTTCTAACAGTATTTTCCTATTTTCCATATGATCCATGTAAAGCTGCTTTGAAACAATCTGAACTGCATAACTTGCTTCATAAATAAAGCTGACTTCACTAGACTGCTGATAAAGATGTCAAAAACCAAAGTATACAATGCATTTTTTCCCCCAGAGTCTCAGGAAGATGAAGCTGTTTCATAAAGACATGAAATCAATCAAGATGTTTCTGTATAGAGGGAATCAGCCTTTGTAACTCAACATATCCTGATGTACGAATTATGTCAGTTGTGTATGGTATATTTTGCACTAAATCTTGCATTTTTAGCATTTTCATTATGCTTTGTTGTTTTAACCTTTTATTTTAATTCATTTTAATCTTGAAAGTGTCTTGTAAGTTTACTGAGGCACCTAAAGACACATTACATGTGTATTATACTGTCGCCCTCTAGAGGATGATTTGAATAATGCAGATGAATTATGTTCATTGACATTTGTCCTTCTGAGAAGATGAAGCCTGTATGAGTTCTCAGTATCAGACACTGTAACCTCCACTAGGTGGCGCTCTTTCAGTGTGATTAATGTAATATTCAGTCAGTGCTGATGGTGGGAGGAGCCAGTAAAGCTGATCATTAATGATAAAGAGCTGAAGAAAGAGGAAGGAACTAAAGCAGACAGATGTAGAGACAGAGAGATTCACACAGAGAACATTCAGCATAAAGAAGACTGAACTCAACTCACAATGAAGATCCTCCTCATCTTCTTCACTTTCTCCCTGATCTCAGGTCAGAGATTTTCTCTTTCATCACTGCAGTAATGATGCTGTTTTCTGTTCATGAGGTTTCTGATCACAGTATCAATCTGATTGACAGGTGCAGTGAGATGCGTCAGTGTCACTGGATATTCTGGAGGAAGTCTTCTTGTTGATTCTGGGAAACTTTGGTACAGTTACTCCACTAAATATACGGCCAAATTACATGAGTGGGGAACAATAATAAATGATAAGAAACATGATAAATGGATTAATGAAGGACGATTCACACTGTTTAAAAACAATGAGGGAAAACTCATGATCTACATCAGAGAACTGAACCAACATGATGCTGGAGGATACCAGATTAGAGTTGAAGGCCAGTGGTCCATCGATATGACTTTGAATGTGGAAGAAGGTCAGTCCTTTTAAGATTAAAGTTTTTGTTTAGTAAACTATTGATCATTTCAAAGCTTTATATGTGAAATCTATTTTTCTGAATTACAGATTTATATTGTAAAGAGTCAAAGAGAGTGATGGTCAATATTGGAGAAACTGCCAATTTCAGCTGTGAATATTCACAGAATCATATTAACGATTCCAAGATCATATTCAAAGAAGGAAAAGACTCTATTGAGATGATCTACAGCAAATGGTATAGGAAAGAAAGAATTAGTGTTTCTGATGGCAAACATAAAAACCTCTTCAATGTGAGAATTACTGCTGTGACTCCAGATGATGGAGGAGTTTATTTATGTGGAGTTTGGATCTACAGACACTCGTACAGTTACTCCATTATTAATACTGTTCATCTGCACATCATGGGTGAGTAGTTCATACTATCAATGCCATCTAGTAAGTTCACATAGTCAGTGTTTGCTTCTTCAGTATTTGCTACATGTCACATTTGATGAAGACACTGATTCAGTCAGATATTTGTGATTGACAGATAAAGTGTCTAGAGCGACTGGCCACTCAGGAGGTCGTATGATGATCAAGTGTGAACATCCTCAACACAAAACCAAGCCAAAATACATACGTAAAATATCAGATGGATGTTCAGAGAGGAAGAATCCAGGAGTTCAGGATGAATGGATGGAGAATGGAGATGTTTCTTTATATGACGACACCAGAGCAGGAGTCTTGATGGTGTTTTTTAGAGAGCTGAAAGCTGCAGATGCAGGAACATACAGATGTGGAGTGTCTCACTATACTGAGAGCTTCACTGAACTTCAGCTGGACGTCAGAGACGGTGAGGAACCACAAATACTTTATCTCTTATATCCAATTTTTGTTCTGATTTTTATCTAATTATTTGTTGCTGTTTTTTGTGTGTGTTTTTTATAGATGCAAAATTTCCAAAGACAAAGACTGAATCTGCTCATCTTGGTGAAGAAGTCAACATCACCTGTCAGATCCCAGAGGAACACAAAGTTCATTTCTGCAAAGAGGATGATGATCACATCTGTCAAAACATCAGCACATCTGCAGTGACAGAAATGAGTCCTTCATCTGAGAGAAATGAAGAGAGAGTTTTTACAGTGAGCATCAGTAATGTGAGTGTGAGAGATGCTGGAGTTTACTGGTGTGGAGCAGAAACCAGAGACACACATTTGACTTTCATCTCCCTGACCACCAAAATTCAGCTCGACCTCTTCAGTGAGTGAATTCAGATGATTTCATTGTAGTAAATACAGTATTCAGAATCATGTGTGTTAAATGTCTGTGTTTGTTTGCAGTGGCTCCAGTAGTGAGACGTGAAGGAGAATCTGCTGAGATTTTCTGCCCTTATGATTCAATCTATAAATCAAAGTCAAAGTCTCTCTGTAAGGGGAAGTGCTCCACTAGAGATAGAAATACTCTCAATGAGACTGTGAGAGAAGAGAAAGAGACCAAGACTGACAGATTGACTCTGAATGATGATGTCACTGCAAGTGTCTTCACTGGGACCATCACTGGACTGACAGCAGAGGATGCTGGGAAATACTGGTGTGCAGTGACATTAGAGAGAGACGTGAATTATCTTTACACTCATCTGATCGTCATCAAGAACGAGGGTGAGGAAGGTTTATACATCTGAATATGTAAAACTATGGCTGGTCAGGTAAGATATATTATTATTTTTCCATTGTCTTTGGGCCAGATTTAAATGCTAATATATCAACACTTGAAGAATGTGGCAGTGGGGGCCACTAATAAAACACACTAAGAAAAAGCATTGTCATATGCGGTGCCTTTATTTATATAGCGCTTTTAACAATAGAGATTGTTTCAAAGCAGCTTTACAGTGATAATAGGAGATTACAGTAACAGAGATTGTTTGGCTTTACAGCAGCTCTAGAATAAAGTTAATGTCCAGCTAAAGTTAGTTTTGATCGATTCACTTCCGTTGCAAAGATCATTAGTTATTAACTTAGGGGCCGCTAACACGACACCGTTCTAACGGAAACCCCTCAACGCGCTCCAGCCACTCATCCGCACAACAACAGTGCCTGGTGGGTCGAGAACGCAAACCTTGAAATAGGTTCCAAGGTGCAAACCGTGAAAATTTTTATAAATAAAAACCTTTTCTCTTCGCAAACTTCAAAAACACAAACCTGTGAAAATGCTGACAGCGTGCACATGCGTATTACGTGTTAGTCTATAGGTCTATAGTATATAGTCAACAGTATTTAGTCTTTCACTGAAGACTGCTTTTTTTATAGTTTATAGTTCGCATAAAAACACTGATGCCTACAGTAGCCATCAAAATAGAGCAAATCACATTTTAAAAGTAACTTGTCGCTTCAAATAACAATTGTATCAATTGCATTGTTGTGCTAGCCTGGCTAACGTCAGACCTCTTTCTCATTGAGACGTGGTCTGGGAACCACATGTTCATTTTCTCGTATTTGAGGCGTGGTTTACGAATGCCCAGAGCCGTTTATTGGGCACTACGAATGTCTATCAAATGCGCCTGTACGTAGCTCATAGCCAATCGTTTCAATTATACCAGATGACGTATGTAGAGCGACAGAAATTCGACGAGGAAGAAGACGAAATAAACTTGCGTTCTAAACTACTTAGAACACTATCTAAGGCTGCATCGAAAGGTAACTTCGCGTCTGCTGCCATGTTGGATCCATAGATATAAACAAACTGCTTTGGTGTGTCGCATAAACGCCGTCATCGTCTTGCTGCTCCCTCCCCGTTCTGTGATTGGTCCCCTCGCTGAGGCGAAAATCTGATCCATGGTATACAGGCTGCCTAGCAGCGTGAATATAATCGCGCAGCACTCAAGGCAGCATGGGGAAACCCAGGCTATTGTTGTGCCGCTAGGTGGCTACAAATACATTTATTTTCAATGAATCATTCATTCAAGAGATTCGTTCAAAAAAGCTGAATCATCCAGTTATGAAACAAGTCTTTATAGGTGAGTCATTGATTGACTAATTTTTATAATAATTAATTGAAATTGCTTAAACATTTTTAAATACACATTTTTTTGGTTTGGGCTTTCTGGTCGGAAGAGTTGAGGTAATTGGGAAGTGAGACACGGTGAGTTTACGCACGCACTCAGGCGTGAGTGTGGGACACCAGGCCCTTGAATGCAGGCTGGTGTATTACTGAAAGCCAGGACACTAGAAGTCATCAGAGGCAGAGGGTGTTGGAATAACTCCTCCCTATAGGCGGATCTTTTGTGACGTCATTGTTTATGTTTGTCGCGTTGCATCATGGGAATCGTGTGGCAGGAAACACCGCTAGATACCTGTAATTTGATTGTTTTGCACGTTTGGAGGAGGATTTAGAGAAGAGGATGGTTCACTCTTGCTGTGTGGTCGAGTACGGCTCGTTGGGGGCCTGATAAAAAGTTTTTTCGAATTCCCTCCGAAAAGGATCGCGAAAAACGAAAGAAATGGTTGCGTGCAATTAGGCGATTGAACCTGGACGCTCCGAAGAAAGCCTGGATTCCTGCAGCTAACGTTACTGATCGAGTTTGTGAGGCTCATTTTGTTCATGGTAGGCCTAAGTCTTAGTGACTATGTATTTATAGAAGATTGAATAAAAAAAATAATAAAACTGAGTCAAATCAACCGAGTCATATGTTTTCGCGTTCTGATTCAGGTGTCCCAAACCGCGATCCACAGCACCCAGACTATGTTCCTCACATCAAAATGGGCTATTCTGGATCGCAAAACTTAAAAGCAAAAGAAAAGGCTGTTCTAACCTCTGCTTTTAGCACGATCACTGCTTTCTGTTTGGCAGAAAAGATCGGCCCAACTTTTCGAAAAAACAAAATAATCATAGGCCTCCAGACTTTTGAAAGCCTTTAATCTTTCATGAGTGAAGGGTCCAGGGGTTTCTATTAAATAAGAATAAATGTCTCCCCAGCAGATTGGTGGCCAAGACACGGGCAAGTCGGACCAACGTTTTTTGTCATCCCAGATCTCATATGGGCTTTGAATAACTTCGATTTTGTCACCAATACAAATTTTGAGCTTCTCTCCAAACCTCCTCCGGTCTTCAGATGTTAAAGTGCTTATATATTGTGGATTTCGCCCGCTAACTCTCTTGAAAATGCTCGTCGCGTCTTTACTGCCCGCAATACTGTTTGTTTTGTTGCCACACAACCACTCGCGCATGCGTACAAAGATGTCAACAAAGATCCTCCTATTGAAGGGTAGAAGGTCACTAGGAAGCTGGAAGTTGCTACTGCACTCAAAAAAAATTTTTTGTCTAAAAATAAGATTTATGTATTTGAATTGCATAACAAATTTCCATGCATTTGGATTACATAGTTTTAACATAAACCAATCAATAATCTGAATGTGATTCATATTTTTAAGTCATATCTAAATGAAACAGATAAGATTTATGTAATTGTATTAATAAACTGAATGTGATTTATATTTGTCAGTCGTATGTAAATGAAACGGGTAAGATTTATGTAATAGTACACAGAAAAACGCCCATGTTAAATTAACACTGCTCAGTGTTCATATGTGTGCACACTACAGAGGTAAAGCGGTGTTGAAGTTAATGAGATAATTAAGTGATGATTTAGCATTAATTATGAACACCTGCTGTTAACAAGCAGAATCACTGAAGGAAAGAGAAACACAAGAACTACAACTGACTTCAGCCACAGCCTTAGATGAAATCAACTGAAGAGAAAAGAAGACATTAAATCTGTGAAGATCTCAGCAGAGGAGGATTAAACAACTCCACAAACAGCATTACCAGCTTCACTTATTACTAACCAGACTGACTTTATTTCATTTCCGTTTTAATGAAATCAATAGTTGTATTTTAAAGTCACCATGATGGTGGTTAGCGTTTGCTTTAGTTGGGCTCTTGACCATTGACTCTTTAATGTAACATTTTCTCTGGCTGCTATAATTATGTGTTTATAAAACACGTTTGTTGCAGCAAAAAAGCCAAGAGAAAAAGAGATCAGGTGATGTTGGCTGTTTATTGATGAAGGTGTAATCATCAGATTGTGGCCTGAATCACTTATCTTTTTCAGTGTCTAATGCTTTGATTATTGGGGTTATGTGATTTTGTTTTATTTATTATAGTAGCTGTGTGACCTGACAGCATTAGATCCAACAGTTAATTAAATAATATAAAGAATTTTAAAAACATTTAGTGCAGTAAACTTTCTCTTCTACATTATTACGTTGACATCAAGAATCAGTGTATGACTCTCAACAATGGTGACAATCAATGAAATGCTTCATGCTGCAGTGCATGCTGGGTACCACCAATCAAAACTCACCCATATCTCCCAGCATGCATTGCGGCATTAATAAATTATGCATCAGGATTTTTTGTATCTTTTGTCACCATTGTTGAGTCTAAGTAATGCCATAGATGAAAGGTTTTTGTGCACTAACTATATACAAAAAAAAAAAAAAGTATATTGTTTGATAAACAACACTGTTAGATTTCATGCTGTAAAATCAAATGGCTTCTGTTATGAAACAATATTAAAAAGCATTAGACACTGAACAAGATCAGCGAATGAGGCAATTACATGACGATGACTTTGTCGTCGTCATCATCATCAATAAACAGCCAACATCACTTGATCTCTTTTTCTCTTGGCTTTTTTGCTGTCAGAGAAATTTTCAGTCAGAGAAAATGTTATATTAAAGAGTCAATGGTCAAGAGCCCAACTAAAGCAAACGCTAACCACCATCATGGTGACTTTAAAATACAACTATTGATTTAATTCAAACGGAAATGAAATAAAGTCAGTCTGGTTAGTAATAAGTGAAGCTGGTAATGCTGTTTGTGGAGTTGTTTAATCCTCCTCTGCTGAGATCTTCACAGATTTAATGTCTTCTTTTCTCTTCAGTTGATGTCAATCTGAGGCTGTGGCTGAAGTCAGTTGTAGTTCGTGTGTTTCTCTTTCCTTCAGTGATTCTGCTTGTTAACAGCAGGTGTTCATAATTAATGCTAAATCATCACTTAATTATCTCATTAATTTCAACACCGCTTTAACTCTGTAGTGTGCACACATATGAACACTGAGCAGTGTTAATTTAACATGGGCGTTTTTCTGTGTACTATTACATAAATCTTACCTGTTTCATTTACATACGACTGACAAATATAAATCACATTCAGTTTATTAATACAATTACATAAATCTTATCTGTTTCATTTATGTATGACTTAAACATATGAATCACATTCAGGAGTATTGATTGGTTTATGTTAAAACTATGTAAACCAAATGCATGGGAATTTGTTATGCAATTCAAATACATAAATCTTATGTTTAGACACAAATTTTTTTTTTGAGTGTGGTGTGTCTCATGAAACAAATCTCTCTGACTCCTCCTTTCAGACAGGGGAGCCCCGAATTTTGTGATTCAGGTAGTCAGAAATAGTATTTTAGCCTTTAGTTAAATATGATTGTTTGCTATTTCTTATGCATACTATTTTATGATTATTTTAATTCCTTCTCTATGAAAAGCAATTTGAATTACCATTGTTTATGAAATATGCTATATAGATAAACTTGTCTTGCCTCGCCTTACTCTGCAGCGATTAACATTTTGTTAGAACCTCTAGTAAATTACTTGTTATGTGGTTTAGTTTACGGAGAATCATGATCTCTATTTGGAGCAAAAAAAAATTATTCTCAATTTATCCAGAATGTTGCAGCTCAGTAAAGGCTCATATTATCACGGGTGGCTGTGAGCTGATGAGCCGATGAGCCCACGTGACATCAATGACTCTGGAGATCGAGGCGAAGGTGAAGACGAAAGTGGTGGAGCGCAGGCAGAAAGACATCTGACCAAGGTAGAGCTGGAGGGACGAGGGATCCCGGTGGAGCCAATAGGTTGACAGGCCGAGGCTGCACTGCAGGCGGAGCCAGGGGATCCTCTGAGCTAGACTGTGCTGATAACCTGAAGATCCAAGGCAGATCCTCACCGAGATGTGTGGGAGGATATGCAGAGTGGCTGAAGAGAAGCAGCGAAGGCAGGCCTGTGGAACTGGCTAATTTGGGAAGAGGACGTGGGAGTGGGAGGCGGGACGGGCACTCAGGAAATATAGGAAACTCTAGGCTGGGAGGGACCAGTGGGAAATCAGGAAACTCTAGGCTGGGCAGGATCAGCGGGGGCAGGAGAGACTATCTACTCAAAAAGTTCCAAACCGTTTCCAGAGGCCAGGCCATAGTCATCCACAGTGGCAGGGTTGCCGGCTCACGCACCTGGTCAGACTCTTGCTCCAAGGCGATGTCTGGGGCAGTTTCTCTATGGCTTGTTCATCGCTGCAGGGCGATCGCCACAGTTTGCATTGGGCTCTAGCGTAACCTCTGTGCAGCTTGCAGGGATGGGCTCGCTAGACTCTGGATTTGGATTTGGAGCGGGGCTGGTGACGTCCTCTTTGGTGGGGCAGATGGTGTGTGGGAAATTCTCCTGAGGGCCCACACTGGGAAGGTTGTTTGCATGTTGAGGTTTGTGTGGAGAAGACGCTCAGCGGAAAGTTCGTGAGGCACGCCAGGTCTAAGAATCCACAGGTGTGACCGCTCCATATCAAACTTAAGGTCAAACGGGTCGGTTTGGAATTCAAATTAGGGCTGCTGTCAGATAATGGGTCAGTGTTCTGTTAAGTACTGCAGGTTTACCAAACAGGACCCGTGCAGGACTCTGAACCACACCATTGTTTTAAGGTGTATAAATATATAAATAAATATGATTGCTAGCAGTGGACCGCCTTTCAGCAGTGGTGCATCAATGTGATGAGAGAAAAAGACGCTCACCAGTTATTCACTTTTTAACTCACTTAGAGCAGTTACTGAATGAACATCTGACCACTTTCTAACCTGCCAGATATCAGTATACTAACTTGTTCTCACTGGGTAAAAATGATAAACCTACTACTACACACCAATAGCCTAAATGCTGATTTTTTATATAGGCATATTTAAACAGGACAAGTTTACCCTGAGCTTAAGCAAATTCATTGTTCACATACATACATCGTGAACCATTACCATGAATTTAGAGGATTAAAGAGTATTATTTTACAATAAATTACTGTAACCAGGATTTTTATCTCCATGATATATTTTAAAAATCTAAATTCAGAATGAGTGATCTGTTGCAATAAATTATCATGATGAATGTAATCTATAAATAACAAATATCCACTTTTGGTCAGGAATAATATTAGTGAATTATTCTACTTAATGATGCTGGAAAATATATCACCTGATCATCTTTGATGATCTTCCTTTGCAAGTTCACAAAAACACAGATCACCATAATGGTGACCAAATATTTTTGTATAAATATAAAACATCAACATCTAACATTCTCAAAAAGAACTTATGTAGACGTGTGACAGAAATAAACTCAATCTGGTAAGTTTTAAGTAAAGCTAGTAATGCTGTTTGTGGAGTTGTTTAATCCTCCTCTGCTGAGATCTACACAGATTTAGTGTCTTATTTTATGACAAATGACAAATGAAAACTTAAAACTATGATAAGCTAGAAAATGACATAATATAATTGCCTGATTTTAAGTTTGTCAAACTATTATTAGCATGAATATGAAGATTTTATTTTAGCATTAAGCATGAAAATTGAACAAAATCTCATTTCAAATTACCCACGGTTAGTGTATTAAAGATGTGACATCATCTAGACTTGCAACACTAGATTTTATTTTCTTATAAGCATCATCTAATGATGCACTGACATTAATATCTGACATTAACAGTGACACTCAACAAATAAAAACATAAAGCAACATTACAATGCAGGAAGTGTTTAGTGTTTGTGATGGACAGGCTGTTCTCACACCAGCTCAAAACCACAAACAAATGAGCTGAAGGTTCAGAGTCTCAGTAAGAAACACAAAACTCAACAGAGACAAATGAAGAAGAACATGTTTTATGTGTAAGTCTGCAGAAGAGACTAAAATACACTTTCGTTACTGCAGAATAATTCAGGTTCATAAAAAAACAATAATAAATGAAATGTGAAGCATGAACATTTACGATACTAAACTAGTTCCTTTATGACAAACATTGCAAACAGAGTTCTATAAATATTTAATTAATATAAAATGTTTTTACTCACACTTTAAAACAATGTTTAATAACCCATAAGTGTGAAAACATACATTTATGCCAGATAGAAAAGGGCTGAAAATGAACATTACAAATTTTAATATTTCATTCATGTGTATCTCTTTTTTTTTTCTTTTTTCGTTTGTGTTTTATTTTCAGGTTTCTCCATGATCATCATTATTTCTGTGTGTGTGAGTCTGCTGCTGATTGGTGGATTCACTCTGACTGTGTGTAAATTAAGACACAAGAGACAAGGTTTGATCATTTATTATCTGTTGAAACAAATTAATAATTAAAGTTATTTGAGTTTCTCTGTTCTGCTTCAATGAGCAACAGTAAAATCTCAATGAGTTTCTGTCTCAGATGCTGCTGTTCGTCTCCAGTTTGATCTAGTTGGTCTATGTTTTACTAATTGATTCATTTTGTTTTGGGTAATTAGGAAGAACCTCGACATCAGAAAAGAGAAAGAGGGAGAACAATACATTGGTGAGTCACAGTGTGTGTGTGTGTGTGTGTGTGTGTGTGTGTGTGTGTGTGTGTGTGTGTGTGTGTGTGTGTGTGTGTGTGTGTTTGTATATATGTTGTGCTTATGTGATGTTTTCTCCTTTTATTGTACATTTTCTTCTCTATTTTTCATGCTCAGATTAACAGTCATGATGAACTACCCACAATCCCCTCTGATGAGCTCCTGTACACGTCTGTCAGTTTCCAGAAGCATGAAGAGTCTCTCAGTGAAGCTTCAGTCACTGTCAGTAAGAACGAGCTTTACTCTGATTACGCCACGGTCAGTCGCCGCATGAGACTCAACTAACTCACTTATAACAGATCACAGATCAGCACACATTACACCAGTATTGCTAATGTTTACAATTCATTGATACAATTCTCTTTATAATCCATAAATTAGTGTTAAAGACGTGTTTTATTGATCAGGGTCGTTCAGTTCAGTCTGTTGAATCTTGACACTCTTTAATGTTTCTATTGCTCATGTTTCTTCTTTCACATGTGTAAAATAGCAGTTGTGTCAGAGGTTTATTAGTGTGTGTAAAGAGTTTGTCATCTCAGTTTATCTGAGGGTGTGAATAAAACAGGAAATACAACACCTAAGTGACACTTCTAGAAAATACTGTGAAGTTTCCACTCCAAATGCAGAGACACGTACATTTAAATGCATCTTTTGACACATAAAACCTCTTTAATAGCAGCTCTTAAACAGACACAAGTTTAAAACACCTTTATGATGAGACGCATGAAACATGAGAATATGTTCAAAGCTGTTAAAGACTCTTTCTCATCTCTCTGAATATTGATTATTTTCTTTGATCTGCTTTAGGTTTGTACACGAGATACTAGTTACAGGGAGATCATGAGAAAGATTATTTTTAAAAGGGTTAGTTCACCCAAAAATGAAAATTATTCCAAAATGTATTCACCCTCAAGTCATCCTAGGTGTATATGACTTACTTCTTTCAACCAAACACAATCGATCATTAAAGAATATTCTGTCTCTTCCAAGCTTTATAATGGGAGTGAATAGAGTTTTTGAAGCCCCCAAAAACTGCATCCACACAGCAAAATCCCCAGAGTTAACTCAACACTGCTCAGACACATATGATCCCACTCTGTGAAGATCAAACAACTCCACAAACAGCATTACCAGCTTCACTTATTACTAACCAGACTGACTTTATTTCTGTCACACGTCTACAGAAGTTCTTATTGAGAATTAACAGTTTAGATGTTGATGTTTTAAAAGCTCCATCAAAAACATCACCATTATCCTGTGACCATTGGTAATAGAAAACTATATCCTGTTTTTCTCACACCTGCAGGAGGCTGAAGGGTTTCAGGGTTTGACCCGCAGAACATAAACAGAGCAAAAGAAAACCACAAGCTGAAGAACATCTCATGCTGATGATCTTTATCACACTGACCTCAGTATCAAACCACCCTGCAAACACAAAGACATTTACCAGCCTTTTT
The DNA here is from genome assembly GCA_021554675.1 of Leuciscus idus. Taxonomy (NCBI): domain Eukaryota; kingdom Metazoa; phylum Chordata; class Actinopteri; order Cypriniformes; family Leuciscidae; genus Leuciscus; species Leuciscus idus. Next base: position 10,636,123 of record CM038623.1, read on the forward strand.
ATCTTAGAAAAAAAAAAAAAAAAAAAAAAAAAATTTGGGGGATTATTTAAAATATTCTTTCAAAATTTTTTTTACATGAATGTACAGACTCGTCATTTCACTGTTTATCGTCTGATTTCTGTCTCATACATAATATCATAAAACAACATCAGAAACTTACATTTCACATTCAGTAATTCTGTTACATCTATATCTAGATGGACAATTATGTTAGTATATTGTATACAGTACGAAATGCACTAAACAACAAATGCATGACATTTAAAGGATTTTTACGGACATTGTTTGTCATTAAATTGTGGATTCAATGTTTAGATTTCAATCTTTTTTGAAAGAAAATTGTCAAATCACAAATGGATAATTTGTTGATCATAAACATTTTTCAGTCTTTTCCTCAATTCATCACTTTCATTAAATGTAGAAGGTGAATTACTGAATGATCAGCTGTTAGTCTTTATTGTCTTCTGTTCATCTTCTGTCTCTCTGTTCAGTCTCATGTGTCTCTCTGTGGGTTTCCTGAGTAAGTGTGTTTAATTAAACTGAACTGAGACCCTCAACCTTCACATGTTTTCTGTGGCTTTGAGCTGGACGGAAAATACTGTCTGTTCATCACACAAACACACACACACACCTCCAGTGTTCATGAGAAACTTTAAGACTAAACATTGGCTTTATTTGCAACAATAATGTGTTTTGGTAAACACTGTTAAAAGACCATAAACTCACATAAGAAGTCAAGAGACAAAGTACACAACTAAAGGCAACACTGTTCATTACCAATGGTCACAGACTTTCCACTCCATAAAACAGATGCTGTAAATATGTGTAATAGTCTATATGAAAAATTGTAATCTTGTTCATAATATATCTCAGTTCTTTCTTGTCAAAATGGCTGAAAAGCTCAATTCGAATTTCTTTCTTAACTTGCTGATCAATTCTTTTGCTGATTTAGTTTTCAGTTCATTCTTTTTCTGTTTTTAGTTTTTAAAAAATTCTGATGTTACATCTGCTTATACCTTTACTGTAGAATAAAAATGCTATAATTTCTTGTTTATTGTCCAAATATAGTAAATTGATTCTTTTTACACTATATTTGAAATGTAAAACATTGTCACAGCATTAAATCGATTAAAACAGCATTAACATATAGGGTGACTTAATCTAGTTTTCATTCTGATGAAATCAATGTTTCCAGATTCTAGAGAAACATTCAGAAATCATCTGATTATTATCATAAAAGACAGTGAGAAAAGTTTATACTCTGCAAAGGAGAAAGTCTGAGTCTGAAATCTGAATAATTCATTATGCATTTTACTTTCTCACTCTCAGGACTGATTGAAATATTTACATATAAACTGATCAATATTCATTTTAAATGCATTGTAATTATTGTGATATGCAAAGACTTGAAAATGATTTTTAATCTGAGCTTAAGTTTTGGTCAGAAAGTTTCTCATGAACACTGGAGTTGTTTTTGTGTTTGCGTGATGAACAGACAGTTTTTTTTCCGTCCAGCTCAAAGCCACAGAAAACATGTGAAGGTTGAGGGTCTCAGTTCAGTTTAATTAAACACACTTACTCAGGAAACCCACAGAGAGACACATGACACTGAACAGAGAGACAGAAGATGAACAGAAGACAATAAAGACTAACAGCTGATCATTCAGTAATTCACCTTCAACATTTAATGAAAGTGATGAATTGAGGAAAAGACTGAAAATTTTTTATGATCAACAAATTATCCATTTGTAATTTGACAATTTTCTTTCAAAAAGGATTGAAATCTAAACATTGAATCCCCAATTCAATGACAAACAATGTTGGTAAAAATCCTTTAAATGTCATGCATTTGTTGTTTAGTGCATTTCGTACTGTATACAATATACTAACATAATTGTCCATCTAGATATAGATGTAACAGAATTACTGAATGTGAAATGTAAGTTTCTGATGTTGTTTTATGATATTATGTATGAGACAGAAATCAGACGATAAACAGTGAAATGACGAGTCTGTACAATCATATAAAACATTTTTTGAAAGAATATTTTTAAATAATACTTTTTTGTTTGTTTGTTTGTTTTTCTAAGATAAAAAGGCTGGTAAATGTCTTTGTGTTTGCAGGGTGGTTTGATACTGAGGTCAGTGTGATAAAGATCATCAGCATGAGATGTTCTTCAGCTTGTGGTTTTCTTTTGCTCTGTTTATGTTCTGCGGGTCAAACCCTGAAACCCTTCAGCCTCCTGCAGGTGTGAGAAAAACAGGATATAGTTTTCTATTACCAATGGTCACAGACTTTCCACTCCATAAAACAGATGCTGTAAATATGTGTAATAGCCTATATGAAAAATTGTAATCTTGTTCATGTTCATAATATATCTCAGTTCTTTCTTGTCAAAATGGCTGAAAAGCTCAATTCGAATTTTTTTCTTAACTTGCTGATCAATACTTTTGCTGATTTAGTTTTCAGTTCATTCTTTTTCTGTTTTTAGTAAAAAAAAAAAAATCTGATGTTACAACTGCTTATACCTTTACTGTAGAATCATAAAAAAATAAAAATAAAAAAAAATATGCTATAAGTTCTTGTTTATTGTCCAAATATAGTAAATTGATTCTTTTTACACTATATTTGAAATTTAAAACATTGTCACAGCCAGGGGCGGAGTGGGACCAAAAAATCTACCGGGAAATTTCGTAGACCACCGGCCCTCGGTGGTCAAAAAACAAAAAAAAATTGCTGAACAATATAGCGGTGAATGAGAGAATATTAAATAAACATTTTTTTATTTTTTTTTATTTGCTCAAATAGCAAAAGAAAACCTCCTCTATAGTTTTTTCACAACTTTCAAGGAGAGGAAAAAAATTGCGAGAGATGGATAACGGCAGTCAGAACTCAGAAGAGAGAAATATATGTCAATTTGTCATCACTCCCACAGACGCTGTATTAGAAACCCTAACAGCAGCATTAACTAGTTTTTTTTGTAATTTTATAAAAAGGTAATATAATATAAAGTAGGCTATATAGTGTTATAAATGTAAATACATATTTTAGCGCAATTATATATATATATATATATATATATATATATATATATATACTACTAATAATAATTGAGCAAAACTTGGCCGCTAAATATTTAATATTCAATTATTTTAATGATCACAATTAAAGTTTTCATTTTATTAAATTGAACAAGCGCAACATTCAATCAAATATTTTAAAAGATGTATTATTAATAATAAGGTTATTTCAACATAATATCTCGTTATTTCAACATAATATGTGTGCGTGCAACAAGCAAGATGTGCATTTGTAAATCCGGTGACAAGTGCATTGATTTTTATGAATAAATTAGTGTTTTCTGTCAGTGTCGACTGCAAAGATGAAGTTGACGATCGCCATATTCGTGAACGCGCCTATAGAGAGAAATGCACATAATGGGTTACGTAATCAGAGAGTAGCCTTTTTCTTTTCGTTTTGAATTATTTCGTTTAAATTCATTTCAAGCTTTTTGTATTTGATGTATTTCTCATGTCTGTGTGAGGCATACATGATACACTGAGTTTCGTTAAGTTAGGATGAGATGCGCTCCAGTTCACGTGCAATGCAATTGACCGCGCGGGCGCCTCCATGATTATATTGTCTGTTATATTTGCTTCTTATTTATTAAATTCAGGCAATTGGTTGATGAAAAATTTATTAAAATTAAGATACAATTTATACAAAACGAAATTCACTTTAAAGAAAGGTTTTCTACAAAACAAAACTTAATGAAGTGGTCAAAATCATGTCTGACCCACTCCATGTCTCAAATTGCGCATCCTATCTCGTGCTGTTCACTTTTCATAAATCAACATAAATGGAAAAAAAAATTGCATTATAATATTTTAACAAATATGAAACTAAATGCCCTTATTTAATGGCTACAACAGTACTAGGCCTACAGACTCTCTATTTGTACAAATTGCTGCACATTCATTTAATTCTGAATTTTGCACATACAAGTTGAAAGGCATTTGTTCAAATCAAGTTCACGGATAATTGTGCGTGTATTTATTAATCATTATGATACTAAAATCATAACAAAGTAGGCTATGCAAAAAATCAGATGAGCCCAGAATATGAACGCAACGTTTAATTACATGTTAAGCATTTTCCTCCCATAGAAAACCATTATAAGAACGCTTAATGTGGCTTTATGCAGATTAGAATGTCCCCTTATGTCGAAATAACGAGATATTATGTCGAAATACTGTGTTGAGCAGAGAGGCTGCACAGACAGTTTGACCAGCGGGAAGCGGCCGCACATCAGGCCGCCGGATGGTGTTGCTAATATAACTCGCAATGTATAACTATTATCAGACCGGCCCTCGCGGCCTCAAAACACTACCGGCCCACCGGGAAAAGTCCCGACTCTCCCGATTGCCCCCTGGTCACAGCATTAAATCGATTAAAACAGCATTAACATATAGGGTGACTTAATCTAGTTTTCATTCTGATGAAATCAATGTTTCCAGATTCTAGAGAAACATTCAGAAATCATCTGATTATTATCATAAAAGACAGTGAGAAAAGTTTATATTCTGCAAAGGAGAAAGTCTGAGTCTGAAATCTGAATAATTCATTATGCATTTTACTTTCTCACTCTCAGGACTGATTGAAATATTTACATATAAACTGATCAATATTCATTTTAAATGCATTGTAATTATTGTGATGTGCAAAGACTTGAAAATGATTTTTAATCTGAGCTTAAGTTTTGGTCAGAAAGTTTCTCATGAACACTGGAGGTGTGTGTGTGTTTGCGTGATGAACAGACAGTTTTTTTTCCGTTCAGCTCAAAGCCACAGAAAACATGTGAAGGTTGAGGGTCTCAGTTCAGTTTAATTAAACACACTTACTCAGGAAACCCACAGAGAGACACATGAGACTGAACAGAGAGACAGAAGATGAACAGAAGACAATAAAGACTAACAGCTGATCATTCAGTAATTCACCTTCAACATTTAATGAAAGTGATGAATTGAGGAAAAGACTGAAAAATGTTTATGATCAACAAATGATTTCTGTGTGATTTGACAATATTTCTATTTTAAAAACAGATCAAACTAAATGAAAACAATGAGTCCACAAGTCAATGATACAGTGTGTCTGTGTTTAAAATGTAATAACTTTGTATTGTTTAAGTTAGGAACATTATGTTAATAAAGCAAGCAGCATCTCCAGGTTTACTGTATTATAGTAGGCCTATGTTTACTAGGTTAAAGACACTTGCTTGTGTCTCAGTCCTTTTTGTGTTTTGTAGTGAACTATTTGAATTTTGATAGATATTTTGGACCTACAAACACACTTCCAGATACATATGCACGCACACACTTACACAGAGGCCCGAAGCACAGAAGACAGAAAGGACAGAAGAATGCCCATATATGGGGAACAATGTTGACACCAGAAGAAGGTTGATGTCACATGCTTTAGTTCCTCTGGAAAAAAAAACAAACAAGAAATTGCATAGGAACAATGTAACCCAGTTCCGTATAAATATGACTGCATTTTTTACTGTTAGTTGTTGCATTTTTGATTTTGATGTCGTGCACTGTTAGACCTTACCGGGTTTTTTTTACAGTAAAATACTGGCAGCACTGTTGCCAGTAATATACTGTTAATTGTACAGTTCTTTACTGTAATCTACAGTTTGTTTCTGTAAAAATGCACTAAATTAAACCTTTAATTGCAGAAATCGACTGCCTTAAATTGACCAACTGTCATTTAAATGTATTAACTAAAATTTATAATGCATTAATAATGTGAGAAAAGTATTACTGTGAACTTCTTTCATTTGAGACCACTAAAAAACTATTGCACATAAAGAGATTTCCACTGGACCAGCAACTACACAGTCACCGCCTGTTAAATAAAGCAACATGCAGCATATCATCAATGTTTGTAGATCTTCTCCTGGACTGAAGCACAGGCTCTACTCTTCTGCACAACGGTGACCCAAAAAATTAATTTTACAGTAAACTACTGGCAACAGTGTTACATTATATACCTGTTTTACAACTTACAGTTTATTACTATTAAAATAAATTTTGTGGGTGTGTCTTTTTATCTTACACTGTTAACCCTTTACACCCCACAGGAAAATCCACACTACAAAGAGTAAAAAGTAACATTGAGACAGTGTTGCAGTGAGATAATTAAGAGAATATGTAAGTGATTGTTGAGCATTAGTGATGAACACCTGCTGTTAACAAGCAGAATCACTGAAGGAAAGAGGAACACAAGAACAGAAAATAGAGAAACACAAGAACTACAACTGACTTCCAGCCATTACACATTATTACACGTATTATTAACAGTATGACTTTATTTCTGTCATACATCTACAGAAGTTGTTATTGAGATGTTTAATTGAAAATGTTTGGTTTGAAGTTACTATTATAGAGATCAGTGCTTGCTTTAGTTGGGATGCTGATGCTAAAACATTAGTGTTTCTTTTGCTGCTTGATTTGTGTTTTTGCAAGTCACACTTGTGCACAAACACAGTTTATGAATGATTGCGGTTATAATGATTATGATGACAAAATCATCATATTGCCTGTTCATTCACTAAGGAATTCAGTCTCACACAGAGTTTAATCCTCAATCAAAAGTTTTTTTCATAACCACCACTATGAAACCACAGCAATAAATTACAATGACTCTTTTTTTTTTTTTACACATCATGCATAACCAGAGAAACAGAGCCACTCTGTCTTTCAGAAACACAGAGATATCACAATTTAGCACATGAATCTCAACAATGGTGGCAATATTTTTATTTATTTTATTATTCATGCAGCAGTGCATGCTGGGAGTTTTATATTATCCTGGAACCCAGCATGCATTGCAACATGAAACTTTTGATTGTCACCATTGTTGAGATTCATGTGCTGATTGTTGATGTCTGTGTGTGTCTGTGTCAAGCAGGAGTTAAATAAATTTTATTGCACAATATGATTACGATATTTTTCAGAAGACCTGATTACAGGAATAGTCACTTCATGTTGTAGATTCACAAATACATGCTAAATATGTGCAGCGTTTATACGCCCACGTATAAATCTAATTAATTATTATTCATAACGGATTATGATCAATAATTCATATTTTAATTATTTTTTATTATTTTCAGAATTTACTGTAGCAGAATCAATAGTATGATCATTTTATCAGTTCATCTAATGAACAGAAAGCATAAACAAGTATTAACTCTAGGAAATATAATATCTTCCTGGCCAAGAAAGAATTAATCCCCAGCTAACAATAAATTAAGAAATAATCACGGATAAAAGCATAGGTAACTTAAATCAAAGTTCAAGACAATAAAATGTATAAGCAGATTAACACAAGTAATTTCTTTGTTAAAATACAAATAATACTTTATTGATTATATACTAACACATACAACTAATATCTAACACAAACACACACACACACATCCATACGAGTTGCAGAAGGAAAAAGAGTAAGGAAAGATTAAGTTTTAAGAGTGAGTTTAAGAGTGAGATGATGAAATCTCAAGTTTATGCACTTATAAGACATGACCTGGAACGAACCCTCAATCATTAATTTAACCCTTCTATCGTTTCTTAGACAGGTTATTAAATGTATATCAATACACCAGTTCAGCTCTTAGTCTGGAGATACTTGCTTGTCTTTGCTTTTGGGGATTCCCTTTTGTTGCGTGAAAGGGGTTTTCCCGGTCCGTTCATTGGCTGGTGTCCTTGTACCTGGGTCTGGGGCGGCCAGTCACGTGGTGTGCTGGCGGAATGAAAGTCTTTGTTTGAAGCTGGCTTTGCAGAAGAAACGTGGCTCGAAATCTTGTCGCAAAACTTAACTTAGAACCGAGACTCACAACGGAAAATAAAGGAAAACTTAGAAAAGAAAAGACAACTTAGACGAGAGTAGTAAGACGGCTTGAATAAAGCTGTTGAACCCGTTCTTCTGATCTTAATTTGGGTTCTCTGTCTCTGCGTTTACATGGTTACTCGTCTGATTGAGATCTTCATCCTTTTTCTGCCCATCTCTCTTGAGAGTGGTAGCAGAGCGTTTCTTGGGGGTGAACCCAGAGATAGAGAGCAGAGTGCAGAGTTAGAGAGCAGAGCAGAGCTCTTCTCTATCAGAACATTTTGAACGAGCAGAGTTAGAGAGCCGAGAGAAGAAGAGCAGGGCTCTTCTCTATCAGAACATTTTGAACGAGCAGCAGTTAGAGAGCAGAGAGAAAAAAAAAAAGAGAGAACTTTGTTTCGGGTCTAAGATTTTAAACTCAAAGTTTGTCCAACCTCCAGGATGAGTTCTGGCCAATTAGACACTGGCAAAATTTAGGAGGTGGCGTTCTTTTCTGTTCTGATCGTAAATTATCTTATCTGGGGGGTTTTCTTGCTAACAGAGAGAACAGATGCCACAGTTTAGACATGATCAGTATTATAAGAATACGAAACATTTTACACAGATTTCAATCAAGCCATCTTTTGAATCAAGAGCATACGATCATACTGATATGAAACACAACACACTTTCATTCAAACATCTAACAGTTATAACATTACATGAGTTATATGGTATCTAAGCACATTAAACACACATATAAGTTGCAGACACAAAATATAGTTATGTAGTTGCGTGATGTTTGACTGTAAGTCCATTGAAAATTGTTCTTGAATGATTTTATGTATTGGTTTTTATTGGTAAGAATCAGTTCTCTGGTTTGAAGAGAAAATAACTCTGTTTGTTCGTTCAGAGGTCTTAAGGGGGAAGGGGTCAGGAATGTTGTGGGGGAAAACAACATCTGCTGGTATCGATCCGTCTTGCACACTATCGAAGTTGACCAGTTCTTCAGTTAACCAATAAAAGTCTTTGGTTACAGACTCTCTGGAGCCTGGGTGATTTATAGCTGTGGTTTGTGAGATTTGAATCTGGAATGTGAAGACACTTGTGTGATGCCTTGGTCTCTGTCTTTCTCTTAACCAATCAGTAATTTGGCAACAAAGCTAGTCATTGACCAGTTATGTGTTAGTGCTGGGGGCTCTTTTAAATAGCCAGACTGGTCGGCGCCTGGATCCCATGACAAGATGGATGAGGATACGAAGTCCTGACCAAATCTTCCTCTTTGTTCACAGAGAGTTTGAATTAATATTCTGGACGAAGATTAGTCTGTGTTTGGTTCATACCCATTGTCGCTACATATGACACACCCATAAATTCAAAGATTATATACAGGAAAGATCAGAGAATCAGACATGTCCAGGAGGATTGTGACATCATCACAAAAGTCAATAACACCTGATCATCTTCCTCTTAACTTTTTTTGTCATAACAAATGTGCTTTATAAACTCACTGTTACAGCAGCCAGAGGAGATGAATGGTAACTAAAGCAAATACTGATCTCCATCATGGTGACAACAAACTTTATTATTAAATAAATCTCTGTTAATTCTCAACAAGAACTTTTGTACATGTATGAAAGAAATAATCGTAAACTAGTTTCACACTCGGTGGCTGGAAGTCAGATGTAGTTTTGGTGTTTCTCTTTTTTCTGTTCTTGTTTCTCTGTCCTTCAGTGATTCTGCTTATCAGGTGTTCATCAGTGTCTCAATTCACTCACTTCTTTTCATTCAAGGGGACTATATTAGTGAACTAATGTAGGGAATAGTGAATGAGGGTATAGGGTGTGATTGTGAAAACAGCCTCTGAGTGTCGATTTTGAGAGCTGTTAATTCACAGTATATTCCTGTAGGCTAGTTTTGTTTTCTACGGTACATTACTGTTTTAATGGAAAATGGTATGATATTGTCAGAATCTGGCCTTTTTTTACAGCAAGGGTTAACCCTGGGGAGAAATTAGTTCTCTTCTAGCTCAGTTTATTAACTGAGATTCTTTTTTGCTCATATTGCTCTGCTGTATTATCTGAACTTGAAGACCTTGGATGGGAGTTATTTGTTACATCTATTGCTTGAACTGCTTACAAGGTAATTAGCCTGTGTAATATTCACTCATACAGGACTGCCCTGTTGAGATTGGATAAGCTGTGTATTATAACCTGTAACCTTTTGATGATTTGCTACAAATGTTAATTATTGTGTAACCAGTATTTTTATCTTTTGTTTACATACATTTTTATTTTATAAAGACAAACACTGTTAAGTTTTACTTCAGCTTACAAAGACAGTTCTATTAGTGATAGACAGAGCATTATAATATTTTTTGCAAGACCAAGGACAACAAAGGTTCCAGGAACGATTCTGCAGGAGGGTAAGCATGAATTTGATCCATATGTCTAGTTGCCAATGATTATTATTGTTTGACAAGAGTGTAGGGATAACACCTAGATTTACTGGTATAAATTAAACAAGCTAGTGAGGATAAAATCCTATTCTGACCTGACAGCAAAAGACTACCTAGCAACTTCGATACTAGGGGTTATTCAGGAGGATGAGATAAAACCAGATCTCAGATACATTATTAAACACCGACCTCTAAAACATGCTGAGATATCAAAATTGATTAGATTTGTATATTTTCAGAAGAAAATGTGAATATAATGTGCTTGTGCAAAACTCCCCCACAATGCAATGGAGTGGTTGCCAGTTCTTCATGGTAAAATTGGGTAAACGTACAATCGGTTTATATTAAATGTAGTTTTACTAATCAAACTGCAGCCTTTCAGAATATAAAACATATCAAATTCATTGAGGGATAGTGTGATTTAAGGAGACAATAAAGCATTGAACTTTTTTAAAGTCTATGAAAAGATGCTGTGAAAACCTCTGGAGAATCTCTCTAGTGTTTGTGATGTCCTGTTCACCATTGCATTATTATAGATGTACAGCACCTTCAGTAAACACACACACAGCTCTCTTACTGAACCCTCTGGCTCCATCTAGTGGCAGATAGAAGTTCATGTTCTATTGATATTATAATTCCAGTGACTAAACATGACATTTCTTGGTTGTATGTAGTTGTGATGTATGGTAGTTGACACAGAACATAATTTTCTTTGTGTTCTGAAATCATGAAATGTAAAAGGCACAGATTTACTCGCCTCCTGCATGTTCAAAAAGAAAGAATGTATCATTGGAGGAATGAAACTTTGACCTAATTTAATAAGTACATAGAGCCTTTGTCCATGCAGATTGCAGTTTTTGATGACTAAATCAGAGATGAAAGGAAGGAAGCAGAAAAACTCAAGTTCACCTGTCATCAGTGATGCTGATGTTCCTCTGACAGCTGCTGTCCGAGGTGCTGAATCCACATCAAACCTTCATATTATTATTGTCTTTATGCAGAAAGTATCCAAACAAATCCAGATGTGGTCTGTTTCCTCCTAAAAATATGTTAATGTTTCTTACAAGTGATAAAAATGTTAAGAACCCAAAGTACCAGAATTTTTTTTTTTTTTTTTTTTTTTTTTTTTTTTTTTTGCATTACAACGGTTTTTTATACAGGCTCTAGGGAGTGAACTTACATGAAAATGATACTTTCGCCCTCTAGGGGAAGATTTGATGAAGCAATGGAAGTAGATGAAAACAAGTTCTCAGCATTTCAATGTTTGTCCAGTTTGTATATTTAAAAGGGTTAGTTCACCCAAAAAGGAAAATTCTGTCATTAATTACATTAATTAACAAGGTTTTTTTTTTATTTTTTATACAGGCTCTAGGGAGTGAACTTACATGAAAATTACTCACCCTCATGTCGTTCCAAACCGGTAAGACTTTCGTTCATTTTCGGAACACAAATTAAAATATTTGTACTAAAATCTGAGCGATTTCTGTCTCTCCACTGACATTTGCCACTAACACTTTGATGCTTCAAAAAGGTAATAAAGAGATCGTAAAACTAATCCATATGAATTGAGCGGTTTAGTAAAAAAAAATTAAGAGGCTCAATCACGTTATATGATGAACAGATTTAATTTAGGCTTTTTTATTTGTAGCAAGTTTGCTTGACATGTGAGAACCAATGAGGTTCATTATCATGTGTTACTGATTGACAGCTGCTGTCCGTGGTGCTTGTTGTGGAAAAATTTATCTTTTCTTTGTATTTTATTTTCAATGATTTCATTTAACAAATGAATGCCATACATTCATTTGGCTGTATTTTGAGTCTCTTTTTATGATGTTGATATAACTGTAAGGGTGTGTGTGAGACTTCAGAGGTGGAAAGATTCCCGGGCTGGGGAGGGGTTAGGAGAGCCACAGGGGTTCCTCTGATTATTTTGTTTGGGGGGAGCTGTAAGAGATAGCTTTGAGGAGAACATTATAAAACTGCCAGCCAAACACCTCTGAGGGGTCTCACTCATCCTGCAGCTGGACTGTGGATGGACTGGGAACATTCTTGCAAGAATAAATATCTTTTAAGGACAATTTCAATCCTGATGTCTCTTATGCTGTGATGCTGTTTTTGTTAGTTATTGTTTTTGCTGCAACAATTGGTGTCAGAAGTCGGACTCCTTGAGGTTTTCTTCTGGTCCTGACAGGGGATTTGATGAACTGATCATCTCAAAGCACTAGGCTTTGATCTTACCTCGCCGAATTTAAGAGAGAAGAGCCAAAGCTGCTATCAGGGCCAGGGAGAAACATCACTGGATTCCAGAGGTGGGTAATCCAGGGCCAAAGAGTAAAAGTCCTTGCCATATGTTTATTCCACCCATAAACTCAGTCAGCTGATTTCACTAATTAGTTCTCTCTCCTGCTGAATTAGCAAATCCAGGTGATTGGAACAAAATACTGAGGAGGACTTTTACTTTCTGAACCTGGACTTCACACCTCTGCATAGCAATGCCACATGTCAGCCAAGAGTAAAGAAATAAACCAGAACTGGACCTTATCGTAGCCAAAATAATCTGTGTATATTAAATATGGAGTAATTTCAGCCACAGCCTCAGATGAAATCAACTGAAGAGAAAAGAAGACATTAAATCTGTGAAGATCTCAGCAGAGGAGGATTAAACAACTCCACAAACAGCATTACCAGCTTCACTTATTACTGACCAGACTGACTTTATTTCTGTCAGATGTCTACAAAAGTTTTATTGAGAATTAACAGAGGTTTAACTCTAATGTGTTTTGTTGAGGCAAAAACAAATAACTAACAAAACAGCATCAGGCATAAGAGACATCAATGATTCAAATTGTCCTTAAAAGATATTTATTTCTTGCAAGAAATGTTCCCAGTCCATCCACAGACCAGCTGCAGGCGGAGTGAGACCCAGAGCAGAGGTTGGCCAGCATTTTTATAGTGTTATCTCTTGTCACCCACCACAGCCCAAGGAACAAAAGGGACCCCCCTTGACCCCTCCCCAGCACGGGAATCTCCTTACCTCTGAAATCTCACACACACACACCCTGCAGCTGTATCAATATCATAAAAGAAACTCAAAATACAGCCAAAGAACGCATGGCATTCGTTTGTTAAATCATTGAAAATAAAATACAAAGAAAAGATGAATTTTTCCACAACATGTTTCATTTGAAATCACCATAAGAGTGATTAGCGTTTCCATTAGTTGGGCTCTTAACTCGTATTATACCTTTTGTCTTTTTTGGCCGCTGTGACAGTGTGTTTGTCAAACACATTTGCAGCAGCAAAGAAAGCTAAAGTGAAATGAGATCAGGTGATGATGGTTTCCTGTTGATGGTTTCCTGTTGATGGTTTTATAATCTTCATGGAATAGACTGATTCACTGATGTCTTTTGAATCTAACAATTATGTTATCACATTAATGTTTTTTCACAACACAAACCCTGTGTTATTGCAGCATGAGATCCAGCAAAATTATAACAGTAAGTTAGAAGAGATTAACAGAAATGAGCACAAAAAGTCAGTTTAATATGACACACACAGATATCAATAATCAGCGTATGAATCTCAACAATGGTGACAATCAAAAGTACTTTGCTGCAATGCATGCTGGGTACCAGCATAGTACAAAACTCCCAGCATGCATTGCAACATGAATAAATTATGCAGCTGAATTGACCTATAATTTAGTTTGATTCTAAATATTTGCTTTTATTTTTTGCTGTTGGTTTTGTTGGGAATTAGTAGCTTTTCAGTGATGTTCTGAATTAATCTGTTTATCTGAATATTTGTGATTGTCACCATTGTTGAGATTCATACGCTGATTGTTGATATCTGTGTGTGTCAGCAAAGGCAAATTTTTTTATTTCATGTTTGTTAAAAGATTTAAACCAATTGTTATATTTCTGGATCTCATGCTGCAGTAACACAGGGTTTGTGACGTGAAAATATTAATGGAACAATATATTTGTTAGATTATAAAAACCTCAGTGAATCAGTCTATTTCATGATGATTATAAAACCATCAACAGAACACCATCATCACCTGATCTCATTTCACTTTAGCTTTCTTTGCAGCTGCAAATGTGTTTGACAAACACACTGTCACAGCGGCCAAAAAAGACAAAAAATATAATAAGAGTTACGAGCCCAACTAATGGAAACACTATTCACTGTTATGGTGATTTCAAATTAAACACATTAGAGTTAAACCTCTGTTAATTCTCAATAAAAACTTCTGTAGACGTCTGACAGAAATAAAGTCAGTCTGGTCAGTAATAAGTGAAGCTGGTAATGCTGTTTGTGGAGTTGTTTAATCCTCCTCTGCTGAGATCTTCACAGATTTAATGTCTTCTTTTCTCTTCAGTTGATTTCATCTGAGGCTGTGGCTGAAAGTACTCCATATTTAATATACACAGATTATTTTGGCTACGATAAGGTCCAGTTCTGGTTTATTTCTTTGCTCTTGGCTGACATGTGGCATTGCTATGCAGAGATGTAAAGTCCAGGTTCAGAAAGTAAAAGTCCTCCTCAGTATTTTGTTCCAATCACCTGGATTTGCTAATTCAGACAGGAGAGAGAACTAATTAGTGAAATCAGCTGACTGAGTTTATGGGTGGAATAAACATATGGCAGGACTTTTACTCTTTGGCCCCTGGATTACCCACCTCTGCTGGATTCAGAAAGAACTTGTGGCAGTAAAAGCATCTCGGGTAAGAGACAGTTAAATTATTTTATTTTTTTGTTGGGTGTAAATTGATATAACTGTGAATGAACCATGTTGGCTGAGACTGTCTCTTTGGTGCGAGCAGAGAGAATTTTTAAGCGGGAAATTGACCTGAGGAAGTCAAGTCAACTTTCTGAAAACTAGCTCGTAGGTGGACGGAAGAGCCACAGCAGATTAAGTAAGTGGATGGAAGAACCACACCTGATTAATTAGGTTTACTCAAAATCTCTGTAACCTGAGAAAGTCTCGTAAAAGTGGACGGAAGAGCCACACCAGATTAATTAGGTGAACCAGAATTAATCGAGCGCTAGAAAGTGCTCACGGAAAGATTTTGAGTAAAACCGTAATTACAGGAAGCATATTTGCTAAAACCTGTCCGATTTTGGGTTAAAAAGTCGGATCTGTTGAAGACGTTTGACAGATTAGTAAGACGCGCGTCAAAAGTAAAAATCCAAGAGAGGAGATTCAGCCAATATGGGGTCATCTAACAGTAGGCCTAAACCAGATAATTTTATACACCAGTTTTCAGTCAAATGGAACAAATTACGGCCAGAAATGCATGCAAGAAATTGGGAAACGGATAATTGTTTAACAAAGAGGTTGTAGTCGTGTCCAGCATGTAAAACTGTGAACAGACAGTAGTTTGTTGAACTGAAGAAGATAGAAGAAAACGAAAATAAATGCAGAAAGGATTAGCATTTAGGGAAAGATAGTAGGAAAATTGAATATTTTTATTGATAGAATTTACAAACAGTGAATTGTTGGATGGAAAAGAAGCAGATAAAAGAGAACAGAGTCGATGCAGAAGGAACTGGCATGTAGGGAAAGATATAATGTTTTTCCTGATGGAAATTACAATTGCAGATAAAAGAGAATAGAAGGAACTGGCATGTAGGGAAAGATAGAATGTTTTTCCTGATGGAAATTACAAACAGTGAATTGTTGGATTGAACAGATACAGAAGGAACTGGCATGTAGGGAAAGATAGAGTTCATATTTATGAACGCCTGTTAAGTCAAATTAAGTTGAAATGGTATGAAGTGAGTTTTAGATAAAATAAGGCATTGAGTATGATTAACAGGGATTAACATGATATAAAGATAAGGAATCATGTTCCATTAAGCAAAACGGGAAAAATTCTATATTTTAGAGATAAAATAATGATTGAAATGACGATGTGAATACATTTTATTGTATTAATGTTATGAAAACAAGGTTATTTAAGAATAGATTGCCATATTTTTGTAACAAGAGTTGAAGGTGCAAGCGGCTAGGATAGCTGTCTGTGTAATTTAGAGACTGAGAACAAGATTTGGGGAATCTTGTGGTTTTCTGTGAAACAGTAGAGATAAGTGGGACTGAGGAATAATGATAATATTAAGTTGAATCTGCAAACTAACCATTTGATAGAAGAATAAGCTATCAAACCAGTGTTAATGAAATTTATGACATGCTGAATTTCTTTATACTGTATGAAGAGTAACTGAATAGTCCTGATACAAAAGAGAGCAAATGCTGTAAGCAGCTCTGCTCTGAAGCTCTCAGTTTAAAGAGATTTGCAGATTATGTTTTTGTAAAAGTTTGATTCTGATTGGAAAGATAAACAATAACTTGACTGGCTCCAAACAAAGAAAGTGCCAAAATAACACAGATTTAAAGAAAAGTCTGTGCTAATATGGATTAGAAAGTAGATTAAGGTTAATATGATGAAGACTATGATTCGGCTATTGTAATTGAATTTGCACACTGGAAAAAAGGCCACTCCCAAAATAAGCAAAACAAAATTAATACAAGATATTTTTGCTTGTAATAAGCAAAAAAATCTGCCAATGGAACAAGTGAAAATTCTCTTGGTAAGATTTATAGAACTAAGACATTATATTTAAGCCTTACAAGATATGAGTGATCTTGAAATTAGCTGGGAAAACTCATTTTTAGCTATATTTTACTAGTATTGTGATGTTTTGTGTCTCATTATAAGCTTGTCATGCTCAAAAATAGTATTTTCCCCTCAAAAGTAGCATTTTTTTTATATAGTCATCCTGTTTGTTTCAAGTGTATTTAACTAATTTTTAGTTCTATAATTGTTACACTGTTCACCACCAACTTGAAATAAGATTGGAAACTGGCATTTTGAGACAAAATGTCTTGAAGTTAGCATTCCTGACTCGTATTAGGCAGTGCTCTTTTGCCATAATAAGCCATAATTTACCATCCTGTCATCATCTTAAGTGTATTTACCTTATTGTAAGCTCAAAAAAAGTAATACTGTTCTAGATTCAAGACATTTTACCTTCTAGAGTCAAGACTTTAACTACTGTTTACTAGTGAAAAAAAAGTGAAAAATAGACTTGCATTTAACCTTTATTTTTATTTATTTTTTTAAACAGCAAAAAGTCCCAGAGTACTGCATAAAAGGGAAACAGCTTCATTTTTCTCAACATTTTGGCTCACAGTATTTATGGAACTGCAATATGAAAACACAGTAGAACATTTTATAGATTATAAATGTAAGATCCATTAACCCTACTCCCACACCTAAACATAGCCATTTTATAGACAATATTAAAAGGATAAAAAGTAATGGACATATGTGTAGGGAAATGGCAGTTTTATTAACAATATAATAGCATTAAAAGATAGTTTGAGCCACTAATCCTACCCCTAAACCTAACCATTTCTTAAAACTACGTAACTACAATTATAAAGAAAAACAACAGACATAACGTTACACGTTTAATCACAATAATTTATTTAGTGAGAACATGTCAAAACCGGTACCAAAAGTCGTTCACATGATGATGTGTCGCAGTCCTCTCTGGCAGTATAATAGTTGTGTATGAGGTAACGTTACAGAGCAGAATTTAAGTTATTAATCCATGAAAATGTTAATCCGGTTTCGGTTCGCGGTTCGCTCTGTGAAGGCGCACGCGCTTCTCCATTTCAAATGTAGTACACCAACTTAAACACGGCATGTCGCAATCTGTGACGAAACATGCGAGAGCCAATGAGCGTTTGATATCACTGCCGTAAAATATGTCGTAACGCTTCGGGCGCAATTTTTGAATTTGAATTCACCACGAGCGCGGGATGCCGGGATTTAACGTTTACGCTCTCTGCTGAGAAATGGAGTTGAAGATCACTGGATAAAGGGCTGAATTTGGATCTGTTTCTTGCAAACAACACATGGATTTTAAAGATTTGGATTACACCAAGCTAATAAAATTGATGTCTTTTGTGAATTTATGTTGTGTTTTAGTGTATTATGGGTATATAGGAGAAAACGCCTTTTGTGTCTCACGGTAAATAAACCAAATATTACAAAATGGTTAAACGATTAAAGAAGGTATTTTTAAGGTTTTAAAGTGTATTCTTGTTTAACACCATGTAGGCTAATCCTCCAAAATGAGTTTGCAGCAGAAGGCACGAACAGAGCTAAATGTTATTATTTATGAGTAACATTAAACTATTAATGAATGTGACTGAAATTTTTATTGATAAGACAATTGAATGCAATAGAGTCAAAACATTAATGCCACAATATTAATATGCATAAGTTAAATAGGAATACGTACAAATGTGTACGTCGGTAAAGTTGTTTATACGTAAATAAATAAAGTTTTTTTGCTGTCAATACTTAAATATTATACGTACTCACTGTACTCTGCATTGTGAGTTGTTGTGAGTTGGGCATGTTGACCTGCAGTTTTCAATAAAGCAGATTTGTTGTCTTAATTCAAGTAAAGTCTGGTTCTTGAAACAAAGACGATTCGTCTTTTACAAATAACACAGCAGCTTAAAAACCTTATGACATGTCAAAAAAGCTTGTTTCATCTGAGATATGACTCAAAACAAGATATTTTTGATAGATGGAACTTCTGAAAGCTGTAAGAAGATTGAACGATTTAAGTGTAAGGAATTCCTTTTGAAAGGAAAGAACTATAAAAAGTACCGGTTGACGTAAAATTACAGATAAGACTAAATGAGTTGTAAAATATTTTAAAAGTACCGGTCACTAAAAGGATGATTGTGTTTTGAATGAAACGCTTTGATAAAGTTTTAGATGATATAGAGAGACAAATCTAATGAATGATTTATAAAGAAAAAAATAAATAAAATGTATCACAAGCAGAGAGCGCAGCCTCAAAGGTTAGTGTGAATCATAGAAGCAGATTGATAAAACTCCTAGAGAAAACATTGAAGTCAGATATTAAATTATGGTAATTGAAAACCTGACAACTAAAATTGAAATTAAATTTGAAACGTTACTGAGACTCAATAATTATTATTTTTTCTTTAAGATAAAATAAGCAGAAGCAGTGTTACAGGATTAACAGTTGCAAAATGTAAAATGTGTCAAAAAAGACATTTGATTAAAGAAAAGCTTGTTAATGTTGATTTTAAAAGATAAGCTTGTGATTTGCTGAAACAATTTGCTTATCTAAATCTGGCATGTGCTGTGACTGAAACTGCCACAGTTTCAGTGCAACAGAGACTCATTCTGAGTGGAAATTTGTAATGTCTAAATTACAATACATGTAATTTATGGAAAAGATGCCTTAAGATGGGCTACAGTTAAAAAAGTTGGTAGATAAAGTCTGAAGTTAAAAGTTTATGAGAATGCAGTGTGCCAGTCCTGAATGTCTCAAGAGTCTCTCTCTCATTCAATGTCAGCTGAAAGCTGTTGTCTGAGCCTGTGTAAAGCACAGTGTTTCAGTTGAAAATCATAGACACAGAGATGTTAAAGGAAATCATTGCCATTCAAAGGGCAATTTGTACTGAAAATGTTTTAAAAGTAAAACTGAATGACTTTAAAGAAGTCTTTAAAATAATACTGTTTTGAACTTGTTTATTTTAGGACCAGTGACTTCATCTCATTTTAGTCTCCACCATAAAACAGGGCCGATGGCTCCGGCTACAGAAGTAACAGTACACTGAATGTACGGTTGTGATCCAAATTCACTGACTATAATCTAAGCAGCTAGGTTGCTACCTTTAAGATGATTAATGAATTTAAGTGATTAAATACTGCGGTTATTTAACCTGTCTCCCTGTGTTAACACTGCAGTCCGAATGGCTCTGATGACTCTTGAATGTGCCTTTTCCTAAGCTCCAGAAAACAACTGATTCTGTTGAGGAAAACTGATTTTGTGATGGGAAAAAGCGGTTACCAGTGTGCATGAGGTGTCGACCCAGAGACGGGTAAGATCTTCTTTGGCCGAACAGAAGACAACCTAAGCCAGGGCTTCGATGCCACTGGGCACCTGCCCAATAGAGAAGGGAGGTGTTTTATGTGAGAAAGGTATTAGAGTTGAGCGGTGACTGTGAGGCCAGCATCATCAACAAATCATTGAGAGGGGAGATGAGCTGTGAGAAGTTACGGCAGTCTGACCCAGAAAAAATTTGAGTTCCTCTGTACCACTCATCAGAAACCGCGATTTCATTGTATGGCTTGTTTTCCATTGTGACAAGTGTCTACATCTATGCCAGGGAGACAACTCCTTGAAGAGAAAAAAAATGATAGATTAAGAGTCAATGGAAATGGGCTTTCAAGAGCCAGCTGTGACCGTGAGGTGATTCTCATTATTTGTTGTGGAGACAGTAACAAAACGTATTAATTTATATAAGGAACATGATGTTGGTTGCCTTATGGGCAAGGACATTTTTTTGATATTGAACTAGTTTTAACTCCTGAAGGTCGTTAGACATGGTGGTGGCTAAAGATGAGAACAGCTTGTGATGAGTCAAGAGAAATTTCTGGAAAACGAAGGTTAGGTGAATTGAGTATTTAAACTAAAAATAACCTTAGAAAAGATCATAGCATAATGTATTTTAGATTGTTGTAATGGTTCTAATTTGAGTCAAACATTTGTATTTTGACATGTGTGAACTATTAAGGATTGACTATGACTATGATTATTTTAGTTACAGTTCTAGGAGGCTGTTGAAAAGATTATTTGCTTATAGTGAGAGAGAAAGAGACTGCTTGAGTGGAGGAAGGGATGGTACGCTGTCTGTCTTTCTGTTATCAGTCAGCCAAAGAAAGCTGAAGCAAAGTAATAATAATGCACCAAAACAATCCAGCTGACTTTTCTAAAATCAAATGAATAATGAACAGACATGCTTTGAAACTGGTTAAGAGGCCATAAAAAACATTAGATAAAAGAAACAGGAAAATGTAAGGTTAAAATGTCATTTAAAATTTAAATATTTTTAGAGAAAAGATATGAATAAGAAATATGAGCGGTTCATAGTCAGGGATGAGTGTGAGTGTTAAATCATGTTTTGAACAGTATGTGTTAGTTAAGGACAGCTATTCTGTCTGAATAGTATGTATAAATGTGTCATTAACCTCTGGAAAAAGTGTTTTAGCATTATAGATGGGTTAAGGCAAATGACAAATTTGAAAGTAAGCTGAGGATTGTGAGTCAATCTGATGAGAAGGCAACACAGAACATAGGACGAGCTTTAAGTTGATTGATCATCGAGCTCTGTCTGTTAATTATTATTTTGGTAATTTATGATGTGCAGTAGATTTGAATTACTTTCTGGACAGGTTTAAGTATTGATGTGTAAATTAGAATTGTGAAGTCGTAGATAGCCGTCAGTCATGTGTTGAGAAAGTGTTATAGATTTGACAGCAACAAACACTAAGTAAATATCAAAGGCTAAGTAAATATCAGATTATCCAGAGAGCCCTTAACAGTTATGTATTGTAAAAAGGGGGAGATTGTTATTCGACTGACGTTGACGAAGTGTACACACCATGACCTGACCTGATAGAAACAACTGATGACCTGGAGAATGTTTGTAGATGACTGAATTGCGAGACCAACAACAGGCCTGAAAAGCAAGATACGCTGTGAGACTCGGGGCCGTTACCTTAAAACAATTTGTGGCTTTAAGTAATATTTTTGTTTCAGAGGCAAAGAAAGATGTCTAAAGGAAATTTGGCTGAAGGACAACGTTTGGGTTAGCAAACTTTATCCAAACAAATGTTACCAAATAAATATTAACAAATATTGCAGTTTTCCTGTAGCTCAAACAGTAGAGCATTGGCACCTGTAACGCCAAGGTCATGGGTTCGATTTCCGAGGGAAAGCAAGAACTGATAAGAATGTAAATGTGTACCTTGAAATGTAAGTCGCTTTGGATAAAAGCGTCTGATAAATGTAAGAGAATGGGGGTCAAAAGGACCATTTGCATTTAGGAAAGCCCAGGGGGTTAGAAGGACCATTTGTCTAAAACCAGCTGATCTTGTCATACAGGAGTGAACGGGCAGGGCAGACTGTGCCCAGTGAAAACAATGGCTATGGATGAATTTGACTAGTTATCCTGGCCTGGGTTATTATTGTGGCAGAAAGGTGCCACACCTGCGCAGCGCTAACTTAAAATGTTCATTTTGCAGAATGTCAGGATGTTTTGAACCAAACAGAACTGATTCTGTATTGTTTTATTAACCCTCTGAGGTCGACAAACGCGCCCCCGCGTTTTGCTGGATTTTCTTCACATTGTAGCACTATAAACTTAAATTACTCCGTCATTTATGGTCATACAGAAAAAAGAAATATAAAAAAAGAATCTGTGATATTTCTCCTTTTGAATGTGTCCACTTACAATCAAATCAAAACATTGTGCTTTTGTAAAATAAAGAAAATATACAGGGTGTGCGTTCTGCCTCTCCGTCGCAGTGAACTTTTTTTTCTTGAGCACGTCTATAAACTGAAACAAAACTCAGCGAATACTTGTCACACATTTTTTAGCCATATACCTTTATAAACATTTAAGTGTGTACTTTTAAATGATCGGATTCAAAACGAAAACAAATATTCTCTGTTTAAGTAATTTGTATAAAACCAACAAGATGTCCAGCTTCTCAAACGCTTGCTCATTACAGTTAATTTGGCCACGCCCACTCGCGCAAAAGATATTCACATGCAAATCTCCACATGGAACGCGAACTCGCTCATTACCTCAACAACAAAACACTTCACTTCACTTTTCGTCGAGTTTGAAAGACGTGCCTGAGCTTACATTGGATTTAGGCTACCTCAGAAGAAGAAGAACGCGATTTGAAGACAAGAAAGATGTAAGGTAAGAAATTCTTACATATTAGTTTGTTATTGTTGCATAAATGTCACGTTGCAGTTGAACTGTTACTAGATATATGGGGAATATTATAATATTTAGACCCGTGTTTACTGTTACTGTGTTTGTGGATATCTGCTAGGCCTGTCGCGATAATTAAATAACCGTCTGATCGCGATTATTTGATCTAACCGCGATTGTTTTAGACAACCGCGATTATTGCACTCTTTTATAGGCCTTCGGCACAAGGGGGAGTCATGGACCAAAAGAAATAGACAAGCACTAATTAAGTTTTCCAGCAATATATTCAAAGTCATCTGGAGCCATTCTATAGCTTAATGTGAGGGACAGAAATATATTTACATCGTTAAATTAAAGTTCACGGAAACTCGTCTTCCCTCCTCTGCAGCTGTCAATCATTCTCCGTTCAGCGTTCAAACAGCGCGCCTCGTCCGGTAACGACAGGAAACTCTCACCAATATGATATATTTACGTTATAATACTTGATCTGTAGAAAAGGGCTGTGGATTTGCATAAAATTATTTTATTTTGTTATTTTATTTTGCTAGAGTTTTATTTTGCTGGAGTTTATTGCTGTTTCTAAACGACTCGCTACCGTGTGCCTGTTAGATCACAGCACAAGGACTATGAATCGGCATCAAACGCACAATAACTGGAATTTAAAACTGTGAAGAAACAAACGATCAATAAACTGTTGGACAGATATACACCAGGATTTGTGAGCTCGACATTTCTTTGCTTTGTGCCGTGAAGTTTTAAATGCGCTTTGTGACCCTATGTTGTGTAACGGGTCCCGGCCAGGGGTCCGCTAGCAGATGTATAGATACTTCTGGTCGAAGTGCTCTGGAAATATATTAAATATTAAAGAGAAATCAGTGACGCAGGAACACAGTTGCTCATTCTCCATTAACTTGGATTATCATTTATTCTCAACTTCAATTTAACTTTGTATCTGCAATCATGAGTTGTTTCCTGTTATTTTTGTCTGTTTTGCATTTAAGCACAAGTTATATCCACATTTGGATAACATAAAGCAATATATTCTTGAAAGGTCTGTTTTCACATAAATGTATACTCACATATTTTACAAACATTAGCTTATCAAAATTTGTATGAAACCAAAAATAAACATTTTCCATTTAAATCACATTTTTGGTCTATCATCAATCATATCCGCACTTTTCTCTTTAACATCTGTCATCTTTGTTCTCTTATCAAAAGAGTATTTTTGTAATAAATGTACATTTTATAAGTGTTCACTTTATACAACAGGATAATTCTCATTTGCAGTTAAGTTTTGTTACATTTACTCTATAAGAACTCACACTTCAAAAATAAACATCTCTGCCTCATAACTTTGGCACTCAGTGTTATGAACTTACTCAGTTATTGTAATATTAACACACGTGCGCCCTTAAACATGGTTGCATCCGTAACTGGTCTTATGCTGTACATTCACATTAACTTTTTACCCTTTTAACACATATAGCTGTTTTCCACGCACGCTGAAATAACCCACAAATGCCCTGAAGCCATAAGAAATAAATAAAAGACAATCTGCGGGCATCGGCCGCCATTTTCTCAACTGCGTACTGTCAATTTTAACTGTTTACACATTTGGCATGTTTTTAATTTACGGAGCACACTTCACTGGGGATTTATATAAGCTTATAAACATCTGGAGTCACATAAAAGGTGTGTAACTGACCTGGAAATATATTAAATATTAAAGAGAAATCAGTGACGCAGGAACACAGTTGCTCATTCTCCATTAACTTGGATTATGAGCTCATCTTGCTCTGCGCATCGCTAAATGTCCCCGTGTGACGCTACTCGCGATTACTGCCACCCTGTGTCCATTTTAGGAAATACATGTTGTGTGCTTTTTCCGTACTCTCTCATTAATATTCAATTATATAAATCAGAATAAAATAAAATACTATTGCAATAGAAGGAAAGGAAACAAAAAGTAAAATCTCAACAAAACTTATTTTGTGAGTGTCACATCTTGAGCACATCATTCTGCACCCGCGAAACGCATAGGCCTACGTGCTTTGTGCCGCTCTGTTTTGAAGTGTTTCATATTTTCGTGTTTTTTTGCACTGTAAGATTATTAAAAGCCTATCTTGTTCTGTTCTGTCGTATATATCATATCTTGCTGCCCCATTAAAAAGCTGCACAATACATTTAAAATAAGCATAATTTAATTGTATATTATTTGTGTGTAGTGTGTGTGTGTGTGTAGATAGATAGATAGATAGATAGATAGATATGTGTGTATATACATATATACATATCTTACATACACTACCGTTCAAAAGTTTGGGGTCAGTAAGATTTTTTTAATGTTTTTAAAAGAAGTATCTTCTGCTCACCAAGGCTGCATTTATTTAAAAAAAAAAAAAAAAAAAAAAATCATAGTGAAATATTATGACAATTAAAAATGACTGCTTTCTATTTTAATATATTTTAAACTGTAATTTATTCCTGTGATTAAAGCTGAATTTTCAGCATCATTACTCCCGTCTTCAGTGTCACATGATCCTTCAGAAATCACTCTAATATGATGATTTGATGCACAAGCAACTCATTATTATTATCAATGTTGATACATATATATATATATGATTCTTTACATTCATATATAAATAAAATGTAATTAATACATTAATTAATTTTATAATAGTACTAATAGTAATTTGTTTTTATCAACATGTTCAGATTTCATAAAATTACGGTGCAGATTTTTTCAAGAATTACTTTTGCTGCTGATTAATACACTAAGTTTATTAAGAAAATTGTCATAGCTATTGAATATATTTATTTAATATTTAAAGGTGTAAACTGTAATCTTACACTGCAAAATGATAACTTACAAAGGGATAAAATTCATCACAATTATTTAATGAATTAAGCACACAAAAAAATTATGACAAAGCCCTAAAACAGACAATTAATCGGCATAACCGCAATTATTTTTTAGACAATTAATCGTCACCCAAATTTCATAATCGTGACAGGCCTAATATCTGCTCAAACGTAGATATGTATATGGTAACCATAATGTTTTATATTTGAGCGCGATCGCGTTTGAATGTATCATGGATAGCGATCGCGTTTGAATGTATCATATTTTGCAGCGCGATCGCGTTTGAATGTAGGCTATCATATTTTGGATCGCGTTTGAAAGTATCATATTTTGCAGCGCGATCGCGTTTGAATGTATCATATTTTGGATGAAAGCAAAACGCACCAAACGGCTTCATGTTTTTATTATTATCTCATTTCATATCATCATAACGGATGGAAACATTTGAAGTAACATGATAATCAATATCTTTTTCTCTAGCTTAGTTGTTACTGAAATCTTTTGGAAGATTTATACTGCTTTAGGTTATTTATTGTTATTATTATTTTATCCGGCACTGCGCATATACCTTATGCCTACAAGGCACAACAAACCTGGTGTTCATTATATTATTGTTGGAAACATTTGTGTGTGTGTGTGTGTGTGTGTGTGTGTGTGCGTGTGTGTATTCTGTGAATTTTAAAAAGGAATTTTAAAAAGCAATTTTAACCAGAAAAATCTAATATTTATTTCCAAAATCGTGCAGGCCTTTCTCTTGATATCAGTATGTTCACTTTTTTTTTCAGGGCCCAGATGCAACTGAGGACTTCAACATTCACATGAGTCTCTGTACGTGAACATGGTAAAGTGAAAATCTTGGAAATGAAAGGTATGTACAATGTTTTTAGGAATGGCACAAAGGTCTCTGTCTTTGAAGTGCTTTTTTGGAATTTGTTGTGTATCTTTGGATTATGTTGTGTTGTAAATAAATCCAAACAATTTAAAAGCCATTCTTTTTTAAATCTCCTCATTTACAGTATTGTGCAAGGTTGCTCAGAATGACAGGGCCTGATAGCTCCTAATAGGACCGTAACCTTCCCAGTCCACCAGGTGCTGAAATCCGCGTCCCCTCCTTCTCGAGTCCAGAATACGGTTAACCGAATACGTTGGTTCCCCATCTACGAGACGCGACGGGGGGGGAACCGGGACTGGCGGATTAATGCGTGCATGAAATACAGGTTTAATCTTTGACACATGAAAGGCGGGATGAATTCTCCTGTACGCAGGAGGAAGTTTGAGTCGGACTGCCACCGGACTAATGATCTTGGTGACAGAAAACGGGCCGATGAATTTGGGAGCAAGTTTATTAGAAACGGAGCGGAGAGGAATGTTCTTGGTTGAAAGCCACACTTTTTGACCAACGACGTATACGGGAGGCTTCGACCAGTGGCGATCGGCCTTAGCCTTGGTGCGCGCCCCCACTTGGAGAAGAGTCTCACGGGCTCTAGTCCAAGTGTGGCGACACCTCTGGACGAAGGCGTGAGCGGAGGGAACCGCGACTTCGGATTCCGTACTAGCAAAAACTGGTGGCTGGTAACCTAAACTACATTCAAACGGAGTAAGGCCCGTGGATGACATTGGTAACGAATTGTGGGCATACTCCACCATAGAAAGTTGTTGGCTCCAGGAGGAAGGATTTTTGGAAACCAAACATCACAACACTCTCTCCAGATCTTGGTTGGCTCTCTCCGTTTGACCATTGCTTTGGGGATGGAACCCCGAAGAGAGACTGACAGTCGCCCCCAGTAACTTACAAAATTCTTGCCAAAATTTGGACACAAATTGGGGTCCCCTGTCGGAAACCACGTCCATCGGGAGGCCATGTAAGCGAAAGACGTGATCTACGACAGTTACCGCTGTCTCCTTGGCTGAGGGTAATTTGGGCAAGGGAATAAAATGAGCCGCCTTCGAGAACCGGTCCACGACAGTCAAAACGACCGTCTTGCCCTGGGAGGGCGGTAATGAAATCTAGCGCAATGTGGGACCAGGGTCTCGAAGGGACAGACAGCGGTTGGAGTAACCCATCCGGGGGTCGATTGGAAGTCTTACCAGTGGCACAAACCGAGCAAGCCAAAACAAAACTGCGGATGTCGCGAGCCATTAATGGCCACCAGAATCGTTGCTTCACCAAAAAACTGGTGCGATTTACTCCTGGATGACACGCTATGCTGGAACAATGACCCCACTGAATGACGTCGGACCGACACCCCTCTGGCACAAACAAACGATTCGGTGGGCAATCGGGCGGAGGCGTTACCCCTTCTAAGGCCTTCATGACCCTCGATTCGACCTCCCATCTGAGAGTGGAGACCACTAATGTCTCGGGTAAAATACACTCGGGAGTAGACGGGCGTTCGGATTGGTCAAAAATACGAGATAAGGAATCGGGTTTGATGTTCTTGGAACCTGGGCGGTACGAAAGAGAAAAGTCAAAACGTCCGAAAAAAGGTGCCCACCGAGCCTGCCTAGAGTTGAGTCTTTTGGCGGTTCTGATATATTCTAGGTTCTTATGATCGGTCCATACGATAAAAGGTACCCCTGACCCTTCTAACCAGTGACGCCACTCCTCCAGCGCTAACTTGACTGCCAACAATTCTCTGTTACCAATGTCATAGTTACGCTCGGCAGGTGATAAACGATGAGACAAAAACGCACAAGGATGCATCTTGTCGTCTGTGGAAGAACGTTGGGAAAGAACCGCTCCTACCCCCACCTCTGACGCGTCGACCTCCACCACGAACTGACGTGATGGATCAGGGGCAACGAGGATGGGAGCCGAAACAAAGCGACTTTGGAGTTTGGCGAATACAGCCTCCGCTGTATCGGACCACCTGAACGTCGTTCTGGGGGAGGTCAAGGCAGTCAGAGGTGCGGCTAGTTGGCTGAAATTGCGAATAAAACGCAGATAGAAATTGGCAAACCCCAGAAACCTCTGTAGGGCCTTACGGGAATCTGGACTTGGCCAATCAATCACAGCCTTAACCTTGTCAGGATCCATACGCACTCCCTCAGACGAGATGATGTACCCTAGAAAAGGAACAGACTGTGCATGAAAAACGCATTTCTCCGCCTTGACAAAAAGCCCATTCTCTAGCAACCTCTGAAGCACTCGTCTGACGTGCTGAACGTGTTCCTGGAGAGAAGATGAAAAAATCAATATGTCATCCAGGTAGACATATATGAACTGGTCAACCATATCTCTCAGCACATCATTGACGAGTGCCTGGAAGACCGCTGGGGAGTTGGACAGCCCGAACGGCATGACCAAATATTCAAAGTGCCCCCTGGGGGTATTGAACGCGGTCTTCCATTCATCACCCTTCCTTATGCGAACCAAATGATAAGCGTTACGTAAATCCAATTTTGTGAAGATGGATGCTCCCTGTAACCGCTCGAAGGCTGAAGACATCTTTACCGTGATGTTGTTCAACCCTCGGTAATCAATGCACGGTCGCAGAGATCCATCCTTCTTCACCAACAAAAAAGAACCCCGCCCCCGCTGGAGATGAGGAAGGTCTAATGAATTTGGATGCTAGAGAATCAGAAATATATTTCTCCATAGCCTCCCTCTCTGGAACAGAAAGTGAATATAACTTGCCTTTAGGCGGAGACTCACCTGGCACTAAGTTGTGACCCCAATCAATTCTGGGATTGTGTTGTGTAAGCCAGGGATGACCGAGTACAACATGTGCGAGGGGTGAGTTCATGAGGAGGAATGATATTGTCTCAGTGTGGTTGCCAGAAGTGATGAGAGTGATAGGTTCAGTAGTGTGTGAAATGTTAGGAAGTTGTTGTCCATTTAGAGCCTTGACAGAAATCTTGTACGGAAGAGGGGAAACCGGGATGTGAAGACGGTGAGCCAGTTCTGAGTCCATAAAATTACCTTCTGCCCCCGAATCCAGTAAAGCCTTGGTGTCGTGTGTGTGGGTTGCCCACCTTAGTCTTACCGGAAGGAGAGTAGATGATGATGGTGATGATGAGGTCTTCTCGGCGGAGATCCCACCCGATAGTAGCCTCATTGTTACTACCGGGCTTGATCTTTTAACGGGCACGAATGGATGAAGTGGCCCGCCTTCCCGCAATATAGGCACAGTCCTTGGGATCTCCGCCGTTCTCTCTCCTCCCGGGAAAGCCGAGCTCTACCCACCTGCATGGGCTCGGGATCACAAACGGGACTGACCGTGTCCAGATTCTCAGAGCGCAGGGTCTCCGTGCCATGAAACGGAGGGTTCTGTAGGAAGCGACCCATTCTGCTCAGCCGAGCATCAACTCGTAACGCCAACTCAATAAGTCCATTTAGACTGCGAGGAAGGTCCAGCATATAAATCTCCCTCTGGACACGGTCAGCCAACCCATGCAGGAATCTATCCCACTGCGCCTCCTCGTTCCATCGGCACTCTGCGGCCAGGGTGCGGAACCGGATGGAATATTCCGACACCGAGCCGTTACCTTGGCGGAGATCGGCGAGTAGTCTGGCCGCCTCCCTACCCGCCACCGCACGATCGAAGACCCTTCTCATCTCCTCGGAGAGTGCCTGGAACGAGGCGCAGCATGGGTCCTTATTCTCCCACACCGCCGTTCCCCAGAAAGCCGCTTTGCCGGACAGCAACGTCAGTACAAATGCCACCTTGGTCTGTTCTTGACTGAACGTCAGTGGCTGTAATGAAAAGTGCATAGAACATCGGGTCAAAAATGCTCTGCAAAACTCCGGTTCACCTGCATATCCTTCTGGTGTTGGTAGTCTCGGTTCGCGCTGCTGGGGCGGCTCCGGTGGATTGGGCTGAACGGGCGGTGTGGGCGGCGCAGTGGGAACTCTTAGCTGTTGGAGTTGTTGGGTGAGCTCGGACACCTGCGTCACAAGCGCTTGAACCGCCCGTCCTGTGTTGGAGATGCTCTCCTCTTGGGTGTCCATTCTCGCGATGCTTCGAGCTGCAAACTCGTCCCAAGTCGTGGCACCTGCTACATCCATAATATGGTCAGATCGTTCTGTAACGGATGGCAGAACAGGATGTAAATGCAATAACGCTCTTTATTGGAAAACACACAATGGTCAGGATACAGAGCACAGATGGACGCCAACACAGCGGGACAGGCGGGCGGACACAAATGCTGATGGGATGGTGACGCAGGGACCTCGGTGGGCAACAGGTGCTGGTGCTGTAGTCCTGTGATGATCCCTCGTGACGGTGCTCTGGTGCAGTGAATGATTCCTCGTGGTGGTGCTCGGTAATCCAGCGCAGAGTGCAGGTAATCCAGCGATGAAACGACACGGGAACTCAATACAACACGGGGAACACAGGAACAGGCTCGGGAAACACACCGGGAAACCACAACGATCTGACAACATGAGACACCAGTTACTGAACATATAAAGGGACAAACAATTGGATCCAGCTGGCTCTACTGATCACTGATGATCAGTGACCACGCCCACAGACACAGACACACACACAACAGCACGTCAGACGAGAGAGAGACGGTGAATTCATAAACCGTGACAGAGATAAAGTCAGCCAGAGCATTCCCATG
This sequence comes from Leuciscus idus, assembly GCA_021554675.1. Classification (NCBI taxonomy): domain Eukaryota; kingdom Metazoa; phylum Chordata; class Actinopteri; order Cypriniformes; family Leuciscidae; genus Leuciscus; species Leuciscus idus. Next base: position 10,667,741 of record CM038623.1, read on the forward strand.
GTCAGATACTGGACCTTGGAGTAGTGACAACAACGCAGTGTCATCGGAAGATTTCACCAAATAGCTGTTCTCCTGGGCGCTTCTGCAGCCATTTGTGTACATGATAAAAAAAAGGGGTGAAAGGACACATCCTTGAGGTAATCCTATAGAGAGCAATAAGGGATCTGATAAATGGCCATTTACAAATACCCTCTGCTCTCTAACAGTTAAAAAATCTAAGATCCAATCCAATTTTCTCATCATGTCTTCCAAAACATAGATGAGAAAAAAGTAAAAAAAAGAAAAAGAAAATAAATATCATTTTTCTTGCAATCGCTCTATAAATGTTTGCGGTCGTACTGACCCTTGTAAGTTTACATAGACACCTAGACACCTTACATAAATATACTGTCGCCCTCTAGAGGAAGATTTAAATAATGCAGATTAATTATGTTCAGTGTCATTTGTCCTTCTATTCATGGGTTTCATCAGGTCCCTTTCCACAGGTGTATAAAATCAAGCACCTAGATTATGAATGCAGACTGCATTGTGCTTGATTAATACACCTGTGGAAAGGGACCGGATGAAATCCATGAATAGAGAAGATGAAGCCTGTATGAGCTCTCAGTATCAGACACTGTAACCTCCACTAGGTGGCACTCTTTCAGTGTGATTAATGTAATATTCAGTCAGTGCTGATGGTGGGAGGAGCCAGTAAAGCTGATCATTACTGATAAAGAGCTGAAGAAAGAGGAAGGAACTAAAGCAGACAGATGTAGAGACAGAGAGATTCACACAGAGAACATTCAGCATAAAGAAGACTGAACTCAACTCACAATGAAGATCCTCCTCATCTTCTTCACTTTCTCCCTGATCTCAGGTCAGAGCTTTTCTCTTTCATCACTGCAGTAATGATGCTGTTTTCTGTTCATGAGGTTTCTGATCACAGTATCAATCTGATTGACAGGTGCAGTGAGATGCGTCAGTGTCACTGGATATTCTGGAGGAAGTCTTCTTGTTGATTCACAGAAGACTTGGTTCAGTAACTCTGCTAAATATATGGCCAAATTACCTGAGTGGAGAACAATAATAAATTATAAGAAACACGATAAATGGATTAATGAAGGACGATTCACAGTGTTTCGTAACAATGAGGGAAAACTCATGATCTACATCAGAGATTTAATTCAACACAATGCTGGAAGATACTGGATTAGAGTTATTGGCCAGCAGTACATTGATATGACTTTGAAGGTGGAAGAAGGTCAGTCATTTTAAGATAAAAGTCTTTGTGTAGTAAAACTAATGAACATTTAAAAGCTGGTATGAAATATACCTGTTCCAGGTTCAGAAAGTAAAAGTCCTCCTCAGTATTTTGTTCCAATCACCTGGATTTGCTAATTCAGCAGGAGAGAGAACTAATTAGTGAAATCTGATTTCATGAGTGGAATAAACATATGGCAGGACTTTTACTTTCTGACCACTGGACTATACACCACTATATATGTGAAATATATTTCTTTATTATGTGAATTACAGATTCCGGTTGTAAAGAGTCAAAGAGAGTGATGGTGAATATTGGAGAAACTGCAACCTTCAGCTGTGAATATTCACAGAATCATATTAATGATCCCAAGATCATATTCAAAGAAGGAAAAGACTCTATTGAGATGATTTACAACACCTCGAAGAAGAAAGAAAGATTCAGTGTTTCTGATGACAGACAAAATAAACTCATGACTGTGAGAATTACTGCTGTGACTCCAGATGATGGAGGAGTTTATTTATGTGGAGTCTGGATCAGAGAACAATCATACAGTTACTTCATTATTAACACTGTTCATCTGCACGTCATTGGTGAGTAGGAATATGATCAATAAAATCTATTTGTCATTGTTTTCCTTATTTCATATTTTTATGTAGTTCTCCCAGTTTATGAAAGAAGACTTTGAATGTTGACAGATTCGTGTTGCGGAGCATCAAAAACAGTGAATGTAAACAGTACAGAAACTGCTTTCAGCTGTGAATATTCTTGGGATCAAAGGTATGATGGGAAAACCATATTCAAAACAGGAAATTATATAATTGACGAGATGATTTCCACTACTAAATTAGAGGATCAGAAAGAAAGATTCAGTGTTTCTGATGACAGACATAACAAACTGTTCAAAGTGAGAATTACTGCTGTGACTCCAGATGATGGAGGAGTTTATTTATGTGGAGTTTGGATCAACAGACACTCGTACAGTTACTCCATTATTAATACTGTTCATCTATATATCACCAGTAAGTGGAAATAGCTCATTCAAATCTGGTTTTAAAGTTTCTACAATCTTTGTGACAAAATTGATTAGAGAAGATATTTGTGATTGACAGCTAAAGTGGGCGTGTCTAGAGCGACTGGCCACTCAGGAGGTCGTATGATGATCAAGTGTGAACATCCTCAACACAAAACCAAGCCAAAATACATCTGTAAAGAATCAGATGGATGTCCAGAGAGGAAGAATCCAGGAGTTCAGGATGAATGGATGGAGAATGGAGATGTTTCTTTATATGACGACACCAGAGCAGGAGTCTTGATGGTGTTTTTTAGAGAGCTGAAAGCTGCAGATGCAGGAACATACAGATGTGGAGTGAATGTGTCTCACTATACTGAGAGCTTCACTGAACTTCAGCTGGACGTCAGAGACGGTGAGGAACCAGAAATGCTTTATCTGGCATACATGAAGTGTTGGTTCAGATTTTATGCTATTTCTTCTTCGTTACAGATGTAACGTTTGTGACTGAATCTGCTCATCTTGGTGAAGAAGTCAACATCACCTGTCAGATCCCAGAGGAACATACAGTTCATTTCTGCAAAGAGGATGATGATCACATCTGTCAAAACATCAGCACATCTGCAGTGACAGAAATGAGTCCTTCATCTGAGAGAAATGAAGAGAGAGTTTTTACAGTGAGCATCAGTAATGTGAGCTTGAGAGATGCTGGAGTTTACTGGTGTGGAGCAGAAACCAGAGACACACATTTGACTTTCATCTCCCTGACCACCAAAATTCAGCTCAACCTCTTCAGTGAGTGAATTCAGATGATTTCATTGTAGTAAATACAGTATATTCAGAATCATGTGTGTTAAATGTCTGTGTTTGTTTGCAGTGTCTCCAGTAGTGAGACGTGAAGGAGAATCTGCTGAGATCTTCTGCCCTTATGATTCAATCTATAAATCAAAGTCAAAGTCTCTCTGTAAGGGGAAGTGCTCCACTAGAGATAGAAATACTCTCAATGAGACTGTGAGAGAAGAGAAAGAGACCAAGACTGACAGATTGACTCTGAATGATGACATCACTGCAAGTGTCTTCACTGGGACCATCACTGGACTGACAGCAGAGGATGCTGGGAAATACTGGTGTGCAGTGACATTAGAGAGAGACGTGAATTATCTTTACACTCATCTGATCGTCATCATGAACGAGGGTGAGGAAGGTTTATACATCTGAATATGTGAAACTATGGCTGTGAATTGATGTTCTTATATTTCTAATATTTCCAGAGCTGGACTTGACTAAGTATGAAGGAGACGACGTGTCAATCCAGTGCAAACATCATGATGAACATCAGAAATGCTTCTGCAAAGCACATGAACCCTCCATGTGTGTGAAGGATGGAGTTTCATTGGAGACGATCAGAGATGATCGATTATCTTTCAGTGATGAAGCTTCTACTGGAGTCTTTACTGTAAACATCACTGATCTGAGAGAAGAGGATTCTGGGATATACTGGTGTGGATCTCACATCACCACTAAAGTCACTCTCACTGTTAAAAAGGGTAAGGAAGTTTATTTTAATTGCATTGTCTGAGGGTCAGATTTAAATATTCAGATATCAGCACTTGAACAATCACTCAGGGGCGGATCTACCAGAGTGACAATGAGAAGGTCATTCTATAGTGACTTGGCGACTTAGTTCATGGCATGGTGACTGACCGGGATTGTGGTGCAAAGGTGGGCCTGGAGCATGGCCTGGATTGTGTTGTGTCTGGACCTTAGAACAGAGAACAAGGACATGGAAGACCAGGTGGCCATGGCAGGACCAGCAGAGATGGAGACCACCAGAGTGGAGCCAGTGGGAGTAGATGATCACCACCTCAGTAGAGCAGGAGACCACCATGGTGGAGTTGGGGGATCGGGAGGCCGTGGCAATACAGAAACATGGATGTCCTTCATGGCTGTGACAGACCAGGCATGGATGACCTCCGTGGCCATAACAAGAGGTACAGAGAGTCAAAGATGTCTTCCTTGGCTGTGACAGGACAGGCAGAGAGTTAGGAGGCGGCCTCTTTAGCCTTGACAGGGAGCACAGAATGTGCACATATGGCCCCCTTGTCTGTTTTTATTCTCAATCAAAACCACAGAAATGAGCTGAAGGTCATCATCGTTATTCAGGAATCCCAAACTGAGACCACATAAGACTCGACAGAGACAGATGAAGTAGAACATAGTTTATGTGTAAGTCTGCAGAAGAGAGACTACAATACACTAATTTTACTGAAGAATAATTCAGCTTCAAAAAATTAATAAACAAAATTTGAAGCATGAACATTCATCCCACAAGACCCTCAATGATAGTAAAGTAAAAAATAGTTGTAAATTCTACTACTAAAAATACTACTAAATATTCCACGGTCAACTGTTTTCTGCAGAGTCAATAGCTACAGACCTCCAAACTTTGTGTGGCCGGCAGATTAGCTCAAGAACATTGTGTATAGCTTCATGCTGAGGTATATAGTCCAGGGGTCAGAAAGTAAAAGTCCTGCCATATATTTATTCCACCCATGAACTCAGTCAGCTGATTTCACTAATTAGTTCTATCTCCTGTCTGAATTAGCAAATCCAGGGTGATTGGAACAAAATACTGAGGAGGACTTTGACTTTCTGAACCTGGACTTTACACCTCTGGCTTCATGGAATGGGTGGGATGCGTGGGATGCAGTGGTGTAAAGTGTGCACAGCAAAATACCCAGTGTTACATTTACACTGCTCAGTGTTTATATAATCCACACTCAAAGAGTGTTATAAGTAACACTGAAGCAGTGTTAAAGTTAATGAGATAATTAAGTGAATAACTGAGTGATGATTGAGCATTATTGAAGACACCTGATGTTGACAAGCAGAATCACTGAAGGAGAAAACTGTTAATTTAAGTCACCATTATGGTGATTACTGTTTGTTTTAGTTGGGCTCTTGACCCTTAAGAAAATTGGTTTGGCTGCTGTACCTGAGTTATAACAGCCAGATGAACAAATAGAAAAGGTGATCTGATGGTGTTGGTTGTGTTTTAACATAATCATTATTTCACAATCATTTGACCTGAATCACTGAACTCATATAGAGCCCAATTAGGTTTACTTTATTAATTATAGCAGCACTGTCCTTGTACAGCATAATATTTTTTACTTTTACAGAGTAATCCAAATCATTTCTTAAAAGTTGTTCTTATACAAGAAGTTGTATAAAAAAGTTGTTCTTTTTTTTTTGACACACAGACACAAAGTCATCGTTTTTATGATACATTAGCATATAAATGTTCATTTTCAGTTTAATACGTTGCTTATACAAAATAATTTTATTTCAACGTATTTCAGTCGATTTTTACTCATCTCAGTATAGCAATAGATTACATAAACTGAGAATATTATTATCTTTTATATTATTTTTTTATTTTTTTTATAGAAATTACCGGTGTGTCTGTATGCCTGTGTGACTGAGTATTCGCTGAGTTACAGTTCATTTTTGGACACGTTTCAGAATGGACTTCACTGACAGAGAGAAGGCAGAACTTGCATCATGTTTATTTTTCTTTATTCGGCAAAAGGCACAACACTTTGTTTTTATTGTGAATATACACACAAAAAAAAAAATATATACTTAACCCTCTGGGGACCAAAAACGCGCCCGCGCGTTTTGCTCGTTTTTTTTTTTAGCAATGAAAAATAAACACAAAATGCTCTGTTAATTTTGATCTTTCATTTTCGTGTAATACATCAATCGATCCTGTTCAGTTTCTATTTTTTTTCTGTATACTCACAATACAAATAAAGTGTTTTGCTTTTTGACAAATAAAGAAAAACTAACATGATGCTATTTCTGCCTTCTCTCTGTCAGTAAACTCCCATTTGAAACGCGTTCGAAAATTATCTATAACTCCGCGAAAATTCAGTCAAACAGGCAAACAGACCCACGGGCATAAAGCTTGAGATCGCAGCTTTTAAATGAAGTAATTTATATAAAAAACAAATATTATCAGCTTCTGTAATCTGTATAAAAAGAGAGCGACTCCAGTCGAGCTCATTAGGAGCCATTCAAAAGTAATTTGACCACGCCCCGGAGAGCGCGTGCTATTCAAACGCAAATTCTGAGAACCATTTCAGTCTGTGAAACGCCCCCACATCAGCTGTAAACAAAGAGGCATAATATAGCCTACCTTATGGAGAAAATTTTCCGTGCTGATATGAGGAGCAGATCCCGCTGAGGAGTGAGGTAGGCTAAGTTATCCTTTCTCAAGTGTTAATGTGGAATAACGTTATGGAATAACGTTGTAGGCTTATGTAAACAAAAAGATGAATCGCGTTTCTATAATATGAATAGCGTTTCTGTGAGATGAATGAAGGGTACATATTTGTAAAGACTGTTTAGCCTAAATATGAATCGCGCGTCTGTGTGTGAAAGAATAAACTGCTTTTACAGTTACAGTTACTGCGTTACAGTCAGGCGAAGTATGAAAGACAACATTTTGTTGACTAGATTTGGGTACAGTTTTTACTGTAGAATATACTGTCACATCAAATAAGCTTTTCTGCTCATATATATAAAATACTATTTTGTCAAAAATAAAGTCATAGACTAAGATGTTCCAATGTTGGCTATATTCAAACTAATGAATACATATGATAAAATGTAGGCCTATAATCTTTTTTTTTTTTTTTTTACAAAGAAAGAGTACTTTTTTTGCAGAAATATTGCTGAAATTGTAATTATTGTTGTAATTGTAACCTTTTTAATAAAATAGCAAAACATATTTACAAGATAGATGTAAGCAAAATCTTAAATGGTCAATATAAGTCTTCTTCTAAATATATAGGCTATTTTGTCCTTGCATTGTGGCTCAGTCAGTGTCACACCTGAATGAATGGCTAATTATGCAGAGTCATTATGCAGAGTGGGTGGGACTGGGTAATCTAAGGTGTAAACTACTCCTCCCCCTCGCATATTGGCTTTCCAAGCAAAACCTGTTTTACACCATTTAAATCAATGTATTTTTTTTTTGTGAACGATAAAGCAAGACTATTTTCACATAATTTTGAAGCTAGAACTCCAAGAGAAAACATCCATTAGTCAAAAGTCTTGTGGGCACATATTTTGTATGAGTTTTGTGGTCTTATTTCAGCAACTTTCATTTTTATTTTTTTAAATAACCACGCATAAACATTATTCTCTTAAAAATACAAACATCTACATACATGTTGCTCGCATATTATGGTAGGCCTGTTTGTGCTATATAGAGTGAATTTACACCTTTGCCATTAACATGTTTATAAATAACTGAAAAAAGCACAAATGTCAGAGCATGTCAGAACATCTCAAGGGCCCCAAAAACAGCTTGGTCCCCAGAGGGTTAACAGGATCGAATGATGTATAACACTTATATGTAAGATCAAAATCAACAGAGTATTTTGAGTCTCTTTTGCACTGATAAGAAAACAAGTGAGCTGATCACGCCGGCATGATCGTCGACCCCAGGGGGTTAACTCAGAAATTATGTTCTCAATGAGTTCAGTGATTCAGGTCAAATAATGATTATGTTAAAACACAACCAACACCATCAGATCACCTTTTTTATTTGTTCATCTGACTGTTATCACTCAGTTACAGTAGGCAAACAAAATCTAAAGTAAAAAATGTAAGGGTCAAGAGCCCAACTAAAACAAATACTGATCACCATAATGGTGATTTAAAATTACAGTTTTCTCCTTCAGTGATTCTACTTGTTAACATCAGGTGTCTTCAATAATGCTCAATCATCACTCAATTAATCACTTAATTATCTCATTAACTTTAACATTGCTTCAGTGTTACTTATAACACTCTTTGAGTGGGAGGCAGTGGTGTAAAGCGTGGGATGCAGTGGTGTAAAGTGTGGGAGGCAGTGATGTAAAGCGTGGGATGCAGTGGTGTAAAGTGTGGGAGGCAGTGGTGTAAAGCGTGGGATGCAGTGGTGTAAAGAGTGGGATGCAGTGGTGTAAAGCATGGGATGCAGTGGTGTAAAGCGTGGGAGGCAGTGGTGTAAAGAGTGGGAGGCAGTGGTGTAAAGTGTGGGATGCAGTGGTGTAAAGCGTGGGATGCAGTGGTGTAAAGTGTGGGATGCAGTGGTGTAAAGAGTGGGATGCAGTGGTGTAAAGAGTGGGATGCAGTGGTGTAAAGAGTGGGATGCAGTGGTGTAAAGAGTGGGAGGCAGTGGTGTAAAGCGTGGGAGGCAGTGGAGTAAAGCGTGGGATGCAGTGGTGTAAAGTGTAGGAGGCAGTGGTGTAAAGCGTGGGATGCAGTGGTGTAAAGAGTGGGATGCAGTGGTGTAAAGAGTGGGAGGCAGTGGTGTAAAGCGTGGGAGGCAGTGATGGGGGTCTGAGTTTGGTGGTTGCCAGGAGAAACGGTACTTGCCTGACTGCATTGTGCCAAGTGTAAAGTTTGGTGGAGGGGGGATTATGGTATGGGGTTGTTTTTCAGGGGTTGGGCCTGGCCCCTTATTTCTAGTAAAGGGAACTCTTAATGCTTCAGCATACCAAGACATTTTGGACCATTTCATGCTCCCAACTTTGTGGGAACAGTTTGGGGATGTTCCTGTTCCAACATGACTGTGCACCAGTGCACAAAGCAAGCTCCATAAAGACATGGATGAGCGAGTTTGGTGTGGAGGAACTTGACTGGCCTGACTGGGAGTCCTGACCTCAACCCAACCTTTGGGATGAATTAGAGCGGAGACTGCGAGCCGGGCCTTCTCGTTCAACATCAGTGTCTGACCTCACAAATGCACTTCTAGAAGAATGGTCAAACATTCCCATAAACGCACTCCTAAACCTTGTGGAGCCTTCCCAGAAGAGTTGAAGCTGTTATAGCTGCAAAGGGTGGGCAAACTCCATATTAAACCCTACGGATCAGGAATGGGATGTCATTAAAGTTCATGTGCATGTAAAGGCAGACATCCCAAAACTTTTAGCAATATAGTGTGTTTCATTTATATAAAATGTTTGTACTTAAAATTGTTGAATATTTATTATCCATAAGTGTTAAAACAGACATTTATGTTGGATAGAAAAGGGCTGAAATTAAATGTCATATATTTGAATATTTGTGTAGATATTATTGTAATCCTGTACATCTCTGTGTGTTTGTGCTTTATTTTCAGGTTTCTCCATGATCATCATTATTTGTGTGTGTGTGAGTCTGCTGCTGATTGGTGGATTCACTCTGACTGTGTGTAAATTAAGACACAAGAGACGAGGTTTGATAATTTATTATCTGTTGAAACAAATTAATAATTAAAGTTATTTGCGTTTCTCTGTTTTGCTTCAATGAGCAGCAGTAAAATCTCAATGAGTTTCTGTCTCAGATGCTGCTGTTCGTCTCCAGTGTGACGTTGATCTAGTTTTTCTGTCTTACTGATTGATTTGTTTTGTTTTTTTTGGAATTAGGAAGAACCACGACATCAGACAAGAAAAAGACAAATGCAATGGTGAGTGTGTGTGTTTGTATAAATGTTGTGCCTATAATATGTTTTTTCTTTTTAAAATACATTTTATCCATGTTCAGTCATCATGTGCAGACAGCAGACGCGATTCTCTCTCAGATCCTGGATCAGCTCAGATTAACAGTCATGATGAACTACCCACAATCCCCTCTGATGAGCTCCTGTACGCGTCTGTCAGTTTCCAGAAGCATGAAGAGTCTCTCAGTGAAGCTTCAGTCACTGTCAGTAAGAACGAGCTTTACTCTGATTACGGCAGGGTCAGTCGCCGCACGAGACTCAACTAACCCACTTATAACAGATCACAGATCATCACTGGTTACACCAGTATTTGCTTATGCTTAAAGTTTGCTGATAAAATCCCTTGTTGTATTGATGTTGTATTGATCAAGGTTGTTCAGTACAGTGAGTTGAATAATGAGAGATTTAAAATTTCTACAGCTGATCATGTTGTTTCTTTTACGTGTTTAAGGGTATTTAGTTCAGTTGGAACTTTTGTTTTGCAACCTGGCATTTATACAATATGAGAGCCTGCACAGCGACAGGAGACACACATGAACCCCTGCAGTCACATTTTGAGCTTGTTTTCTGTGCATGGATGTCTGTGTTTCTAAGTTAGCTTTCTACTGTAGTTTTCTAAGTACTTCTGTCCCCTGCCTATTTGTGTCTATGGTAACTGATTTGATTAGAGTCCTCAGTTCAGGTGTGTTTAGTTAGTTTCTCCCTTTGTTTGTTCTGTGTATTTAAGCCCTGTGATTCTTTCAGTTGATTATTAGTTCCACTTTGTGTTTAGTTGGTTGTTCTGTTCCTGTTAGAGTGTTATGTGAATATTTGAGTTTGTTTCTGAATAAAAGACTGCTGCACTTAGATCCGGTTTCATCTCTGCGGCAACCAACGCTGAAACCTCCCTACCTTAAGCCCAAAGTATACTTTAGCCGCCCGCGTTCTGCGCACTGTCCGTGTGATGTAATTCTCTGCATTAGGAGTGTCCGTGCACGGCTCCCTCTGGTGGAGGGATGAACTGTTCATGGGCTGAGGTTTTACAATGTGCTATTGACTTGAGTGCTTGAAAACAAAGTCCACTAAGAAGTGCCTTTAAATATTCACATATAAACTAACTACCAATAAACTACCAATAATCAGAGCAGTTTCTTTTTTTAAAGTCTGAACAGAACCTTTTTATGTACAATTTGTCGCTATTGTCATTGTTCAAAGACTTGGAAATGACATTTTTAATCTGAGGTCAATCTGAGATGTTTTTCTAACAATGTTTTTCACGAATGCTGGAGGTGTTTTTTTTTTTTTTTTTTGGTTTGCATGATAAACGTTCAAAGCCACAGAAAACATGTGAAGGTTGAGGGTCTCAGTTCAGTTGAATTAAACACACTTACTCAGGAAACCCACAGAGAGACACATGAGACTGAACAGAGAGACAGAAGATGAACAGAAGATAATAAAGACTAACAGCTGATCGTTCAATAATTCACCTACAACATTTACTGAGTTATGAACTCAAATGAATTACCAATGTGTGATTTGACAACGTTACTTTTATAAACAGATCAAACAAAACCAAAACAATGAGTCCACAATTAAATGACAGAATATCTGTAAAAATAATGTATATATCAGACATTTCATTGTGCATTTAGTACATTGACATAAATGTACCAACATTATTTAATGTCAATAACACTTTACTTTGTACTTTTGTACATTTGTCTTTTATTTTTTAGATTTGTAATAATTTTTGGCATTATCTCTGTGTCTCAGTGCTTTGTGTTTGCAGGGTGGTTTGATACTGTGGTCAGTGTGATAAACATCAACATGCGATGCTCTTCAGCTTGTGCTTTTCTTCGTTCTTGTATTCAAATTATTTTTGTCAAACCAAGAAGCCCTTAAGCTGGAAATAGGAAATAGTAGGAAAAAGGAAATAGTTTTTCAGTACCCATTGTCCATTCCATAAAAGTGGACATATATAAAAAGGTAAAATAAAAATTAAAAGTGTTTATAATATATCTTTCTACAAAGTTTTATTCTGGTCATCTGAAATAGAGAGATATAAAGCATTTTGCTCATAAGTCATAAGTCAAACCAACTGCAGTCATAGATAAGTTAGTCTCAGGCCTCAGATGTCAATCCTAAGTGTGCATTATAAAATATCTACTTGCTTTAAATGTAAAAAAATAAAATAAAATAAAATAAATTGCTCTCTGTCACACTGGGACCTTACATATTGTATTACATAATCTTCTAATTGGAAGACCTGAAATAATACATCAATATTAGAAATGTGAAATGTCAGTGTTGTGTCTGTATTCTGTCATCCACATTGGCATAAAGAACCTAAATATTCAAATATAGCACGAAAACAAACACATGACAGCCAATGGCGTTTAAGTGCAGTTTCCACTCCTTCCTTTTCTCCTTACAAGGCGCTGAGTGCTGCGTGTCAGATCAAATTAAAAAGTGAATCATCATATGAATGAACAGGCAGAACAGAGAGAGGAAGATTTTCTGAGTAATCAATTATATTTACAGCTGTTCCTCAAATAAAGCTGTTGTATGCATGCACTTGGAACTTGACAGCAGAAAATCCCCAGTGTTAAATTAACTCTGCTCAGAGCACATCTGGTCCCAGTCTACAGAGTGTTAGGTAACACTAAAGCAGTGTTAAAGTTAATGAGATAATTAAGTGATTAATTAAGTGATGATTGAGCATTAGTGATGAACACCTGCTGTTAACAAGCAGAATCACTGAAGGAAAGAGAAACACAAGAACTACAACTGACTTCAGCCACTGTATAAGATGAAATCAGCTAAAGAGAAAAGAAGACATTAAGGGCGCTTTCACACTAGCACTTCTGGTGCGCACCCGGGTTCGAATATTCTCTATGGTAACTGATTTGATTAGAGTCCTCAGTTCAGGTGTGTTTAGTTAGTTTCTCCCTTTGTTTGTTCTGTGTATTTAAGCCCTGCGATTCTTTCAGTTGATTATTAGTTCCACTTTGTGTTTAGTTGGTTGTTCTGTTCCTGTTAGAGTGTTATGTGAATATTTGAGTTTGTTTCTGAATAAAAGACTGCTGCACTTAGATCCGGTTTCATCTCTGCGGCAACCAACGCTGAAACCTCCCTACCTTAAGCCCAAAGTATACTTTAGCCGCCCGCGTTCTGCGCACTGTCCGTGTGATGTAATTCTCTGCATTAGGAGTGTCCGTGCACGGCTCCCTCTGGTGGAGGGATGAACTGTTCATGGGCTGAGGTTTTACAATGTGCTATTCATGGGTTTCATCAGGTCCCTTTCCACAGGTGTATTAATCAAGCACAATGCAGTCTGCATTCATAATCTAGGTACTTGATTTTATACACCTGTGGAAAGGGACCTGATGAAACCCATGAATTGACTTGAGTGCTTGAAAACAAAGTCCACTAAGAACTACCAATAAACTACCAATAATCAGAGCAGTTTCTTTTTTAAAGTCTGAACAGAACCTTTTTATGTACAATTTGTCGCTATTGTCATTATTCAAAGACTTGGAAATGACATTTTTAATCTGAGATCAATCTGAGATGTTTTTCTAACAATGTTTGTCACGAATGCTGGAGGTGTTTTTTTGTTTTTTTTTCGGTTTGCATGATAAACGTTCAAAGCCACAGAAAACATGTGAAGGTTGAGGGTCTCAGTTCAGTTTAATTAAACACACTTACTCAGGAAACCCACAGAGAGACACATGAGACTGAACAGAGAGACAGAAGATGAACAGAAGATAATAAAGACTAACAGCTGATCGTTCAATAATTCACCTACAACATTTACTGAGTTATGAACTCAAATGAATTACCAATGTGTGATTTGACAACGTTACTTTTATAAACAGATCAAACAAAACCAAAACAATGAGTCCACAATTAAATGACAGAATATCTGTAAAAATAACGTATATATCAGACATTGCATTGTGCATTTAGTACATTGACATAAATGTACCAACATTATTTAATATGTCAATAACACTTTACTTTGTACTTTTGTACATTTGTCTTTTATTTTTTAGATTTGTAATAATTTTTGGCATTATCTCTGTGTCTCAGTGCTTTGTGTTTGCAGGGTTGTTTGATACTGTGGTCAGTGTGATAAACATCAACATGCGATGCTCTTCAGCTTGTGCTTTTCTTCGTTCTTGTATTCAAATTATTTTTGTCAAACCAAGAAGCCCTTAAGCTGGAAATAGGAAATAGTAGGAAAAAGGAAATAGTTTTTCAGTACCCATTGTCCACTCCATAAAAGTGGACATATATAAAAAGGTCAAATACAAATTAAAAGTGTTTATAATATATCTTTCTACAAAGTTTTATTCTGGTCATCTGAAATAGAGAGATATACAGCATTTTGCTCATAAGTCATAAGTCAAACCAACTGCAATCATAGATAAGTTAGTCTCAGGCCTCAGATGTCAATCCTAAGTGTGCATTATAAAATATCTACTTGCTTTAAATGTAAAAAAATAAATAAAAAAAATAATTGCTCTCTGTCGTACTGGGACCTTACATATTGTATTACATAATCTTCTAATTGGAAGACCTGAAATAATACATCAATATTAGAAATGTGAAATGTCATTGTTGTGTCTGTATTCTGTCATCCACATTGGCATAAAGAACCTAAATATTCAAATATAGCACGAAAACAAACACATGACAGCCAATGGCGTTTAAGTGCAGTTTCCACTCCTTCCTTTTCTCCTTACAAGGCGCTGAGTGCTGCGTGTCAGTTAAAATTAAAAAGTGAATCATCATATGAATGAACAGGCAGAACAGAGAGAGGAAGAATTTCTGAGTAATCAATTATATTTACAGCTGTTCCTCAAATAAAGCTGTTGTATGCATGCACTTGTTGGAACTTGACAGCAGAAAATCCCCAGTGTTAAATTAACTCTGCTCAGAGCACATATGGTCCCAGTCTACAGAGTGTTAGGTAACACTAAAGCAGTGTTAAAGTTAATGAGATAATTAAGTGATTAATTAAGTGATGATTGAGCATTAGTGATGAACACCTGCTGTTAAAGCCACACTAAGTAGAAATTGTGTTTTTGTCAAACAGCGACCCCTAGAGTCGCTGTGGAATACTTGCACTGTCGTAAATATATTATATTATAACGTTTTTACATGATTGCAGCTAAATCACAAGTAAATAGTCTATAGTCTAGGCCTACTGTATAATTTAATTTGTGTTGTTTTTATTGCACTGTAAACATTACAAAATGCCAGATAACATCAATTAAGTTAAATGTACGTCGCATTATTTCATAACATTGGCCGTTATGATGTCATTAGACATGATTATTGCAATTTATCATAATAGTTTGCAAATTGTGCTCGTTTACACTATACAACCTCTACGTTAGGCGTATTTATGTCCTGATAATTATGTGAGATATTGAAAGCTGTTCTCATGATAATCGCAGGAATCAACGTCAACAGCGTCGTCTGATATCCCTCAGGACTACGTGATAAATACACCTCACAACACCTGAGTTCAGCTGGCAAACTAATTCGTGAGGCATAGCTATCTGATTTATCAAAACGATTCCATTTACACCTGGTCTATGGCGGCAAATCAATGCCAATAATAAACGAGCGCACAACTGATGCGGGCGCGCGCGGTAAATGACATACGCGAGAGGATAACAGATCTACACGCGAAGAAACGGGAACTCGCGAGCTCATTCAAACCCTGCGCGCGCGCATGACATCATCTCTGCACGCAATACAAGCCCTCGCGTGCGCGCATGATCATTCCCCACGCGCTCGCGCTTGATCTGCTCTCGCCTGCTGCTTTTGCTCGCTCGAACACTTTTATTTTTGGCAGTCGAGGGGCGGGACTTACTGTTTTAATAACCTCAAATGTCATTGGTTACTTTTCCCCTTTTCCAGAAGTCAGTTGCGATTGGACGCCTGTCCAATGACTCGTAATTCACTTGACTTGAGACATGAGACATCACTTCATTTGTTTTATTTATTGTGTGTAATGTGATTTAATGCATTGTTAATATAGAATAGATTCTTACCAGATACTTTATTAACAGAAAGTCTTATTGCATTGTGTTGTTAAGAGATATTTAGGCTACAGACTATGACGCATTTCCATGGTTATTAGCATTGCAAATTGACCCAAATTTGTATACATTTTTACATTTTATATTTATAACACTGTGATTTGTGATATTGGCATTAAAATATCTAAAATAAATTGGAGAAAAATGGGAATGTAAAGTCATACAGGTGAAACTCGAAAAATTAGAATAAGTTCATGTGCAAAAGTTTATTTATTTCAGTAATTCAACTTACAAGGTGAAACTAATATATAGACTTGTTACATGCAAAGTGAGATATTTCAAGCCTTTATTTGTTATAATTTTGATGATTATGGCTTACAGTTTATGAAAACCTTTTCACAATATTCTAATTTTGAATTTGTTTCTATTTTTGAACTTTTGCACGATGTTCTAACTTTTCGAGTTTCACCTGTATTTGCTGTATATCACCACTACATTACCACTATACTCTCATTCACCACTATTTACGTTTACCCAACCAAAATTATATTGGTTCTGAGAACCTCAGAAATGTAAAACGTGTCCATTAAATAGTTGCAAATATAACAAGGGCTTTGGGTGAAAGATACATTACTTGTTTATCAATATTCAAGAGTTGTTGTGTAAGCTTTTGTTATCATCCTGTGTATTACTATTATGTCAATTTTGAGTGGTTTATTATATTTTCTATTAAATGTAAAAGGGATTCTGGCTTCTCAAGTTAAGATACAGTACACAGCATAAATGATTACACCCCTCTGAAACCCAAACAAATTCAGATTTTTTTCTTTATCTAGGGCTTTTTTTTTTTTGAAGATATGTTATGTTCAGATGGGGTGTAATCATTTATATGGTGTACTGTACTTGCCTCATACTTTCTCTTATTAGGTTATTAGCTTACAAAAAGTTAGATGGTTAAGATCACTATATAATATTTTAATATCTAATTTGCTGGGTTTAATTTTGTTCCTCTATATTTTGTAGCAAATTCTGAAAAGGCATTTGTAAGCTAATTCATGCTGTGTACTGTATCTTAACTTTGAGAAGCCAGAACCCCTTTTGCATTTAATAGAAAACATAATTAACCACTTATATTACCTAAAAATTTATAAAAGATTTGGTCAATTTGCAATGCTAATAACCATGGAAATGCGTCATAGTCTGTAGCCGAAATATCTCTTAACAACACAATGCAATAAGACTTTCTGTTAATAAAGTATCTGGTAAGAATCTATTCTATATTAACAATGCATTAAATCACATTACACACAATAAATAAAACAAATGAAGTGATGTCTCATGTCTCAAGTCAAGTGAATTACGAGTCATTGGACAGGCGTCCAATCGCAACTGACTTCTGGAAAAGGGGAAAAGTAACCAATGACATTTGAGGTTATTAAAACAGTAAGTCCCGCCCCTCGACTGCCAAAAATAAAAGTGTTCGAGCGAGCAAAAGCAGCAGGCGAGAGCAGATCAAGCGCGAGCGCGTGGGGAATGATCATGCGCGGATTGCGCGCACGCTAGGGCTTGTATTGCGTGCAGAGATGATGTCATGCGCGCGCGCAGGGTTTGAATGAGCTCGCGAGTTCCCGTTTCTTCGCGTGTAGATCTGTTATCCTCTCGCGTATGTCATTTACCGCGCGCGCCCGCATCAGTTGTGCGCTCGTTTATTATTGGCATTGATTTGCCGCCATACTGGTCACATAAATGTATTTTTGCGAAACGGATTTAAATTCGATCTTCAGTTCTATATGCAGATTTAATGGAGTTCACGTCACCGAAAGCAACAGATATGAGCTGCATT
Organism: Leuciscus idus; assembly: GCA_021554675.1. Taxonomy (NCBI): domain Eukaryota; kingdom Metazoa; phylum Chordata; class Actinopteri; order Cypriniformes; family Leuciscidae; genus Leuciscus; species Leuciscus idus. Next base: position 10,685,411 of record CM038623.1, read on the forward strand.
TTATAGATCAGCTAAAATTTCAAAATCAAAGACCGCAATAAGAGAGAGCAGTAACAGCCCTGGTAAGATCATTTCGTTTCTTTACTTTTAATGATGAAGATTGTGTGTTAAGCGTCTGCGACTTACTTTCACTTTGATTTGCTATAGTTTGCACGTTGGCTTGATGCAGTTGCTCATCTGCGATGATGCGTGTTCCAGCGCGTCGTCATATCTGGATATAACATAATAGCCTATACAACGCTCTCACACGTTTTTTTTTGTGCATTTTTGGGAGGAGTACAATTTACATATGTGGTTTCAACAACCATATGCATTTACACTTGTCCAGTTTCGTCTGGAATGCGTCTCAGATCTCCTCCTGAAGTGGTTTGAGGGATCGGATTCAAATCCGTCTCAAATGCGTTTCGGAGGGCATTTAAACCTGGACTTTTCACGATCGGATAGCTATCCGATCTGAGAAAATGCATGAAGTGGCCAGGTGTAAACAACCCCCATGACAAAAACATACGCACGAAAGCCGAAAACAAACGCTGGTTGGCCGCTCACGTCCAAATTTGAGGAAGTGGTGGGGGAAGTGACGTATGTCGTAAAGCAGTCGAATTTTGTAGTTCTTTTTGTGCTCTGGTTACTACCCGAACACCGAAGTTACATAGTGCCAGTAAAAGCGATACAGACCCTGTCAGGCTATGGCAGACGTGTCATTCAACCTATTGTAAGTCGATGTACCATCACAAGGATCTTGGAAATATATTATGAAGGTTGAAAAGTTACATGGTGTTGCTTTAACAAGCAGAATCACTGAAGGAAAGAGAAACACAAGAACTACAACTGACTTCAGCCACTGTATAAGATGAAATCAACTGAAGAGAAAAGAAGACATTAAATCTGTGAAGATCTCAGCAGAGGCGGATTAAACAACTCCACAAACAGCATTACCAGCTTCACTTATTACTAACCAGACTGACTTTATTTATTTTAGACGTCTACAGAAGTTCTTATTGAGAAATAACAGAGGTTTAGATGTTGATGTTTTATTGAAAATGTTTGATCACCATTATTGTGATTAGTGTTTCCTTTTGTTGGGCAGTCACAGGCGCTCTTTCAGTGTGATTAATGTAATATTCAGTCAGTGCTGATGGTGGGAGGAGCCAGTAAAGCTGATCATTACTGATAAAGAGCTGAAGAAAGAGGAAGGAACTAAAGCAGACAGATGTAGAGACAAATGATACAGCACTGATGTGGTAATCTGATATTGTTTAACCATAGTTTGCACAAAACATTACAAACTGCAGCCATATTTAGAAATACACAGACATCGGTTACACTTTATTTTAAGGTGTCATTGTTACAGAGTAATTATATATTTAAGTACTGAGCAATATTAAGCTCTTATTACTATAGGGTTAGGGTAAGATTAGGATTTGGTTGAGGGTCGGTTGAGAGACATCAATCAGCGTATGAATATCGACCACGATATCAATCTATCATTAAATCACAGACAGAAGTGTTAATAAAACTTCTGGCTCCATCTAGAGGCAAATGTGAGTTCATGTTAAATTTATGTGAGTAAACATTTATTTATTTTTTTATTTATTTATTGAAAGTAGTAGTTATAACAGTGTATACACAGTATAATATATGATAAAAGGAAAATTATGCATTTCATCTGTTGTGTCGATTGAGTTCCGTTGTAAATATCATCAATTATTACATTAGATAATTTCATCGTTGCAGCTTAGTTCATTTCTCATACAACAGTGTCAGTATATCAGATCAATAATATCGTTGAATATTATGTGTCCCCAACTAAGCAAGTCAGAGGCAACAGTGGCAAGAACCTAAACTCTGTCAGGTGACAGAATGGAGAAAAAAAATATTTTAGTGGAAAGAGTAAATTTGGAGGAATGAAACTTTGGCCTAATATTTGGTAATTACCACACTCATTGTGCATGTAGATGCTTTAATGACCACACAGTAAAGGGAAGTATATGGACTGAAGTTCCAGTGACTTACTCTTTGTGTTTGTTTTGTTCAACTGTCATGTGAGGTTTGTCTGTCAGCTGCTGTCTGTGGTGCTGAAACCAGTCTAAAGACAGTAAGATCTGATGTATTTGCTCCTAATAAGTTGTCAAAGTTTCTGACAACTGAGAAAAATGTAAAACTCAAAGTATCAGATGCATTTTTTCCATTTCTAAGAGTACCTTGTATGGGCTCTAGGTGACCTCAGTGAATTTACATGTACAGTATATGTTTATATACATCCCTCTAGTGGAGGATTTAATCAATGCTGATACATTTGTTGCATAGACCTTCTATAGAGAATATGAAACCAGTATGAGCTCTCAGTGTCAGACACTGAAACCTCCACTAGGTGGCGCTCTTTCAGTGTGATTAATGTAATATTCAGTCAGTGCTGATGGTGGGAGGAGCCAGTAAAGCTGATCATTACTGATAAAGAGCTGAAGAAAGAGGAAGGAACTAAAGCAGACAGATGTAGAGACAGAGAGATTCACACAGAGAACATTCAGCATAAAGAAGACTGAACTCAACTCACAATGAAGATCCTCCTCATCTTCTTCACTTTCTCCCTGATCTCAGGTCAGAGCTTTTCTCTTTCATCACTGCAGTAATGATGCTGTTTTCTGTTCATGAGGTTTCTGATCACAGTATCAATCTGATTGACAGGTGCAGTGAGATGCGTCAGTGTCACTGGATATTCTGGAGGAAGTCTTCTTGTTGATTCACAGAAGACTTGGTTCAGTGCAAATACTAAAAGCTTTAACAAATTACCTGAGTGGAGAAGTATATTGAATGATATGAAACATGATAAATGGATCAATAATGGAAAATTCACATTGTTTAGAAATAATGAGGGAAACCTTATGATCTACATTAGAGGTTTGAATGAACATGACGCTGGAGGATACTGGATTGGTGTTCTTTACAAGTGGGGTATAGATATGACTTTAAATGTGGAAGAAGGTCAGTCATTTAAGATCAAAATCTTGGTGTAGTAAAATTCCTGATCTTTATATACTAAAAATACATTTCTTTATTATGTGAATTACAGATTTATGTTGTAAAATATCACAGACAGTGATGGTGAATATTGGAGAAACTGTAAGCTTCAGCTGTGAATATTCACAGAATCATATTAATGATCCCAAGATCATATTCAAAGAAGGAAAAGACTCTATTGAGACGATCTACAGCACCTCGAAGAAGACCGAAAGATTCAGTGTTTCTGATGACAGACATAAAAATCTCTTCAATGTGAGAATTACTGCTGTGACTCCAGATGATGGAGGAGTTTATTTATGTGGAGTTAGGATCAACAGACACTCGTACAGTTACTCCATTATTAATACTGTTCATCTACATATTGGTAGTAAGTAAAACAACCTTTCATTCAAATCTCACATAAAAGTTTCTAAAAACAGTGTGTGTTGTAGAATTGATCAGACATGATATTGGTGATGAACCTGAGCAGTTGCAGTATTATTGTTTACATCACATACCAAATACAGAAATATTGTATAAGCACCATAATTAATGTAAAATATACCTGTTCTTTGTTTGCAGTGGCTCCAGTAGTGAGACGTGAAGGAGAATCTGCTGAGATCTTCTGCCCTTATGATTCAATCTATAAATCAAAGTCAAAGTCTCTCTGTAAGGGGAAGTGCTCCACTAGAGATAGAAATACTCTCAATGAGACTGTGAGAGAAGAGAAAGAGACCAAGACTGACAGATTGACTCTGAATGATGACGTCACTGCAAGTGTCTTCACTGGGACCATCACTGGACTGACAGCAGAGGATGCTGGGAAATACTGGTGTGCATTAGAGAGAGACGTGAATTATCTTTACACTCATCTGATCGTCATCATGAACGAGGGTGAGGAACGTTTATACATCTGAATATGTGAAACCATGGCTGTGAATTGATGTTCTTATATTTCTAATATTTCCAGAGCTGAACTTGACTAAGTATGAAGGAGACGACGTGTCAATCCAGTGCAAACATCATGATGAACATCAGAAATGCTTCTGCAAAGCACATGAACCCTCCATGTGTGTGAAGGATGGAGTTTCATTGGAGACGATCAGAGATGATCGATTCTCTTTCAGTGATGAAGCTTCTACTGGAGTCTTTACTGTAAACATCACTGATCTGAGAGAAGAGGATTCTGGGATATACTGGTGTGGATCTCACATCATCACTAAAGTCAACCTCACTGTAAAACAGGGTAAGTAATATTATTGAATTATTTTGTATTTAAAATTAAGTTACGTTTTTTTTTTTTTTGGTTGCGGAAACTGGCTAAAACGTGTCTCAAGGACAATGAACAGAACACACACCTGTTAGAGCATGTGACCAGTGATGGGGAAAGTTACTTTTAAAAAGATTGTGTTACAATATTGTGTTACTCCCTTAAAAAGTAACTAATTCCATTACAAAGTAATGAGTGTGGTTGATTGTTTCTTCTTTCACACCTGAATTAAGTCTACCTGGGTCTCGTCTACAATCGACGTCCCCGTTCAATAATATTTATACTCTAGCGCGTCTCCTCATCGACGTCGGCCGAGTCCCCTAACCCTCACAGCAATAGCTAAACAGACTCCACACAATGCCTTCGAATATGCTTTAATCACGGACAGAGGATCTCAGACAAATATCAGAGAGAATCCCACCAGCAAAAATAATACAACAGTTTTTATAGAATAGAAGCATAGCAAAAGTGACATGATACATTAGGCTACATAATTTCCCTACAATTTGATTGGTTCTTTATATGCAAACCCTTCTGTTACTAGGTAGAAGCAAATCAGCTTTCTTTTTTGCTCTAAATCACTAGTTCTGTCTGGACCCACACATCTGTCTGGTTTCATTTCCTCTATTTGTTATATTTGGACACACACTCAGTCACAAGTTTTTCAGTAAAAGGGTTTGGAAACATTTAGTATTCAAAAGCATATGAATGTTATCCCTGCAAGAAATATAAATGTAAGTTATGATTAATTAAAAAATCCATCGCGTGAGTTACATTACATTTGGTTAACTGTTTCACAAAAAAAAAAAAAAAAAAAATTTATACAAAAGTGAACTGAATAAGCCTCAGGCTGAAGGGAATATAAACTCACGTCTGTACAGTAGAGTGCGCAGCTCAAACAAACCTTACAGCTGTGCTTCCATTCTGGAATACAGAAAAATAGGACGCAGAAGAAGAAAGTTCAACACTCTTACTTTAGCAATAAAAACAAAAAAAAACAAAAAATGAAACACAAATGTGATGTTTATCTAAAGTGATTTGTACCTATAAGTATGGTTGAATTGGATAATTGACGGACAACAGCAAAGACATTGGTTAATAAAGTGAGATGAAATAAATTAAGTATTAATTATTATTGCAGGTTTGTGTAATATTGTGAATTTGCATTTCACAGTTTTGAATCATTTAGAGGAATACTGAATCTGTTTTTGTGCCAGTGAAATGAGTAAATGCTCACATTTAGTCATATTTACAATAACCATCATGTTCACACACAGCGCACACAACGCCTCTGCACTTACTCACATTTTCCCTCAACAGGAGGGCAGGAAAGCTGTAAGTCAATAAATGGGGAAACAAAGTAACTTGCGTTTCTTATTTGAAAAAAGTAACTCAGATACTTTGTTATACATTTAAAAGTAATGTGTTAATTTACTAGTTACTTGAAAAAAGTAATATGATTATGAAACTCAAGTTACTTGTGTTACCCCTTAAACAAGACCAGAACAACCGGGGTATAACGTGAGAAGAACTGACAAAGAATAGAAAGAAACACAAACTCAGAAGGATGACTCTTGAAGGAGAGGAGGCATGACACATGTTAGAGTACAGCTACAGCGCTCAGGGAGTGAGGGGGCCTATGTGCTCTCCTTTAGAGAGAGGCCGCTCCCCCATCTCTACCTGACAGGCTGTTTGCCTGGAGGCCTCAGCAGGATGACCCTTGAAGGAGAGGAGGCCTGACACATATAGTTAGGACATGTATATATGGAGGCCTCAGCAGGATGACTCTCGAAGGAGAGGAGGCCTGACACATATAGTTAGGACATGTATATATGGAGGCCTCAGCAGGATGACCCTTGAAGGAGAGGAGGCCTGACACATATAGTTAGGACATGTATATATGGAGGCCTCAGAAGGATGACTCTCGAAGGAGAGGAGGCCTGACACATATAGTTAGGACATGTATATATGGAGGCCTCAGCAGGATGACTCTCGAAGGAGAGGAGGCCTGACACATATAGTTAGGACATGTATATATGGAGGCCTCAGCAGGATGACTCTCGAAGGAGAGGAGGCCTGAAACATATAGTTAGGACATGTATATATGGAGGCCTCAGCAGGATGACTCTTGAAGGAGAGGAGGCCTGACACATATAGTTAGGACATGTATATATGGAGGCCTCAGAAGGATGACTCTTGAAGGAGAGGAGGCCTGACACATATAGTTAGGACATGTATATATGGAGGCCTCAGCAGGATGACTCTTGAAGGAGAGGAGGCCTGACACATATAGTTAGGACATGTATATATGGAGGCCTCAGAAGGATGACTCTTGAAGGAGAGGAGGCCTGAAACATATAGTTAGGACATGTATATATGGAGGCCTCAGCAGGATGACTCTTGAAGGAGAGGAGGCCTGACACATATAGTTAGGACATGTATATATGGAGGCCTCAGCAGGATGACCCTTGAAGGAGAGGAGGCCTGAACACATATAGTTAGGACATGTATATATGGAGGCCTCAGCAGGATGACTCTCGAAGGAGAGGAGGCCTGACACATATAGTTAGGACATGTATATATGGAGGCCTCAGCAGGATGACTCTTGAAGGAGAGGAGGCCCGACACATATAGCTAGGACATGTATATATGGAGGCCTTAGCAGGATGACTCTTGAAGGAGAGGAGGCCTGACACATATAGTTAGGACATGTATATATGGAGGCCTCAGCAGGATGACTCTCGAAGGAGAGGAGGCCCGACACATATAGCTAGGACATGTATATATGGAGGCCTCAGCAGGATGACTCTTGAAGGAGAGGAGGCCTGACACATATAGTTAGGACATGTATATATGGAGGCCTCAGCAGGATGACTCTCGAAGGAGAGGAGGCCTGACACATATAGTTAGGACATGTATATATGGAGGCCTCAGCAGGATGACCCTTGAAGGAGAGGAGGCCTGACACATATAGTTAGGACATGTATATATGGAGGCCTCAGCAGGATGACTCTTGAAGGAGAGGAGGCCTGACACATATAGTTAGGACATGTATATATGGAGGCCTCAGCAGGATGACCCTTGAAGGAGAGGAGGCCTGACACATATAGTTAGGACATGTATATATGGAGGCCTCAGCAGGATGACTCTCGAAGGAGAGGAGGCCTGACACATATAGTTAGGACATGTATATATGGAGGCCTCAGCAGGATGACCCTTGAAGGAGAGGAGGCCTGACACATATAGTTAGGACATGTATATATGGAGGCCTCAGCAGGATGACCCTTGAAGGAGAGGAGGCCTGACACATATAGTTAGGACATGTATATATGGAGGCCTCAGCAGGATGACTCTTGAAGGAGAGGAGGCCTGACACATATAGTTAGGACATGTATATATGGAGGCCTCAGCAGGATGACTCTCGAAGGAGAGGAGGCCTGACACATATAGTTAGGACATGTATATATGGAGGCCTCAGCAGGATGACCCTTGAAGGAGAGGAGGCCTGACACATATAGTTAGGACATGTATATATGGAGGCCTCAGCAGGATGACCCTTGAAGGAGAGGAGGCCTGACACATATAGTTAGGACATGTATATATGGAGGCCTTAGCAGGATGACTCTTGAAGGAGAGGAGGCCTGACACATATAGTTAGGACATGTATATATGGAGGCCTTAGCAGGATGACTCTTGAAGGAGAGGAGGCCTGACACATATAGTTAGGACATGTATATATGGAGGCCTCAGCAGGATGACCCTTGAAGGAGAGGAGGCCTGACACATATAGTTAGGACATGTATATATGGAGGCCTCAGCAGGATGACTCTCGAAGGAGAGGAGGCCTGACACATATAGTTAGGACATGTATATATGGAGGCCTCAGCAGGATGACTCTCGAAGGAGAGGAGGCCTGACACATTACACTTCTCATTCATTCACAATTGTGTATATTTGCCATGAATTTTCTGTTTGCTTGCTGTTTAAATTTATACATCCCAATTTCTCTCTAGTCATCACTGTTTGTGTTTATGTATTTTCAGATTTCTCTTTGATCAACATTATTTCTTTGTGTTCGACTCTGCTTCTGATTGGAGGATTCGCTGTGACTGAGTGTTTATTAAGATAAGGTGATGCTGTCCTTCATACACACACATAAATGTTTATCTAAATGAGAACATATCATTGACTGCTGTTTAATATGAGGCTGATTATAACTACAGACTAACCCGTTAGGTTTTTTTTTCTTCAAAGGGACGTGTTGTCAGATGCATCTCACTGTTGTTCATCGCTGATGTTGTAATGTGATCGTAGGCATGAGTTCATCATCAAACGAGACACAGTGAAGCAGTGAGTCTGGGTCTTTATTCACTGAAGTTCTGGTGTGGTTTTGTCTGTAAGTTTCACTCCGCACATCATGTTTTTCTCTTGTTTAATCTCAGATTGCACATTCTTGAGCAAATCCAAATGAGTCCTCTGCACACTTACCCATAATCCCCTCTGATGGCGTCACACATGAGCATGAAGATCCTGCAGACACCTTCAGAAAGATGGAGGTTTCCTCTGACTCCACCGCTGTCAGTTACTGCAGACTGAATCCACTCGCTGACAGCAGAGATCACAGATCATCACATGACCAGCAGTTCAGCTCGACCTTTGACAAAGAATTCTTTAAACCACACATTCAATTACTTGGTTATCAATAATTGGATAAGAAGTTTATTTTAATCTTGATATCAATCTTCAAAGCAACAGTCTTTGAATTTCCTTTTTTTGTTGTTTTTTTTTGTTACTTACTCAGGAAACCCACAGTTAGACACATGAGACTGAACAGAGAGAGACAGACGCTGAACATGGTGTGTGGGTAAAGACTAAAGCTGTTCACACTGCCAGTGACTCTGTAGCTGCATGTCTCCAGTGGCTTGCGGTCGCTACTGGGCGTTCCAACTACTGGTTGCCTAGTAACGTTTGTGAATGACATTCACAGATGATATTCCATGTTATGGACGAGAAAATACTAAATATAAATAGAATCAGTTAATAAATTCTTAATATTAAAGATGAACGAGAAACCGCGAGTGCTCTTTGCCATCATGGCTATTTTTCTGGGTTCATGAAACCCTGAAGTTGCTGAGCAAAGTTTCTGATGTTATTGTGATTATATTAGTGAGATCATGATCAGACAGCACACAGATCTATATCTTCTATGTGAATATCTCACTAAGTTTTTCATGAATGCTGGAGCTGTTATCGTGATGAACATGTCGTTCCAGCTCAAAACCACAGAAAACTATTGGGTTTAAGAGCATTTTTCTGATATTACATACTTTTGATTTAACAGAAAATTAAAACCCAAATCCAATGTAAGAATGCTGTCTGTTCTTTCAACTAATCATGTAAACGGCATGAGGGAACTATTTGTGTCTTGTGTTCTGGCTGACCATCGTGTAATTACAGTAAATCTTGAAACTGGAGTGGAATCTGAAAATAAACAAGATAAAACACATGATGTGCAGAATTAAAATGACAAATGAAACACACAAGAACATCAGTGCATGAATAATGAATGAATTGTGTATTGACAAATAAACACAACATTAATATAAAGGCAAAGTGAGAGAAAGACTGTCCCCTTTGTGTGTCTAGGTTTTGGTTTTATTGTCTTTTGTGAAACATGACCACATCTTAGTCTTTCTCTTCTGCAGATCTGCACATGTTCTACTTCAATGCTTCTCTTCACTGCTGGTTTCCTGAAGAAGCCTTTTTATTCTTCACAACCAAACTAAACCGAGAAACTGTCTGTTGTTTTACTATAGGTTAAAGAGACTTGCTTGTAAGACTCAGTGCTTTATGTTTGCAGGGTGGTTTGACACTGTGGTCAGTGTGATAAACATCATGAGATGTTCAGCTTGTGCTTTTCTTTTGCTCTGTGTATCTTCTTTGAGTCAAACCAAGAAGCCCTTCAGCCTCCTCCAGGTGTGATAAAAACAGGAAATGTTTATCTTAACAACAATGGACACAGACTTTCCACTCCATAAAACATATAAATGAAATACATTGATAAATGAAAAATGTTTAATCTATGAAAAATTTAAATATGTTTATAACATATCCCAGCTCTTCCTCCAAAAAGGTTTAGTCAGTTCATCGGAAACATTTGTTAGAGGGAAGTGAAACTGCAGTCATAAATAAGTGTGCATTGTAAAATATCTACTTGCTTTTTATTTTATTTTCTGTGGCGCTAATACATTTTACAGTAATATACACTGGCATTCACATTTATTCTGTTATGAAAACATGTAAATCTCCTCAGTAAAAGAAAGAGTTAATAATGATCCGTATTTGCATCTGTGTCTGACTCTGGAGGCACATAGACATCTGGGTGTTTGCAAACAACGGTGACGTGTTTTGTGGGCGGATCTTTCCTTGTGGCAGAAAGGTTCTGCAGTAGCACTCTGAGGAAGACACGTAATAAAAGATTAAAAACATTATTTTCGAGTTTATATCTCAAAATTCAGAGAAGGAATTGACAGATATACACTCAATTGCGAAATATAAAGTCAGAATTGGGAGAAACAAAATTATACAGACCTTGTGACCAGAGAAACAAGCGAGCAGACATCTTTATAATTTTGTCTTTGAACTTCCGTTTTTGCGATATCTCTTTATATTTCTATGGCATCGCTGTCGAAGAGTAATTATCTGCTGAAGTGGATTTACTTATTGTAGAGTTAACTAAAGTTTATAATGAGCATTATTAAGTTTGAAGCGGATGTCTTAACAAATATCAGTAGACCGTGAAGATTTTAAAATGAGCGGTTCATTAATGAATCTGTAAGATCTTACCTTCATGCTGTGGAAATACAAAATGGAAGACAGAAAACAACAAATATTATAAGATGTATAGATTTTAAAATTATGTCATGCTGTAACTGTAGGGCTAATACATTAAGTCCCCTATGAACTGCATATGTGAATATATTGTAGACCTATTGTTTACATACAAATTCATGCTTTAAGACTAATCAGTGCAGGTTTCATCAGTCTGTCCGTTTAATGGCTTGCAACCGTAAACGCCTGCGGTTAAACATCAAAGGTATTTCAACAAACTTCAACAACGGTATTCCATAAAATTAAGATTTTTTAAAAAAAATTTGCATTCTGATTATGATCTAAAGGCACAAGACATTTTTCTCTTATTCCATGTATTTTACCCATTTTCCTTCACTTCTTACCCCTATTTTTTCTGCCACCACAATACGCGCGCAGCTGCAAGTGACGGTACTGTGACGTCTGAATATTATGAATATTCAAATATGAAACGTCAACATACACACGAGAGCCAATGAGGTTTAAGCAGGGTTTAAACTCCTCCCCTTTCTCCTTATATGGCGCTGAGCGCTGCACGTCCGCTTGAATGAAAACAATTACATTTTAAAATGTTTCTCAAACAAAGCTGTTTTATGTATTCAGAAAACCTGAAAAACACCACAAAACGTATGAGTGATTATTGTACTTCGATCTTGACAGCATACTTGGAATTTGTGCTCTGCATATCACCCATCCAAGTACACACACACACACACACACACAGCAGTGAGTATTGAACACACACACATACACACCGTGAACACATGGCAGCCATTTTTGCTGTGGTGCCCAGGGAGCGATTGGGGGTCCAGTGTCTTGCTCACGGACACCTCAGTTGTGGGTAATGAGAGTGGAAGAGAGCGCTGTTCATTCACTCCCCACACCTACACTTCCTGCAGGAACTGAGACTCAAACCCACGGCCTTCGGGTTTCAAGTCTGGATCTCTTTAGGCCACAACTGCCCCCGCTCAGCATCAAGTTGCTCTAGATGTTTCTGTATGAGAGTGGGTCAGTCTTTGTAACTCAACATTTCCTGATGTATGTATTATCATTTTCATCATGTTTTGTTTAAACCTTTTAAACGTCCCTGTTACCTTGTTGGGTAACACTTTATAATAACTGCACGCTATTAATCATTAGTTAAGCATTAGTAAACAGTTAATTCATCATTTATAAAGCATTAATATACATTAATAAGCAGTTTATAAATACAGTTATAAATGCTGTATTCTTGATTTATAAGCATGTCTATAATGTGTTTAATAATAAATAAATAATAAATAATAATAATAAAATAATAATAAAATAAATAATTGTATTTTCTTAATTTATTAATGATCACTTTATCATTTTTAAATGAAGTATTGCATTATTTACAAACCGGTTATTTAGGAGTTGTCAGTGGCTAATAAGATCACTTAGAAAGTGTAAGTAAATGTAGTAGATTCAGGTAGTTATAAAGCATTTAGTAGGGGTCAGTTAACTATGTTTGTGAGCTAATCTAAAGTGAGGACTAGTTATGCTTTGTAAAGCATTTATAAAGGAGATTTAAAGACTCAGTTTTCTTCTAAACAGAAAAAGTAAACAAATACAACACAGCGATACAGAACATACAAATATGAACAGCCTTTAAATCTTCTTTATAAACGCTTTACAAAGCATAACTAGTCCTCACTTTAGATTAGCTCACAAACATAGTGAACTGACCACTACTAAATGCTTTATAACTACCCGAATTAACCCTGAATTACAGTAGAAATACATGTTAATAAACCATTTATTAACACACTAAGTAACTATTACTATATGTCTGAATAATAATATGTATTTAAACAGTTTATTAATAATTTACTTACACTTTCTAAGTGATCTTATGAACCACTGACAACTCCTAAATAACCGGTTTGTAAATAATGAAATACTTCATTTAGAAATGATAAATTGATCATTAATTAAGTATGAAAACACAATTATTAAACACATTATAGATATGCTTATAAATTAAGAATACTGCATTTATAACTGTATTTATAAACTGCTTGTTAATGTCTATTAATGCTTTATAAATGATGAATTAACTGTTTACTAATGCTTAACTAATGATTAATAGCGTGCAGTTATTATAAAGTGTTACCAATTGGTTTAATATTAAATCTGTCTTGTAAGTGCACTGACCCTTGTAAGTTTACTGAGGCCCCCTAAAGACACATTACATGTAGATTATACTGTCGCCCTCTAGAGGAAGATTTGAATAATGCAGATGAATTATGTTCAGTGTCATTTGTCCTTCTGTAGAGAAGATGAAGCCTGTATGAGCTCTCAGTATCAGACACTGTAACCTCCACTAGGTGGCGCTCTTTCAGTGTGATTAATGTAATATTCAGTCAGTGCTGATGGTGGGAGGAGCCAGTAAAGCTGATCATTACTAATAAAGAGCTGAAGAAAGAGGAAGGAACTAAAGCAGACAGATGTAGAGACAGAGAGATTCACACAGAGAACATTCAGCATAAAGAAGACTGAACTCAACTCACAATGAAGATCCTCCTCATCTTCTTCACTTTCTCCCTGATCTCAGGTCAGAGCTTTTCTCTTTCATCACTGCAGTAATGATGCTGTTTTCTGTTCATGAGGTTTCTGATCACAGTATCAATCTGATTGACAGGTGCAGTGAGATGCGTCAGTGTCACTGGATATTCTGGAGGAAGTCTTCTTGTTGATTCTGGGAAGATTTGGTTCAGTAACTCTGCTAAATATATGGCTAAATTACCTGAGTGGAGAACAATAATAAATAATGGGAAACATGATCAATGGATTAGTGAAGGAAGATTCACTTTATTTTGCAATGAATACAGTGGCCTCATGATCTACATCAGAGAACTGAACATACAAGATGCTGGAATTTACCAGATTGGGGTTGATGGCAAATGGGCCATTAATATGGCTTTGAATGTGGAAGAAGGTCAGTCATTTTAGGATCAGAGTCGTTGTTTAGTAACTACTGGTCATTTATATGTGAAATATATGTCTGTATTATGTGAATTACAGATTCATGCTGTAAAGTGTCAAAGAGAATGATGGTGAATATTGGAGAAACTGCAACCTTCAGCTGTGAATATTCACAGAATCATAATAATAATGTTAAGATCATATTCAAAGAAGGAAACAAGTCTATTGAGGTGATTTACAACACATGGAATAAGGAAGAAACATTCAGTGTTTCTGTTGACAAACATAACAACCTCTTCAATGTGAGAATTACTGCTGTGACTCCAGATGATGGAGGAGTTTATTTATGTGGAGTTTGGATCAAAGGATAATCGTACAGTTACTCCATTATTAATACTGTTAATTTACATGTTGTTAGTAAGTCGAACAAACTCTCAATCAAATCTGGTATAAAAGTTTTTACAAGTTTGCTGCCAAATTGATTAGAAGTGATATTTGTGATTGACAGATAAAGTGGGCGTGTCTAGAGTGACTGGCCACTCAGGAGGTCGTATGATGATCAAGTGTGAACATCCTCAACACAAAACCAAGCCAAAATACATCTGTAAAATATCAGATGGATGTTCAGAGAGGAAGAATCCAGGAGTTCAGGATGAATGGATGGAGAATGGAGATGTTTCTTTATATGACGACACCAGAGCAGGAGTCTTGATGGTGTTTTTTAGAGAGCTGAAAGCTGCAGATGCAGGAACATACAGATGTGGAGTGAATGTGTCTCACTATACTGAGAGCTTCACTGAACTTCAGCTGGACGTCGAAGACGGTGAGGAACTGGATATACTTTATCTTGCAGGTACAAAATATTGGTTCAGATTTTATGCAATTTCTTTATATATATATATATATATATATATATATATATATATATATATATATATATATATGCAAAATATCCAAAGACAAAGACTGAATCTGCTCATCTTGGTGAAGAAGTCAACATCACCTGTCAGATCTCAGAGGAACATAAAGTTCATTTCTGCAAAGAGGATGATAATCACATCTGTCAAAACATCAGCACATCTGCAGTGACAGAAATGAGTCCTTCATCTGAGAGAAATGAAGAGAGAGTTTTTACAGTGAGCATCAGTAATGTGAGCGTGAGAGATGCTGGAGTTTACTGGTGTGAGCAGAAACCAGAGACACACATTTGACTTTCATCTCCCTGACCACCAAAATTCAGCTCAACCTCTTCAGTGAGTGAATTCAGATGATTTTATTGTAGTAAATACAGTATATTCAGAATCATGTGTGTTAAATGTCTGTGTTTGTTTGCAGTGGCTCCAGTAGTGAGACGTGAAGGAGAATCTGCTGAGATCTTCTGCCCTTATGATTCAATCTATAAATCAAAGTCAAAGTCTCTCTGTAAGGGGAAGTGCTCCACTAGAGATAGAAATACTCTCAATGAGACTGTGAGAGAAGAGAAAGAGACCAAGACTGACAGATTGACTCTGAATGATGACGTCACTGCAAGTGTCTTCACTGGGACCATCACTGGACTGACAGCAGAGGATGCTGGGAAATACTGGTGTGCATTAGAGAGAGACGTGAATTATCTTCACACTCATCTGATCGTCATCATGAACGAGGGTGAGGAACGTTTATACATCTGAATATATGAAACTATGACTTTGAATTGATGTTCTTATATTTCTAATATTTCCAGAGCTGAACTTGACTAAGTATGAAGGAGACGACGTGTCAATCCAGTGCAAACATCATGATGAACATCAGAAATGCTTCTGCAAAGCACATGAACCCTCCATGTGTGTGAAGGATGGAGTTTCATTGGAGACGATCAGAGATGATCGATTCTCTTTCAGTGATGAAGCTTCTACTGGAGTCTTTACTGTAAACATCCTGATCTGAGAGAAGAGGATTCTGGGATATACTGGTGTGGATCTCACATCATCACTAAAGTCACTCTCACTGTTAAAAAGGGTAAGGTTAAAGTTTATTATTTCTCCATTGTTTTTGGGCCAGATTTAAATGTTAATATATCATTTGAATAATTGGGCTGGATCTACAGATATGGCAATGGGGGCCACTAAGAAAACACACTAAGCATTGTCATAATGCCAATATCCAATAGCCAAGACTATTTAGATTAAATTCAGGACCCACTGATAGGCAGCTGCTTTCAAACGGTCCTGTGTTTATTTATGTTCACGCTATCTTTTTCTTATACATAGTTTAGTAGCCTATTATTCTTGTTGGCAGAATTTATCATTATAATCAAATTATTTCCTGGATTTTGTATCACTATAGTCCCTAAATGTACATGTATTTAAAATTTATAAAAAAATTATAAAAACAAACTTGATGGGAAAATTTGCGCACCATACCAAGAAAAGAGATCCTCTGCACTGGCAAGAGTTTGCTCTTTTCCCAGTTGACCCGAAGACCCAGCTGGCTGAGGTGACTGAGCACCAGGTCCCTGTGTTCGCACAACTGAGCTCGGACTGTGCTAGTATGAGCCAGTAGTTGAGGATGCGAACGCCCTGCTCTCTCAGAGGAACAAGGGCCGCCTCCGTGACCTTGGTGAAGACACGAGGCGAGAAGGACAGCCCGAAGGGTAGGACCTTGTACTGGTATGCACGACCCTCGAACACGAAACACAGAAATATTCTGTGTCGCGGGAGGATGGAGACATGGAAGTACGCGTCCTTCAGGTCTATCGCTGCAAACCAATCTTGGGGACGGATGCATTCGAAAATGCGTTTCTGCGTCAGCATTTTGAACGGTAGCTTGTGTAAAGCCCGATTCAAAACTCGCAGGTCCAAGATCGGCCGTAACCCACCGCCTTTCTTGGGTACAATGAAGTTAGGGCTGTAGAACCCTGTCTTCATATCGGCTGGAACCGGCTCTATCGCATCCTTCACCAGTAGGACTGCTATTTCCGCTCTCAGGACAGGGGCATTGTCTTAGGTTACTGATGTGAACCGAATACCCCTGAACCTGGGGGGACGCCGGGCGAATTGAATCGCAGCCGAGCCTGATGGTCCGAATGAGCCAGCGAGACCGCCTGGGGAGTGCTAGCCAGGACCAAAGGAACCACAGGCATACCCGGGGTGGGGCAGCGAAGTGGAACACAGGGACCCGGCCCGCGGGGCTCTCTTTCTGTCGAGGCGGCCGAAGGCGGGGTCTGAGCGTGTTGTGAGTCGTTCCTATCTGGTTCCATGGTAGGGCAGATGGGACGTGAGGATGCTTGAATGTGTCCTGAACCCGTCCGATACTGCCCTCTGGCGATAGAGGAAGGGGAGTGTGTCTGGGTAGTGTACCATGAACCGCTCCCCGAGTCCTCTTGGGACCCAGAGAGGAGAGAAACTGCTCTTTTATTGAAAATGTGGGTACCGCTGGCTGTTGGGCCAGCGGCAGAACAAAAGAAAACTGGAACAAAAGATTCTCCCGCCGGTCCTCCTCCGGGGGAGGGAGTGGTCCTGTTGCCATCTCCCAAAGAGCAGTCCTCTCCACCTCTGGGTCGCCCGTCTCAGGGCCTCTTACCCTTACGCTTCCCTCCTGGTTTGGCGGGGGCCTGGACGGGCGGGGCACCGCGGCCGCGTCCGGCTCCTCGGCGCTGCTTTGCTGGTGGTTGCTGCGGAGAAGCGGAGGCGGACACGGGAGGGCGCCCTCGGCGAGGAGCAGACGAGGTCGCTGGCTCCAACGGTCTCTTACTTGGAGCCGACCGCCGGGGCAGGATGTGTTTAATGGCTTCCGTCTGCTTCTGTGCCGCCGAGAACTGTTGGGCGCAGACAGGGGAGTTAAGGAATCTGACCTTCTCAGTCTCCCGTATGTCTGCCAGGCACAGCCAGAGGTGTCGCTCCTGGACCACCAGGGTGGACATCGCTCAACCCAGTGACCGCGCGGTGACCTTCGTCGCTCGTAGCGCGAGGTCCGTTGCGGCATGAAGTTCCTGGAGAACCCCTGGGCTTTGGCCTGATGGACCTGCAGTAACGCCATGGTGTGTAAAGCAGAGGCAGCCTCTCCACAAGCTCTGTAAGCCTTGTCGGTTAACCCCGACGAGTACTTACAGGCCCAGGATGGGAGACACGGTTCCCCCCTTAGTGTGGAGTTAGGGGAAAGTTGCATGGCAACTGCCCGCTCCACGGGGGGGATACGCGCATAACCCTTGGCTGCCCCGCCATCGAGGGTAGTGAGGGGGGAGGGGACCCTAGGACCATTTCTGGCAGTAAAAGGTGCGGTCCATTACCTAGTGATCTTCTCATGCACCTCGGGGAAGAATGGCACCGGGGCAGGACGCTGAGAACCAGCGCGGGCTGCCCCGAGAAACCAATCATTCAACCGAGAGAGTTCGGGACACGGTGGAGGGTTCCACGCGAGCCCGACACTCTCGCCGGCCCGAGATAGCATAGCCATCATCTCTGGGTCCGACACGGGCAACACTGCCACACCCGAAGGGGGCAGCGCAGCCGAGTCATCATCCCCGGAGAGAGAGCGCCACCCTCCGATGCTGCGATCGACATCTGATCGTCAGGCGGGGCACCGAAGGATACGATTGGTGCAGACCTCACAGGTGGCCCAGCCCGTTCCTCCGACGGCCCAACTGGTTGCGGAACAGGGGAGTGAGGGGGTCCCGGGGGTGGTGGCCCCGCGGAACCGGACCTCACTGTCACCCTCAGATCTCCCAAGCAACAGCCCGAAGTAGCCCCCCGAGGAGGGTCAGATCGAGGCAGAGGCGAGGGGGCTCCCATACCTTTGAGGAGTGAGAGCCGCGATCGGAGCTCCGCGATGGTCATGTTCCCACAGTGAGAATGCCGAATGCCCAACCATACAATGCAGCGTCTGTGACCATCACCTGTCGTCAGGGAACGACCGCATCCAGAAACGCACGGTGTGTTTGGCATTTTTGTGCACACACCGTGAAGCTCTTTTAGAGAACTGCTCTCTCGTTTGTGCTGAAGCACGCAGGGGAAACGCCCACTTGCGTCACCAATGGGTAAGGGGAACCCTGCGGTGCGCTACCGATACCAGCTGTTAAAACAGCTATTGTTTTTAAATCTTCGCTGGATCGGTGAGGGAAGTCGCTGCTGCGCCGTATCGCCAACACTTTCAAGAAGAGCAGGTTGATGCCAGAACTGAACACATCTCTTCTGGATCTCGATGTTCAGCGGGTACAAGCCTAGCTCAGCCCTGCAGGCGGCAGTGGACGTATTTCTGTGAACCCCTAAAATATTTTTGCCAATTTCCAATTGTAATTTTTCTACTGATGTTTTATCCCAATTTTTACAATTTAGTACTGGTCCCCAAATTTCACACCCATATAAAAGAATTGGTTTTTATTATTGAATTATATAGTTTTATCCAGGTTTTAATGGGTAATTTTAAGTGTCCACATCGTGACTTTATAGCATAGAAAGCCCTCCAAGCCTTTTCACCGAGTGTTTTCACAGCCAGACCGAAGCGTCCCGAAGCGCTGATGTCGATGCCCAGATAGCTGTAGCTAGAGCTGTACACACACACACACACACACACACACACACACACACACACACACACACACACTCAGATAGCTGTAGCTAGAGCTGTACACACACACACACACACACACACACACACACACACACACACACTCAGATAGCTGTAGCTAGAGCTGTACACACACACACACACACACACACACACACACACACACACACACACACACACAGAGAGATAGCTGTAGCTAGAGCTGTGTTGCAGGACATGGCCTTTATACAGGAACTGGTGTTTGTGTCCCTGAGATCGGGCTTTCTTCTGGAACACCATGACTCTGGTTTTGTCCAGATTGACTGTCAGGGCCCAGTCGTGACAGTATTGTTCCAGCAGGGAAAGGCTCTGCTGAAGGCCCTCAGGTGTGCGGGACAGCAGGACCAGGTCATCCGCGTACAGCAGACATCTGACCTCTGACCCCTGTAGAGTGAGGCCGGGCACAGTAGAGCTCTCCAGCGCTGATGCCAGATCATTGATGTAGATGTTGAATAGAGTCGGGCTCAGACTGCAGCCCTGCCTCACTCCACTTCCCTGCTGGAAGCACACACACACACACACACACACACACACTCCACGTCCCTGCTGGAAGAACACACACACACACACACTCACTCCACGTCCCTGCTGGAAGAACGTGGTTCTGTGGTTACTGATTTTCACCACACTTTCACTGTTGGTGTAGAGAGATTTTATAATGTCAAATGTTTTTCCGCCGATGCCAATTTGTAGGATTTTGTACAGTAGACCATCATGCCAAATTGAATCAAATGCTTTTTTAAAGTCTACAAAACATGCGAATATTTTCCTTTGTTTGTCGTTGATGTTCTTGTTGATTAGAGTGTGGAGAGAATAGATGTGGTCGGATGTGCGATGTTTTGGTAAAAAGCCAATCTTGATGTTGTGTGCTGAGATGTGTGAGACGATGCGTATGTTTATGATACTGCAGAACAGTTTTCCTAATGCACAGCCCACACTGATGCCGCGGTAGTTATTGGGGTCGAATCGATCACCGCTCTTAAATATGGGGGTGATGATTCCTTCAGACCAGATCTCAGGGAAGTGTCCAGACCAGAACACCAGATTACATAATTTGGCTAGAGTTTTGATCATGCTGGGACTGTTGAGTTTAAGCATTTCGTTATTAATGTGATCTTGTCCACATGCTTTCTTTA
Organism: Leuciscus idus; assembly: GCA_021554675.1. NCBI lineage: Eukaryota > Metazoa > Chordata > Actinopteri > Cypriniformes > Leuciscidae > Leuciscus > Leuciscus idus. Next base: position 10,706,216 of record CM038623.1, read on the forward strand.
ATTTAAGATTTTTAATATGTTCTAATATTTCAGATATTGTTATAGATTTATCTAATGGATTTTGATAATTCTTAATAGTTTTTTCCATGTCTTCTAAAGTTTTCTTTACTTTACTCTGAGGTTGGTTGAGGTCAGCCGACTCAATTTTTTGATACAGATTTTCAAAGTAAGATTTCCAAATTGTGCCATTCTGGAGTGATATCTCTAATTTGGGTTTTTCGAGTTTTTTATATAGGTTCCAGAAAGTGTTTTGATCTATTGAATCGTCAATTTCTTCAATTTTAGTTTGAAAATATTTTTCTCTTTTTTTCCACAGAAGTCTTTTGTACTTTTGCAGACAGTCTGAATAAGAAAGCCGTAATGTCTGGCTGGACGGATCTTTGTGCTTTTTGTAAGAAAGTCTCCTGAATTCTTTTCTGAGACCGGCACATTCATCATCGAACCAGACATCCTTTCTCTTTCTCTGTTGATTGGTTCTATGTTTGGTTTGCTGTTTAATATTAGATAGAGTTATCAATGTTATGAATATGTAATTTAAGTTTTTTGTTTGCTAAATTTATTCCATTAATATCTAAGGTGAAATCAGTGGACATAAATTCATCTAGCATTTTTAATATAGTAGGATTGTTCATATTTTCTTTGAATTGTTCTGAGTTGGATTGATTCCACTTGAGTTTATGTTTCAGAGGAAACAGTTTTTCAGATTCAGGTGGAGCAGTTTTGGTTATTTGACATGGGGGCTTCAGATAAAGCACAGTTTGGCAGTGATCAGAGATCGATCTCTCTCTCTCTCTCTCTCTCTCTCTCTCTCTCTCTCTCTCTCTCTCTCTCTCTCTCTCTCTCTCTCTCTCTCTCTTTGTGCGCATGTGCGAAGCGAATGGTGAGAGCGAGTGGGAAGCTGAGCGTGTGGTGAGCGCGAGGTGTTTGTGCCCGCTGTGGCTTCTTTTTCAAACTTTCTTTTTTTATGTTGTATGTTTTATGTGTATTTTTGTTAAAACTGTATGTGTTGTGACTGGGTGATAAAAGGACTGTTAAAAGTTTGAGGGCGTTTTACGCCGGTGTTTTCGTACACTATGGCGGCCCATACAGGTGGTGTTTTAGATTCCCTCACGCGTCAGCATGGAGTTAAAATCGTGGCGGCGGGCAGTGCAGAGGAATGTAGTTTAGCTGTTGGAAATGTGATTGGACATGCATGCGTTTTGGCGGCTTCAAAGATGAACAATGCAATTGTACTTTTTTTGAGCACGGTAGAAAAGGCAAATGAGGTGGTAGAAAAGGGCATTGAATTGAGGGGTTCATTTGCACCTGTACTTCCACTTTCTACACCAGCTAAAAAGGTGACTTTGTCAAATGTTCCACCTTTTATCAAGGATGAAGTGCTAGCAAGAGAGCTTTCACGCTTTGGTAAACTTGTTTCACCTGTTAAGAAGATCGCAATCGCCAGTAAATCGGAACTGTTGAAACATGTCGTTTCCTTTAGAAGGTTTACATACATTGTTTTAAACAATGGGAACGAACTTGATCTGAATTTAAAATTCAGAATAGATGAATTTGATTATACAGTGTTTGTGTCGACTGACTCTATGAGATGTTCTGGATGTGGAAAGACGGGTCATCAGATTCGTGCTTGTCCGACAAGTAACGTGAATGTCAATAAACCCGGGCCTTCGGGTGTACAGCGTGAAGTGGTTCATTCTAATGATGCGGATAAATTAGTTTCAACTGATGCTGGTGTAAATCAAGAGTCTGCAGTTGAAACAAGAAATGAGGAAATTGTCGTTGAAGAACATGGCACTGAGCAGTTAGAATCGGCTAAAAAATGAGTCTAATGAGAATAGTGAAAATTTGGAGTTGGTCCCAGTGAGTCAGATGCTTGATGCTGATTCTGCCACTGAAAATCCAAATAAGGAGAATAACGTTTTATTGATGGAAGTAGATCAAAGCCTGTTTAAAACACCCCTGAAAAGGAAGAAGAGAAACGAATGCATTGTAAATAAACAAGCAAGAAAAACAAAAGTACAGGCTAAAGAAATTGATCAAGATGCTGGAAGTGAGAGCGATTCTTCTGATTCCACTGCTTCAGTCTGTTCTCAGAGTGATTGGCCATGTCACGACTGTAACACTGGAAAAATCAAGTTATTTCTAAAAGTGACAAAAAATCTAAGAGGTGTACAAGTCTTTGATTATTTTCCAAATCTTAAAAGATTTGTTGAAGTGACTAAGAGTTCAATGAATGAAGGATGCTTCTTAGATAAAGAAGTGTATCGTCTTAAAAAAAATTGTCACTAAGGTTCAAAATCAACTGAGTAATAGCGATAATGAAGCTTGAGTTAATGATGTATGGGTCCTGTCTCTTACTCAGTTTTCTATGGCTAATCTTATCCTGTACTATGGGTGAATTTCGCATTGCCTCATTAAATGTGAATGGAGCCAGAGATGTGAGGAAAAGATTGGAAATATATGAGGTAGTGAGACAGAAAAAAAATTGATGTTTTATTTATGCAAGAGACCCATAGTGATGATAAAAATGCTGTTGAATGGTTTAAAGAATGGAATGGTTTATCTTTTTTAAGCCATAACACTTCCATTAGTGGTGGAGTTGGTATTTTATTTCATAAAAATGTTGTTCCCAGTTCAGTTAAAAAGGAAGAGATTATAAAAGGAACTTTGAAATTTTTTTATTTATTTTCATATGTATTTATGCCCCAAGTCAGCCAATACAGAGAATGTGTTTTTTAGATACTCTTTGTAAAACTTTAGAAGAGTGTAATGGGGAAGAATACTTGTTTTTGGGAGGTGATTTCAATTGTGCAGTAAGCAGTTTAGACAGAAATCATATTTAGCCACATATGCCATCACGCAGAAGGCTCATTCAAATTATTGAAACGCATGATTTAAGTGATGTATGGAGAAATTTTAACAAAGATGTTAGACAATATACTTGGGTTCATGCTCGAGACAACTTGTTATCATTAGCAAGGTTAGACAAGTTATATGTCTTTAAACACCACCTTAATATTTTTAAAAGATGTTTTATCGCTCCGGTTGGTATTTCAGATCATAGTTTAATAGGATATGTAATCTCTATGAATTCTGTTAAACCAAATAGTGCCTATTGGCATCTTAATACAACACTTTTAGACGATAGTCAGTTCAAAGAAATTTTAGAATGTTTCTGGATTCATTTTAAAAAGGAAAAAAATTACTTTCAATCTTTAAAGAACTGGTGGGATTTTGGAAAAATTCGAATAAAACAACTATGTCAACAATACACCCTGAATGTCACCAAAGAATTGGCTAGATCTGTTCAGATTTTAGAAGCTGAAGTTTTGAGACTTCAAAATTCAACACAAACTGGAAATCAAGACCATATTGATGATTTTAAACATAAAAAAATCAGCTTTATCTGATCTGCTGGGGATAAAAGCACAAGGAGCATTAATAAGATCACGTTTTCAAAACTCAAATGAGATGGATGCTCCTTCCAAATTTTTATTTTTTTGGGTTAGAAAAGAAAAATGGGCAACGAAGATTTATTAATGTTTTACAATCTGAAAGTGGGGTTTCACTTTCAGATCCAATTGAAATGCGTAAGAGAGCAGTCAGTTTTTATGAAAAGTTGTATAAAAATGAGTCCAAAGAAGATCAGTGTATAGAACAATGTTTTTTTAGAGGTTTACCTCAGAAAAATCTAATGAAGATCTTAATAAACCTTGTTTGAGAATCTTCAAAAAATGGAATGTGGTCGAGTTCCTGGAATGGATGGACTTCCAATTGAATTTTATAAGTCTTATTGGAATATAATAGGAGAGGATTTATTGGAAGTTCTAAATAATAGTTTAACTGAAGGATGTCTACCTTTAAGCTGTCGAAGAGCAGTTCTGACTCTTTTACCAAAAAAAGGTGATTTAACTCATATAACAAGTTGGCGACCTGTTTCTTTGTTATGCTGCGATTATAAAATACTTTCGAAAGTGTTAGCAACAAGACTTGGAAAGGTTTTAGAAGAGGTTATACATACAGATCAGTCTTACTGCATCCCTGGCAGGTCAATATTTGATAATATTTCATTAATTAGAGACATTTGTGAAGTAGTTAAAATATTTGGTTTAAATGCAGGCTTGATTTCCATTGATCAAGAGAAGGCTTTTGATCGTGTTGAACATGATTATTTATGGAAAGTTATGAAAGCTTTCGGTTTTAATTCAGCTTTTAGTGATAAAATCAAAACTTTGTATAATGACATTGAGGGTGTGTTGAAGTTTAATGGTGGCTTATGCGCTCCTTTTAAGGTTAATCGTGGGATTAGACAAGGTTGTTCTCTGTCCGGAATGCTGTATGCACTGGCAATTGAACCTTTTTTTGCATAAATTGAGAAAAGAACTGACTGGTTTAAATATTCCAAAATGTGATAATGCAATTAAGTTATCAGCGTATGCTGATGACATTGTTGTAATGATTGAAGGCCAGAAAGATATACAAAGTTTAATAAGAATAGCCAATGATTTTGAATCTATTTCTTCTGCAAAAATCAATTGGAAAAAGAGTGACGCAGTGTTGCTGGGAAAATGGAAAGAAAAACCGCCAGATCTACCAGGTGGTTTAATATGGAAAATGGATGGTTTTAAATATCTTGGGGTCCATTTGGGTGATGAAGCTACTGTGCAGAAGAATTGGGAAGGAGTAATTGAGAAGATAAAAGGTCGATTGGCCAGGTGGAAGTGGCTTAAATCAGCAATGTCTTATAGAGGAAGGACGATTATTATAAATAACTTGGTTGCATCCTTTTTGTGGCATCAGTTGGCTTGTGTCGATCCACCAACCTATTTGTTGGCAAAGATACAATCAATTTTGATAGAATTCTTTTGGGACAAGTTACATTGGGTAATACAAAATGTTTTGTATTTACCAAAAGAGAAAGGTGGACAAGGGTTGGTCCATCTGCAAAGCAGAACTGCTGCATTTCGACTGCAGTTTTTGCAGAGATTTCTAATAAGATCAGAAAATGTAAGTTGGAGAACAGTAACCAGCAGTATTCTGAAATCTGTTCAAGCGATGAACCTTGACAAATCCCTGTTTTTAATGGATCCTAAAAAGATTGACACTTCATGTTTACCTGTTTTCTATCAAAATCTTTTTAAGGTTTGGAGTTGTTTTAATGTGAAGTCTGAAAATAAAAACTCCTTTTGGTTGCTGGAAGAACCCCTGATAAATGGTGCGAGACTGGATGTAATGAGCACAAGCAGCACATTAACTGAACTTTTTATTCAAGCGGAAATTACAACTTTCAAAAAACGTGTAACTTTGGTGGGGGCAGAACTTGCTAATGCTGAAGAAGTGACTGCTTGTCTGAAGATGAAATCTGTTCGAACAATGACTCAAATATTACAGAGGATGCGCTCTGCTCTTACATCAGAGGAGTCTAATATGCTCAAAGACTATTGTGAAGGACTTATTTGTCCTAATGATTTGGATCCCTTTCCTAAAATGTTTTTATCCCCCAATTTAAATGATCATTCTGGAATTTTCCTACAACTAAAGAGTTTGTGTTTAGATTTTAATGATGTTAATGGAAAACAGTTGTCTAAGGCATGTGTAAAGTTTTTTAACAAAAAAGGTTTACATCAAAAAGTCGATACACCTTGGCGTGATGTTTTGAGATTGAATGAGAACGTAAGACCAGAGTGGAGAGCGTTATATAAGCCACCATTAACCAAAAAAACAGCTGACATTCATTGGAGGGTTTTACATGGAATAATCGCAGTCAATGCTTTCGTCTCTATTTTGGATTCTGAATCAAGTCAAGATTGCCCTTTTTGTTCTGAAAGAGAAACTGTTTTCCACTGTTTTACTTATTGTTTTAGGATAAAGCCTTTGTTTGAAATGTTAAAAGCAATTTTCAATTGTTTTAATGAAGTATTTTCTGTACAGACTTTAATTTGTGGTTTTAAATATATGAGAAGTAGAAGTGGTGAATGTCAGCTGTTGAACTTTGTACTTGGAAAAGCGAAAATGGCTATATACATTAGTAGGAGAAATCATATAGAACAAAGGAATGATAGTGATGTGGTACGGGTGTTTAAAGTAATGGTGAAATCCAGAATTGTTGTTGATTTTCGATTTTATAAAGTAATGAATAACTTAATGAAGTTTGAATCTATATGGTGTTACAGAGAAGGCTTATGCTCAGTTGTGAATGGAGAGTTGTGTTTTGCTTTAAGTTTGTAAGGAATTAATTAATTGTGAAAAAATGTTTTTTATGGTTGGTAATTTTTTATTGTAATAAAAGTCATTTTGAAAAATCAAATCTCTCTCTCTCTCTCTCTCTCTCTCTCTCTCTCTGTCTGTCAGTCTCTCTCTCCCTCTGTCAGTCTCTCTCTCTCTCTCTCTCTCTCTGTCTGTCAGTCTCTCTCTCTCTCTCTCTCTCTGTCTGTCTGTCTGTCAGTCTCTCTCTCTCTCTCTCTCTCTCTCTCTCTCTCTCTATCTGTCTGTCTGTCAGTCTCTCTCTCTCTCTCTCGGTGCATGCTTGGAGTTTGGGGGGAATGTGAGCGTCTCACGGGTGAGAGGAGCGTTCTGGGGGTAGTTTTCCTTTACTATTCTCGTTTCTTTTTTCTTTTTTTTCCTTTTTTTTTGTTGTTTTTTGGTTAAAGATTTAATTTGAATAATTTAGATTTTGAGGAAAAATAGTCGCCAGGTAAAAGGTTTTCTCGTGTCGGGCGGAGGGCAGAGATGGAAGTTCCATCTGGGTCGCTCCGCCATGGAGTCAGGTGTGTGCCTGACGCTAGTGTGACAGTCGCTATCGGAGAACAAATTGGATTCGAAAATATTGTATCCGCTTCTAGGATGAACAAGGCCGTGGTGGTGTTCCTAAAGGATCAAAGTTTTGTGAGTAAAATCATCGTGAGCGGAGTTTGGGTAAGTGGAGCGTTTGTTATTGTTTCACCTTTGGTGTCGCAGTCGTCAAGAGTGAACATTTCGAATTGTCCATATATACCCAATACATGCATTGAAAATGAACTGCAGAGGTTTGGGAAAATAGTAAGTGGAATGACTTTAATTCCACTCGGGTGTAAAATGGAAACTTTAAAACATGTGCTGTATTTTAGGCGGCAGTGTTTTATGGTTTTAGAATCGCCGACGTTAGACATCTCGTTTCGGGTTAAACATGAAGACAAATCGTATATGATCTATGCGAATACCAATCATTTGAAATGTTTCAAGTGCGGTAATGTCGGGCATAAAAAAAATGGATTGCCCGCAAAAAACACAAGCCGAGGACAATACTAATAAAACAAATGAAAGTGAACAGGCGGTCGAGGGTGAAGCGGATAAAAGTAAAGAAACTGAGACAAATGAAACCGATAAAGAACAAAGTGAATTGAACACTCATGAACAAAACGAACGTAGCGCTACTGTAAACATAGGCCAAAAGGAATCGGCTGAAAAGGAATCAGGGAAGAAAAAGGGAAAAAAAAAATAGTTGTGGGGGAGAAAATAAGAAGAGGAGTTGTGAAGAGGCAGGGACTAGTGACGCGAAAAAATCTCTTCTTGAAAGTTTGGTTGAATTAGACACTGTTGAGAATCGACTCGATATACCCTTGTCTCAGCTCTCTGAAAGCACTGATGTGAATGAAGAGATGGCTGATGATGATTGTATTTCTGAAATGTCAGATATTCCCTCCAATTATGACGAGAATGAGTTGTATACTGTAAAAGAGATTAATGATTTCCTTGATGAAACATTTGGAAGAAAAGTAGAAGTAAAATATTTTTTTCCTGATGTGAAAAAGTTTTTGGCTTCAGTGATTAAAATACAAAAGGCTGTCGGTTATGAAGAGCTAAGTAGAAGAAAGAGATTCATATTGAAAAAAATGGTAACAAACTTGAGAAAAGAAAAAGCTCTTTTAATTTCTTTATAGTTGAGTTATGAAGGAAACACAATTGGTGAGTCATCTATCCCTTTTTGTCTTGTTTTCGCTTTCTTCCCTTTTTCTTCCCTCTTTTTTCATGGAGAGCCTTAGAATAGGATCTATTAATATCAATGGGGGAAGAGATTGCAGGAAGACAGCATGTTTAAATGAATATATACAAAATAAAAATATTGATGTAACATTTGTACAAGAGACGCATAGTGATGTGAAAATTGAAGTGGATTGGAAAATGGGGTGGAGAAGTGATTTATATATGAGTCATGGTTCAAATGTTAGTGGAGGAGTTGCTATTTTATTTTCAAAGACGATTGATATAACTAATGTGTCTGTTAATGAAATAGAAAGAGGAAGAATGTTGGCTGTTCAAGCAAGTATAAATGGGTTGGTTTTTGTTTTTATTAACATTTATGCATCAAATAATGGAGCGGAGAGGATACACAGTTTTAAAAAATTATTTAATTTTTTAAAACAAAGTTGCGATGAAAATACATGGTTGATCTTAGGGGGTGATTGGAACTGTACAGAAAACTTTACTTTAGACAGAAATGGGGAAGAACCTCACCCCTCTTCTGCCAAATGTTTACAGGATGTTATTAGTAATTCTAATTTAGCTGATGTATGGAGACAGCAACACCCTACAGTTAAGCAGTATACGTGGGTAAAGGTTTCTCATGATCATATTAGTACTGCCAGATTAGACCGATTCTATGTTAATACAAGTAAAAGTAATAGAATTTTAAAATCTACAATTTAATTTGTCAAAATGGGTTTTCTGATCACCATTTATGTATAATTTATATAAATGTAAGAAAGTCACAAAGTCATACAGTAGCTATTACTGGCATTTTAATGTGAAATTGCTAAAAGATGTGCTTTTTTGTGAAAAGTTTAATGTGTTTTGGATGGAGTGGAAAAAACAGAAAAGGGATATAGGAAAAGCACAAATTAGAATATTTTGTCAAAATTATATATATAGCACTAATGGTAGGATAAAAAAAAAACTGTTTCTGAATTAGAAAAAGAGATAAAACAGATTGAAAGTGAATTAATTGTTGGTGATGTTGAGAGTTGGAAAGCTGGAAGAAAAGAAAAGAGTTTTAGCTTCTTTATTTCACGAGAAAGCAAAGGGGGCTTTAATTAGAGCTCGCTTTGCATTTGTGAGAGAAATGGATGCACCTAGTTCCTTCTTTTTTAATCTTGAGAAGAAAGAAAGAGAAAAAAAAATGATGTTGCATTTGAAAGATTTAAATGGGAATGTGATTTCAGATCCAAATGAAATGAGAAAAATTACTTTGGACTTTTACAAAGACTTATTTGCAGAAGGACAATATGATAAGGGATGCATCGAGGAATTACATAAAGACTTATTGACTCTCTCCGATGAGCAGAGTAAACAGCTTGACTCTGGCCTTCAGTTAAAAGAACTGTCTGAAGCTGTTCAGAAACTCTCAACTGGAAAATCATCTGGTATCGATGGACTGCCGTCTGAGTTCTATAAACATTTCTGGAACCAACTGAAAGACGATTTTTATGAAGTTTTTAATTATTGTTATCAAAAACATGAATTGCCTACTAGTTGTAAACGAGCAGTTTTATCTCTATTACCCAAAAAAGGTGATCTTGGTATGTTAAAAAATTGGACACCTGTGGCTGTGTTATGTACAGATTACAAAATTTTGGCAAAGTGTCTTGCTAATAGATTGAAACCTTTTTTAGAATATATAGTCAATGAATATCAAACATATTGTATTCCTAATCGAACTATAATGGACAATCTGTTTCTTGTAAGAGACATAATAGACATTACAAATTTGAACAGTGAAAATGTTGGCATTCTCGCAATTGACCAGGAGAAAGCGTTTGACAGAGTTAGTCATTTTTACTTGTTTAAAACGCTTGAAGCTTTTGGTGTTGGTCGGAGTTTCATTTCATGGATTCAAATGCTGTATAAGGATGCTTCTGTTATGTTGAAAGTGGGTGGTGGGCTCAGTCGGCCTGTTGCAGTGCTGAGAGGAATCAGACAAGGATGCCCGCTATCAGGGATGTTGTATTCATTGGCCATTGAACCCCTTCTTTGCAAGTTAAGGAAAACTCTCCAAGGGATTACAGTTGAGAAGCCTATTAAGCTTGTTGCATATGCTGACGATGTTACAATTTTTATTAAGAATGAACGAGATGTGTCTGTTTTAATGGAAACACTGAAAATTTATGAAAATGCATCAACAGCCAGAGTGAACTGGGAAAAGTGTGAAGGTTTCTTTTGTGGACGAAGTAAAAATCCACCAGTGCTCCACCAGTCCATTTTTTCTGGACTGGACAACATTGGACTAAAGCTGCCGTACTTTTCCTGCCAGTGAATGAAGGTGGACAAGGGTTAATAGACATTAAAAGCAGAATCAAAACCTTCAGGCTTCAAGCGGCACAGAAGTTGCTGTATTCGAAGAGGTGCTGGACTGATACTGCTAAAGCCCTGTTACACAAAGTTGATGTTTTTAAATACGATCTACAGTTGTTTTTAATGAATCTGACAGTAGTGGACTTAAAAGACACTTCTGCTTTTTATAAAACGATGCTGAAAACATGGACATCAAATTTTCAAGTGGAAAGGAACTGGTCTGATTCTGAATTCTGGATAAAAGAAGAACCTCTTTTTCATAATCCCTTACTTTAGGCAAGAGTGCTTAATTCAAAAAGCCTTCAAAGGATTTAAAGCATCATGACGGGTGGAAAAGTGCAGAGGAAATTAGTGATCTGACAGGAATCAAGTCCGTCAGATTTATGAAACATGTAATGGATGCGATTTTTTTCATCTCTTCCTTATGCCAATCATCGGAACCCAGGAGAAGGGATTTTGAATGAAGAGGAGGAAGAGGAGAATTTTCCTGATCTTCCTGTTTCAGCTTGTGTGGAAGAAGAACCACAAGAGGAATCAATCCTCACTTTTAAGACTCCAGAGATACATGGTTTTAAAGAGGCTTCGAAGAAAAGTTTGTATCTGAATTGCGTCAAAGTCGCTCATCAGTCAGTTCTGAAGAACTGTAGAGAAACAAAGTGGACAGAAGTGCTAGGGCCAAACTCTTCTCCTAGAAGATGCTGGAGGTCATTGTATAAATCTCCCATTGAAAAACGAACTGCAGACCTACAATGGAGAATTATACATTGGGCAGTAGCTACAAACAGACACGTGGCACATATTGATCCCACTGTAGAAAAGAAATGTCCTTTCTGTGATTTAGAAGAATCAACTGATCATCTGTTCTTATATTGTTCTAGACTGAGAGGGGTTTTTCAGACATTAAAAACCTGGATTGAAGAATTAGGTGAAGAGTTTAATGACACTGTTTTCATTTATGGACTGAAGTATAAGGTTTCTGAAAAGAGAAGAATAGGCATAATTATTTTTTTAATAGCAGAGACTAAAATGGCAGTATGGGTAACAAGGAAAAGAATGATAAAAGAAGATGCTTTAGTTGACCCAGAGAGAATGTTAAGAGGGTTTGTGACTTCAAGGATCAGAGCGGAGTTCGTTTTTTTTAAATTGACTAAAAATCTGGTTGTTTTTATGGAAACATGGGGTTTAAGCGAAGTCTTGTGTTCTATAGATAATGAGGAAGACCTAATTCTAAATTGTTAAATATGTTGGTGGGTAATTTTTTAGATATGTTGTGTAGCAATATATTCTTGTAGTTTTATTGTATTTTTATTTATTTTTGGAGTGTTTTGATATATGTTGTGATTTTGTGACATGTGTTTGTTCAATTGTAAAAAAAAAAAAAAAAAAAAAAAAAATCTCTCTTTTTTTTGTACAAATAAATAGATTCAAACATCTCTCTCTCTCTCTCTCTCTCTCTCTCTCTCTCTCTCTCTCTCTCTCTCAGGGGAAGTGGGCGTCTCTGTCACGTTCAGCTCTTCATGTTAAACATGTAACCAGGAAAGAAACACTCAAAACTCTTCTGAACACACATCGAGAGCTTCAGAAGAACTGAATCTACTAACAACAGAGAAGATCATTTAATAAGAGAGAAGAATGAAGATCATCTGGACTTTCACTCTGCTGATGATTCCTGGTAAGAATCTGAACTCAGAGTAGATCATGAAAAACAGCACAGAATTGATGAGGAGAGTCTTTAACTTCAGTTCATGATGTTTTATTGACTGTTGATTAAAGTTAATTTCTGTGTAAATTAAAGTGTTTTACTGCTGGTTTGTTGTAGGTGTCGTGAGCTCCACGAGTGTGACAGGATATTCAGGAGGAGAAGTCACGATCAAATGCAAATATGATGAAGGATATACAGAGAATAAAAAGTATTTTTTTAAAGAACAGGGGTCAATGCGCAGAGATCGAATCAGGACTAATCGAGAAAGATAAATGGGTTAAGTATGATAGATTCTCTCTGTATGACGACACAAGTTCAGCAGTCTTCACTGTGACCATCAGAGATCTGAGAGAACGGGATTCTGGGACGTACCAGTGTGGAGTTGATATAAAATCAGGAACAGATCCCCTCACTGAAGTGAATCTGAAGGTTTTAACAGGTGAGTAACTGAGACCCTCAAACCATGATGATCTCCACAACATCACGATACTCAACACTGACTGTAATTACTGACGTTCACATGTGAAACTCATAAAGTATATGTTTGTGATTAAATGAAGAAAAAGTATCACTACTGACTTCATTCTTTACACAATAATATCTTGGTTTGTGTTCAACAGGTAAACAAATCAGGACAGTGAGAGGATATTCAGGAGGAAACGTCATTATAAACGTCAAATATGAGATTCAAGAAGAGAATCCTGTGATAGACGTCTGTAAAACTGCAGATCAGTGTTTTACTGTAATAAACACTAACAGAAGAGCAGAATGGAAACATGACAGACGATTCTCCGTTTATAATGACAGATCTGCAGGACTCTTACTTCTGTTTATCAGAGATCTGAATGAGAACAACTCTGGAGAATATAAGATTATAGTCAAAGTTTCTGAAGATTACAGTTTCTTCTCTGAGTTTAATCTGGACATTAAGAAGGGTGAGCTGCTTTCAGTCATTTATGCATTATTTGACAGAATCCATGAATATATCTGGTGATTGTAACATTGCTGCACTTTATCTGGATCTTAAACAGAGGATTGTTGTGTGAAGAGCATCAGTCTATCAGCTTCTGCAGGAGGATCTGTGAACATCAGCTGCAAATACCCACAATCCCACATTCATGATGTGAAGTTTCTGTGCTGGAGATCTGGAGCTGATCTCTGTGCTAAAGAGACGTCTGTGAAGGAGAGCAGAAGATGGAGGGATGAGGGAAAGATCCGGCTGTATGATGACAGAGAACAGCAGCTCCTGACGGGAAGCATCAGTCATGTGACTGAAGAAGATTCAGAATACTGGTGTGGAGTTCAGTCTGATCAAGGACACAAGATCTTCATCACACGAGTCCTGATCAGCATTACAGGTACAGATGCAGATCACTGTGTGTCATGAGTCATGTTTGCAGCTGATCATGTTTAACCACAGGATTATTTTTAATTTGGATGTTCTTTCTGTTCAACAAAGCAAAACCACAAACAGTTAAAAAGAGGAAGTATAAAAACAAAGTACAGTTTATATGTTTGTAGTTTATGAAGGTAAAAGTGCAGCTTTGTGTAAAACAATGATTCTGTTCTGAACAATGAGAAACTGCTGTGTGTCCTTTTACCACACTTGTACTATAGTTAACTCCAGTTTACCAGTGTTCATCAGTAACTCTGCTATACTGTATAATTCAGTGTGAAACCACAGGCTTCAGTTCTGGAAACTCAAACTAACAGCTCACGATTCTCTGTCTGTGTGTCAGCAAACATGAATTCTGGGTAATGAATGTGAGAATGACATCAGTAACACGTATCATGAGAAAAGAGATGTCAAGTTCTGTGTGTGAAAAACACATCCTTTAGAAATTCATTGTTTTATTGTTTTATATACAAAAGTTCCAGAAAAAACAACACCATCTTCATCACAATCATCATCATCATCATCAACATCATCACCAACATCACCACGTCCATCATCATCCTCATCATCTGCTTCTTCTTCCTCATCAGTCAAAGCTTCACCGTTCACAGGTGTTTCCAGAACTTCTACATCACTGGCGTCTCTAAACACATCAGCCGGTGATCTTGTGCTGAAATACAAACATGTGATCAATGGGTGAAGCTTGTGAGGAGGCCTGACGCCCCCTAGTGGCTGAAATATATTACTAAACATAAAAATACATGATATTTCACCTCCAAATTAAATAAGACATTTAATTGTAATATTTTATTAATTTAAATAACATTTTAAATCGTTAATTATTAACAACAACAACCATAATAATAACCCAATCATTCTTGTTTACATATTGGACTAACAGTGAATTCGCTGGTAGAAAGACATTATAACTTATAACTCTTGACTTGGTAGGATCCCGCACTTCCATCCTCAATAGCAAAATATTGTGGAATGTTTATTGGGTTTTCTCAGTGTGTGACGTTGTGTTACTGTCTCTTTAAACCATCACCAGTGCAGGTTTAGCGTCACTTTTGCTGGGTCAATTCCTCTTTGTGGTGCCAGATCAAACTTTGGTAGAAAACGTGTTTAACTGAGTGAAGAATGTTGTGTTTTTAAATGTTGTGTTACAGCCTATACCCTAGGGTCCAACATTTTTATTTAGGACAAACTAGCTGGTACATTCAACTAACTAATGGGTCGTGTGAATGTACAATGTTAAACCTGTGAATCCAGTATCACGGTCTGGCTAATCCTACTCCAAACGTCGAGCTTCGCCCATGATCTGATATTTAGCTCAGATGATCAGATTCTCAGATTATTTCTCCTGTGTTTTCAGGCTCTTCTCTGATCGTTCCTCTGGTTCTGGTTCTTCTGGTTCTGATCATCGCTGGACTCGTATTAGTGTTTCTCTGTAAGAAGCGTCAGTCTCAAGGTAAAACTCATTCAGATTCAAAAGTTCAGATTTTGAGTTTAAAACACAGATTTGTTATCTTTTTCCCCACTTTGATTCTGTCGCCACCTATTGGCTACAACAAGATGTGAACAAAATACAGATATTTGAAAAATAGAATAGATGTATGAAAAACGTCTTGATTTCATACAATAGATGTATGAAAAAATGTACACAAGATATCAGTGTTGAAATGCAGAATATTTCATTTAGGAATAATTGTTATTGGCAGGTGGTGATTCGTCGTCTCAGACTGGACCAGGAAAACATGAAGTGGTGAGTCCAGTTACTGTGTAAAATAAGATGTTTATTTTTTATTCATAATCACTATGAATTCTAATGCCTTCAATTTCTGTCTCTCCTCAGGTTTCTCAAACTGGTTACGATTATGAGGACATTAAAGACACTCACAAACAATTACCCACAAACCCCTCTGATTCTTACAATACTGTTTATGCCACTGCCCAATTACCCACAAACCCCTCTGATTCCTCCGCTACAGTTGAGAAAGGTAGGTTCATCACATCTGCTGAGGATCTGAATTACGCAGTGGTGAATTTCCACAAGAAATCTGACTGTCCTGACATTGTCAGTTTCAGGAATAATCAGGATTACAGTGAATACGCTGCTGTCAATCATCTCAGTGCTTGATGAGTCACAGCAGAGGATATAAATCAGCTCTGATATGAATGTTTGAACCTTGGCTTTGGCATTAAGTTTCCATGTAGCTGTTCCTGCTTTGCTGGACCCATCTGGTTCCCAGGCTCTCTTCCTTCACTGGTTCCCCCAGTTCCTTAGCTCAGTATGGTAAATGTGCTTGTGCAATTTAAAATAATCCAATTAGGATGTAAACATGAAGCACTGAAACATGTGATGTCTTTTAGGAGACAAGTGTTTATGTTTCTGAATGTGCAGAAGTTAGATGCGTCTTTCAGAGTTGTACACAGGGCCGTGCAGAGACCTCTGGAGGGGCAGGTGCTCAAAGTATAAAAGGGGGCACATGGAACAAGGCTTTAAATAGGGCTGTGCTCAAAATATCAATACAGCAATATATCAATATGGATGATTCTGTATCGATACGGCAGCAAATGCATTGATGCAGTTTTGAAAAAGAAACAGAACAGAAAAGACAAATTTTAAGTTTAAAAGTTAAACAAATTAAATAATTATGTGTACATATTAATAACTCTGGGATTAGAAACTGAAGTATCTTAAGTTGCCCCAACCTGATGGCTTTTCCTTCTCTGTTATAGCCTACAGAATAATAAAGAACAGCTGTTATAGTAAACTGTGTAGGACAAAATCAACATGGCCCATGTTTCGTACAGTACAGTATAGTTTTATTTAATGCCATGTCGGCATCTGTGGCTATTTTCATGGCATAAACTGATTTACAAAAATACAAGAGTTACATTTATACAATGAAAATAAAAACAAAGCAAACAGAAAAAAATACAGCAATTAATACTTTACAATATTTTTAACATTAATGTGATACCTGTTTCTGGTAAATTCTTACTAAAGTCCTTAAGTGAGTTTGCTGCCTTTGCTGTTGTTACTGCTGCTGCTGATGATGATGATAAACAAACATATAGGAGATATATTAGCTGATTAAACCATTTTTATGTGACCATGACAAGATGTAAAGATAGCTGACAGTGTTTGGAACTGGCTCACTAGCTCACAGACCAGCTGTAAAGCTGCAGATTCTGCCCAGGCTGTTAGGGGAGATATTCACAGAGGCTGCTGCACACAAAACATAAGATGGTAAGCCTTACCAGTGTTGTGATCATTTTTAAGGCACTCTACGTTTTTTAAATAAATATTGTAATAATAATAATAGTTTAAAGTACAAATAACATAAAAAGACCAGACCCCTCGACACCCGTGAAACTTTTCTCCCTAAACAGCAAGCTAACGTAACTTCTACAGCCTACACACAGACGGCAATGTAAACAACATTTCTGCATGTTCTCTTCACGTCGTTCTTGTAAAATAACAATAATAAGTAAACAAACATCATAAGCACTTCGCTGAGAATGAAACACCACTTCCCAGCAGCCGCAGAGTTGAAGATATCCTCTGGTAGTGCGCGTAGCCGCGCGAATTTTAAAAATGCGCGTGCAGCGTGAGGAATCGTCCCGGTTGAGTTCGTCAGGTGAAAGGTCATCTTGTGGGTCATTTTATTTACGGCTAAATTATTATTCATTAATTTTACTAATAGTTAGATTGGGCAGGCATCCACAAAAGGGCCTTTAATTACAAAAAAAGGAGAGGAAATTTTGCCTTGACAAAAGGGCACTTTGGGCACCAAGGGGCAAAAGGGGCAGGTGCTCGAGCACCCAACGCCCCCCCCCCCCCCCCATTATTGTTAATGTAAATAATATATCAGTAGATGAAATTGTAAAAGGAAGAGCACTGTTAACTAAAGTCTGAAGGAATAACATTTGTTTTAAATAGTGTATATGCTCCTCCTAATAATGGACATGAGCGTGTGGGTTTTTTATGGAATTGAGATCAGTCATTCAGAAAATTGATGATACTGTGTATGTTTGGCATTTTAATGTCAAATTATTACATATTTTTATTTATTATTATATATTTTTTACAAGATGTTTTTTTTGGGGGGGGGGGGGGGGGGGGGGGGTAGTGGAAACTTAAGAAAGACACTTGAAAATCTTGGTCAATGATGGGTTGTAGGTAAAGCTAATATCATTTTTTTTCAAAACTATACTTCACATAATACTGCACTGATGACAACAACAGTTAACAGTTTACAAAGAGACATTGCATTTCTGGAAAAATACATGTTAAACAATACGGGAACTGTGAATAATGAAAGGTTAAATAAGAAATAAGAAGAACTTGGGTGTTTTTTTTTACAAGAAAACGTAAAAGCAGCGCTTATAAGATCAAGAATTTGCTCGATCAAAGATAAGGGGCATAAAGATATAGTGCAGTTCAATCTTTAATTTCTAAAAAAGGAGACTTGGGACTATTAAAAAACTGGAGACCAGTGTCGTTGCTGTGTTAAGAATATAAAATATTCTCAAAGGTACAAGCAAACAGACTTAAACAAATATTTACATGTATTATAACCATCTCGTATTTGTAATGCAAAACAAAGTTATACAACACAATAATGGGGGATTCAGTTTGCCTAATAGCTGTTCAAGAAGGACAAATACTCCCCAAATGAATAAACACTATATTCTTTTTTATATCCTTATGCAAACAAAATTATATTGTCAACACCCAAAAAGCAAATACAAGAAAAAGAAAAAGCAACTACAATAAACAAAATAATCTAACGTATAGGTGCTTTACAGGAATTGGTCATTAGGTTGCACAATTCAATAAAGTGACAATTAATCTGTGTAAGTCTTATCTGATGGTATAGTTCATCAAACAATGTCCAAAGTTGAAGCAGTCCTTTAGTAGAGTAATAATCCAACCATGTGTGATGAATTCACTCCAAACGATAACAGTGCTCATGCATCAGACTCTTCCAAATCAGGACCAGTCATAAGTCAGCCAAAAGTCCCGAGCTTACATCCCTCTGGACTTTAAATCCATATTTATTTTGCATATGCAGTGTTAAAGTCACAGATAAAGAGTCCTTCTAAAATACATACAAATAAACTGTATCAAACTTCTTAGCAACAAACATCATCATCATCATCATCATCATTATCAAGACATACTTTTAAATAACAGGAAAGAAAACAAATCCTTACTTTAAGTTGAGCTTGAAATGGAACATTTCCTAACCAGGACACAACACAAAATGCAGTTAAGCCATGCTCTCTACTGCTGCTGTTCTACTCACTTCCTCTTCTTCCTCTTCCTCTTCTTCTTCTTCTTTGGGTTTTTACAGCAGCTGGCATCCTTTGAGTTGCATTACTGCCACCTTTCGGTTTTATTTACCCTTTGTTTTCATTCATACTAAATCCGCCTATCTAATCTAGTCATCCTCAAAAAACCAAATATCCATTTCCTACCCTCCGCACTCTCTCCATACTCCAATAAACTTTTTACTGTATTATCTACCCGTCCTATTTTTTTTTAACTGTGTTATCATTTCTTGTCTTTCCTGAGCAAATTTCCTGCATGTTGTAAGAATATGTTCTACTGTTTCAGCTTCCTGACAATGTTCACACATTCCTGTAGGATGTTTTCCTGTAATTAAAAGTGTGCCGTTAAGATTGCTATGCCCAATTCTCAGCCTGCTTATTATCACCTGCTCTTTCCTCTTTGTTCCCCTACTTCTTAATATACCTACTTTGCTTTGGATTTCATGTAAATGTCTCCCTTTTGTTGCATTATCCCTGCTCTGTTGCCATTGTTGATTTATACTTCTCCACACTATGCCTTTCCCCTCTGATTTTGATAATTTAATGTCCAGATTAAACTCAGAGAAGAAACTGTAATCTTCAGAAACTTTGACTATAATCTTATATTCTCCAGAGTCGTTCTCATTCAGATCTCTGATAAACAGAAGTAAGAGTTCTGCAGATCTGTCATTATAAACGGAGAATCGTCTGTCATGTTTCCATTCTGCTCTTCTGTTAGTGTTTATTACAGTAAAACACTGATCTGCAGTTTTACAGACGTCTATCACAGGATTTGTGTTTTTCATCTCATATTTGTAGTTTATCAGGACGTTTCCTCCTGTATATCCTCTCACTGTCCTGATTTGTTGACCTGTTGAACACAAACCCAGATCATTTGTCGTTTGTTCTCAATATAAACACATATCTGCTCACTTTGCTGCAACATTTATTAATGCAAGTCAAGATTGTGAGTGTAAATCTTACATCAAGAGACACAAAGGTTGTTGATGGTGTCTGTAATGAGTTTCACATGTGAACGTCAGTAATTAGTCAGTGTTGAGTATCGTGATGTTGTGGAGATCATCATGAGTTTGAGGGTCTCAGTTACTCACCTGTTATAACCTTCAGATTCACTTCAGTGGAGAAATCTATTCCAAATCTATTATAAACTGCACAGTAGTGCGTCCCAGAATCCTCTTCTCTCAGATCTCTGATGGTCACAGTGAAGACTGATGAACTTCTGTTGTCATACAGAGAGAATTTATCCCTCTGAACCCATTTATTTTTCTCATTAGTCCTGATGAGATCAGAGCACCACTCATACTTTGGTTTATCTGGCCACTGTCCTTTACAAAAAAAACTTTGCATTGTCTGTATATTTTTCCTTATATTTGCATGTGATGTTGACTCCTCCTCCTGAATATCCTGTCACATTCATGGAGAGAGAGAGAGAGATGGAGAGAGAGAGAGAGAGAGAGAGAGAGAGAGAGAGAGAGAGAGAGAGAGAGAGAGGATTAAATAACGTTTATTAAATTATCATTTATATCTCACACACATTCACAATAATACTAAATAAAATAAAAATAATAGATAAAACACATAAAACATTAGATATTCAAAACCAACTGACCCTCAAAAACCTCACATAAGATATCTTTAAAAAAACAGATATCACAAAAAAACATTTCATTTTTCACCAGTTTGTAGGACGCAAATTCAATTTTGATTCTTCCACCCACTAGTTGTCTAAACATCATTTCCAGATCAGTAGTCCCAAATTGTGTTCCTTTATTTTTTCTTGTTTTCTGATGCCAATTTCTGACAACGTGATTCGTTCAGAATCGTCACGTGACGCGCTCTGACATTTCCGCGGTAGTTCAAAATGTCGAAAGATATGCGTGTAAAATTATCTCAGAGAAGCCGAAAACAGTTGTCATTAGCTAGAAGACACAAGGGATTACCAACGAAGACAAAAGATGATGAAATGGGTCTTAAAGGTCCCGTTTTATGCCCCTTTTCACAAGATGTAAAATAAGTCTCTGATGTCCCCAGAGTGTGTATGTGAAGTTTGAGCTCAAAATACCAAACAGATAATTTTTTACAGCATGTTTAAATTGACATTTTTTGGGGCTCAGAAAAACGAGCTGTTTCAGTGTGTGCCCTTTAAATGCAAATGAGCTGCTGCTGGACGACACAGGGGGCGGAGCTTCATGAGCTCGCGCTCAGTCTGTCAGGAAAAATTCATCTCACGGAATGATGATAATATCAGAAACTCTCAGTAACGGCGTTCATTTCGAGTCGGACAATAATGCCTACAGAGTCAGAGTGCTGTATAGAGATGAAACAGGTATGGTTTAGTAGTTTAATTACGGTTATTATAACGTATTTGTCATCTGCTTGTAGGCTATGTATCCATTATTTATTAATAGCCTACAAGTCTGCTGTCTGAATGATGATCAAACATGTACTGATGAGTTTAATAAAGTTTATTGTACATCACACAAAAGATGAAGCGTCAGTTTTACTTCAGAAAATCACCGTAAGAGCTGAGTAAACACAGTAGCCTAAGTTATAAGAAGTGCGCACGTAGCCAGTAGAGTTGAGGGAGCATTCCTGTGGGCGGAGGTTAGTCAAGAAACGGTTCTAGTGACATCATTAAAGAAGGAAGTAGAGGGGTGTAGTCCAATCGAGCCGTTTTTTGTAGTCAACTTCTGTTAAATAAAATATCTCGCTTGGCATTGAACTTTGAGCTTTATAATTTTACAGATATTATTTATGCTCTAACAGCAACATTACACACTAACTAAAGTTTGAAACATGGGATCACGCAGAACGGGACCTTTAACAATTTTTTTCATGAGAGCCGCACTGATAGGACAAAGTCAGTAGAAGAGCCATACGTCGTCCTTTCAGTTTCGGTTCTCAATCGACCAAGTGTTTACATGTTCTCTCGATAAACCACCTCTTTCAATCCGATCGAAATTATTTGTAATAGAGCTGACACTATTAAGGCCTTAAGGCGAGACACTACAGGTGAATAGGGTAAAAATTTTAACTAGCAGATATCACCCTGAAACTTTCCCAGTTGATTACCTACATTAAGATGAGAAAAAAATGTATTACAAGTTTTGTAATTTAATATTTAAATATGCAAATTAGGCAATATCTAATTAAATATGCGCTAATTTGTATATATATATAAAAAAAACGAAATCTGAGTATTGGATAAAGCCAGATAAAAAAAAAAAAAATTCATTGTGTTCACATATTAGATGGGAAAAAAGTACAGAGGGATTTATGGATATCTACTTTTGTTATCCTGTAAATCAGAATATACTGTCAATAGCCTTAAACATTTTTTATTTTCGCCATGTTTTTTGGAATAAAATGTTATATAAATCAGGCTAGGAATAATATATTTACAAATCCCTCTGTAAATGTCTTCATAATATAACTAGGTACAAGACTTGACAGTTTGGTGTATATAGGTGCTACTGAAGTGGAGATTTCGGACTTGGAGTATGAGAGCAAGGTCATTTTGAGAAAACGGGCTTTAAAGATTTATCATCAGCCAATGAGATTGCGCATTCAGCCCTTTTACTTTCCCGATTGGTTGCTGATAAAAAGGAAATGACCATATTTGGATCCGACAGCATTGTACAGTGAAGAGAGAGCTTTCTAGCGGTGCCTGTGATGACAGAGAGCAGACAGCGATCGCGGATCGGCGGGATGATTTACAACGACAACTTTTGTTGAATTTATGCGAAATCTACTGACGCAAACAGACAAAGTGCAGTAAAATAAAGATCTAAATGTGTATTTCTGACTTGTTTTTCACCACAGTCTGAAAGAAGACATGCTATTGAAGACAAATATCCAAAAATCTCAAAATTGACCAGTAAAAATGTTTTTGCCTGGCGTGTCTCGCCTTAAGGATAACTCACAGAAGATACAAGAAGTCCTCTTTCTTGGACAGTCAACAGAACATAACTCACTGAAGATACTTGAAGTCCACTCTAGGACTCTCCACAGGATATAACTCACAGAAGAAGATTAGAGTCCTCTCTCAGACGATCCACTGAATATAACTCACAGAAGAAGAGTGAAGTCCTCTCTCGGACGATCCTCATCATATAACTCACAGAAGAAGAGTGAAGTCCTCTCTCAGACGATCCACTGAATATAACTCACAGAAGAAGAGTGAAGTCCTCTCTCGGACGATCCTCATCATATAACTCACAGAAGAAGAGTGAAGTCCTCTCTCGGACGATCATCATCATATAACTCACAGAAGAAGAGTGAAGTCCTCTCTCGGACGATCATCATCATATAACTCACAGAAGAAGAGTGAAGTCCTCTCTCGGACGATCCTCATCATATAACTCACAGAAGAAGAGTGAAGTCCTCTCTCGGACGATCCTCATCATATCACTCACAGAAGAAGAGTGAAGTCCTCTCTCGGACGATCCTCATCATATAACTCACAGAAGAAGAGTGAAGTCCTCTCTCGGACGATCCTCATCATATCACTCACAGAAGAAGAGTGAAGTCCTCTCTCGGACGATCCTCATCATATAACTCACAGAAGAAGAGTGAAGTCCTCTCTCGGACGATCCTCATCATATCACTCACAGAAGAGGAGTGAAGTCCTCTCTCGGACGATCCTCATCATATCACTCACAGAAGAAGAGTGAAGTCCTCTCTCGGACGATCATCATCATATAACTCACAGAAGAAGAGTGAAGTCCTCTCTCGGACGATCCTCATCATATCACTCACAGAAGAAGAGTGAAGTCCTCTCTCGGACGATCCTCATCATATCACTCACAGAAGAAGAGTGAAGTCCTCTCTCGGACGATCCTCATCATATAACTCACAGAAGAAGAGTGAAGTCCTCTCTCGGACGATCCTCATCATATAACTCACAGAAGAAGAGTGAAGTCCTCTCTCGGACGATCCTCATCATATAACTCACAGAAGAAGAGTGAAGTCCTCTCTCGGACGATCCTCATCATATAACTCACAGAAGAAGAGTGAAGTCCTCTCTCGGACGATCCTCATCATATAACTCACAGAAGAAGAGTGAAGTCCTCTCTCGGACGATCCTCATCATATCACTCACAGAAATAAAGCTAGCGCAAGTTCTGCCAGGGAGACTCAATCATTTACGTCACTAATTGCCTTATCAACTACCCTATCATT
Organism: Leuciscus idus; assembly: GCA_021554675.1. Taxonomy (NCBI): domain Eukaryota; kingdom Metazoa; phylum Chordata; class Actinopteri; order Cypriniformes; family Leuciscidae; genus Leuciscus; species Leuciscus idus. The sequence continues at coordinate 10,730,164 of CM038623.1, forward strand.
TCCTTGCTGTAGTATAAAAGGGCAGCCCTTACTCATATCTGAGTCCGCAGATGCTGTTGTTCCAGCCACCACCTTCCTCCCCACCACCACTAAGACGGATCTTCTCCTCCATCCTCCCCCATCACGACCACCCAGGTGTCCACTTTCACCATCCCTAATATCACTAGATGGGCTCTTCTCTCCAACCTGAAGTCTTCAAGACGCCCTCCTTTCCATCCACCCCACCACCACCAGAGGGCCCCCTTCATCGCCTCGGGGGGTGAGCGGCGCCCCTGCCTTCATCTTCAGTCAGCAGTCGCTGATTCAATACCCCTGGAATTCGAGTCATGAACGGGGCCTCCGCCAAAGAATTTGATTGCTTGCTGAGCTCATTAATAAATGTCTATGCTACAGCATTAATTCTCCCGAGTCTTTCTGGCAGAAGAAGAGTGAAGTCCTCTCTCGGACGATCCTCATCATATAACTCACAGAAGAAGAGTGAAGTCCTCTCTCAGACGATCCTCATCATATCACTCACAGAAGAAGAGTGAAGTCCTCTCTCGGACGATCCTCATCATATCACTCACAGAAGAAGAGTGAAGTCCTCTCTCGGACGATCCTTATCATATTTTTTCCTTTTTTTTTTTTTTTATCAAATGAAGGTGGAGACAGTCAACCTAGCACTAGCTGTGGTGCAATGATCACACAGTCAGCCAGGGAGTGAGATGACATGTAGAAGCAAAATAAGATTTATTTTTTTATTTTTTATATTGTATGAAATATAGCCTAGTGTTGCTAAATGTTGGATATTTAAGTAATTTTAAGATAAAAACAACAACATGTTGTCATAAATATAATACTTAAATTTTTTACTAAAATAAATGTAGATTCTGGGCAAACAAATTACAATAAGGTGGTTGTTTTACACCAAGGTGGAGCCAGTTCTGTTTGTAACATGAGGCCAGAACAAGTGACAGGTGAAGAAGAGACAGGTGAAGAAGAGACAGGTGAAGAAGAGACAGGTGAAGAAGTGACAGGTGAAGAAGAGACAGGTGAAGAAGAGACAGGTACAAGAAAAATACGCACACTTTATACATAGCCTACATACATACATACATAACATTAGTACTCCACTTTACTTAGAGTATGAGGCTGATGATACTGGTGGAAGGGAGAGACAGAGAGATATTAGGGAAAATGAAGAGAAGGAAAAGGGAAGTGAGGATACCGTTCAAGGGAAAGCCTTTAATTATTTTACACGGCCCCAGCCTAAGGATTTAGACCAATAAATGCAATTTAAGAAAAAATAGGGTTGTCCGTGTTTCTAAATTTTATTTAGGTGCATAGGATGGCCTGGATTGGGTATAGGATTTCCCGGCCTGAAATTGTGTCCCAGTCCGGCCCTGCTCTAAGTTGACAAATATTGTTGTAAATGTGCTAAAAAGTGACCGTCAAAAATTCATACCAGTTTTTTAAACATTGTTTGAAGCTAAATGTGACAAAATGTTGCTGTTATTTTCAGCGTGAGCCGCTTTACAAACGGCGCCCCATATACACATGCATCTGAACAAAGATCCGATTCAGCTGGTTGTAAGTGAAATGTTTTCCAACAGTGACAAGCTGCTTGATGTACAGAGACAGATCTGTTGAAACGACACCTTCAAAAAGGTCATGTCCCAAGCATGGTGGGAGTCCTGGGTCACATACATGGAAGTGTTTTAGGATATTAAACACAGAGTCAAATTTTATGCCATGAACATCAGCTAACTGAGGACTGGTAAGCTCAATAACAGAGTTCTTGTAACTTTGCTTTGTGCGTGGAAGGCCTAATTCTGTTGGAGAATTTTGAAAAGTTTCTCTGTCTATAACACAGTAGCGACAGAAATGTTTACTTCTACTGAAGTCCTCTGTGAAGCCACCAATCATGTGTGACCCAAGATTATCTCCAGCTATTGCAAGCACTGCCCCTTGTATTATTTGACCACTGTCCAGCTCAACTCCTGCCTCTTCAAGATCCCTCAAATCTCTTACAAGTGGACCAAACACTTTCTCCTGCCCCCAAAAAACGCAAATCGTCCTCCTTACAAAGCAAAACAAGCTGTATGGGGTCTATAGATGACCTATTATGAGGAGAGATTTCTGACAGCGACATGTAAACAGCGAGTTGCTTGTGTTTTTTTCTCCCTGATCCAAGGGGATTCACCACTTCAAATGAATCCTGGTAAAGGATAATGGAGACTGAGGACATACACTGCTGAAAAATATCCTTTTCTTTAAAAATCCTGCCATCTCTTACATCCTCCAGTAAATGTGGGTCATCTGATCTGTGTGTCTTTGCATCAATGTACTGTGCAACATACTGCAAAAAGCTGTCCTTTCCTTTGGAATTTTTACCTAGATACACCTGTTCAGGTGCCACATAATTAAAATTCCTCTTGAAATATGTCTTCCGAGTGTCATCAGACCTAAATACTCCCTCATTATACAACCTCAGAAGATTACTCTTATTAAGACCAGCTATGATGTTATCAATATCCGGTGATGGCATATTTTGCTTTCTTAATTCATCTCTCAGTTTTGAAAAAAATATGTTGCATGTTGCTGTCATGCATCACCTGAAATTCATCAATTAAAATTTGGATAGTGGTGGCTGGTAGCAACATTTTAGCTTGCATCCTCAAATAGAAGAGTGCCAAATTTGTCAAAAATGTGTCTTTATCATTGCAATTATCATCAACCTCAAAATGCACAAGACTTTCATCATGGATGTCACTGTCATCATGGATGTCACTGTCATGTCTACAGTTTGATGCATCAGCATCTATTATTACAGGGTTCTCCAAAGATTCTCTGTGTTTTCTGCTGATGTGAGATGTGAAAGTTGATTTTACATGAAAATGTTTTTCACAGTTGGGAAAGGGGCAGGTAACTTTTTTGCCATCTCGTATATGCCATTTTAAATGGTCGCAGAAGCTATGAAAATTTGGGGATGTATGCTCGCATCCCGCAACGGATGCATCCGTTTGAGCAGGTCTGCAGTTAACCTTATTTGGTTGTGTGTGCTTACGACACATGTGTGACTTTAGTGCAGACAGAGTCTGAAAACTACAAGGACAAGTCGGCAAACCACAGTTGAACCTAAAATTAGCCAGGTTCCTATGCATTATGATTATGGTGATAAAATCTGTAATGCGTTCGCACAGATAACTTGCAGTGTTTGCACACAAACTGCACAACCATCTTGACTGCTCAACATTGGTATAATCACCAGCTTCTCCTCATTGAATTGATGTTAGCTTACCAGTTTCCTCAGATGACGGTAACTGCCAGAAAAGAACTCCAAGACACCTCCGACGTTCCGCGGTTCTAACAGCAAACTTAAAAAAAAAAAAAAAATTTACTTCAAAATACTGTTATGATACAACCTCCGTCTTTAGTGTTGCCTCACTTTTCTTTTTGTACTTCAAGATAGTTTGCTGTTAACGTAAAGTTTTCACAGAGTCCTCCTGCTTAGCTAATTTACATTAAAGAGGCAGAGGATCTTTTTTTTCGGTGTCACTAACTATTAGTCAATGTAAACTTCATTCACCCCGTTGAAGTTATCACAATGATGACGGCAGTAACATTACCTCACGCCTTGACAAACAGGCAGAAAAAAAGTCTCTTGACGACAGGAATATTGTCCTCGCATTTGCTTAACAACTCACTCAATTTGCAGCACTGGTTCGTGTTAGGTTGCTGTTAATAAGTGAATGCATTTGAAAATATCTCGGTTTTACATAAAATAATTACAGAAACAATACTAACCTTTTTGTTGAGTCTTTCCTCAGTTGTCCCAACCAACCGAAAAAAAAACTTGAAAAGAAGTCTCCATTGTCATTGGTAAGTTTTTTGCGGGCATTGTCGCTACTGTAAATCGATTTACAGTATAGAATAATTACAGTACTAAACATATATTTTCCCATAATCCTTTGCTATTTACAGTATTATACTGTTGGCACATTTAACAGTATTATACTGTACATATTACAGTGCAATCCGTTACAGTGTAGTCACTCATGAGCTGCTTCTGTTGGAACTTTTTTTTTCCAGGAAATCTTGGTTCTTGACCCACGTCCTGTGTTAGTAGTTCAATGTCGTCGAGTCACTCTCAGCTCACAGGCTGAGATGCGATAATGGAAGTCCGCTCAGCTCAGGGTCTGTGGAGGAATCATCATCTTCTGTGGCACATAAATTGCCTGGAGATGATGGCAGTCTTCATGGCACTGAACCAGTTCCTCCCAGACCTAAGGGGCCATCATTTGCTTGTCCGTTCAGACAACACATCGGTGGTCACTTACATATATCACCAGGGGGGTCTGCGTTCACATCCACTATGCAAACTGGCGCACCAGATCCTCCTGTGGTCCCTAGTAAAGATGTTCTCACTGAGGGTAGTGTACATCCCAGGGTACCAAAACATAGGAGCAGACATCCTGTCGAGGCAGGGGCTGAGGCCAGGAGATTGGAGACTTCACCCTGAGGTGTTGGAATATATGGGAAGTTTATGGCCAAGCGGAATTGGATCTGTTTGCGTCTCAGGACGCAGACGTGGCCGAGGCTGCGTCTGTATGCATTTCCCCCAGTTGCTCTACTCCTGGAGTTCTGGAGAAAGTCCGCCAGGATGGAATAAGTCTTCTGCTTGTAGCACCACGCTGGCCGAGCCAAATTTGTTTCTCTGACCTAGTGTCTCTCCTCAAAGGCTCTCCCTTGGAGATTCCGGTCAGGAGGGATCCGTCCAGAATGTGGAACCTGTGGGTTTGGCCTCTGAGGGGGCTCAACTCATAGATGCTGGTCTCTCAACTGAGGTTGTAGAGACCATACTTCCCTCCAGAGCTCCTTCCACTAGGAAACTATACACCCTGAAGTGGAAGGTCTTCACTTCTTGGTGTAGTGGATGACATTGGGATCCAGTTAACTGCCCAGTTGGTTCAGTACTTGAGTTTCTGCAAGATCGCTTTTCAGCAGGGCTATCTCCCTAAGTGGTCTCATATGAAGCAAACCCAGCGGCGTTACTGTGGCTGCGGATGCCAAATGCCCCAGGAGCCTCTGAAAAAGTTTCAGTGGGACCACTGTTCAGCTCTTGACAGTATTCGAGCAGTTCAGCACTGACCAGACACGTTCCTCTGTGAGGCGTACCGTCTGGTGGACCAAGTCCAGCTCCATACTGAGAAAAGAGATCCTCTGCACGGGGGCGAGTTTGCACTTTTCCCAGTGGACCCGAAGACACAACTGGCTGAGATACCGGAGCACCCTTTGCTTGCACATGGGAATGGGAAATGGGGACTCCACCTTCACGGATGAAGGCAAGTTTCGATCTCAGCGCTGAGATAGTCATGTTCCAACAGTTGGAAAATTAACTATCCACAAAAGCTGCTTCAGCGTGTTGAATGCCCAAATACGTGAGGCCATGATTGTAACCGTCAGCTGGGGACAGGGAACTGAAAGGGGTTCTAGGGTTACAGTCGTAACCTGAGATGTTTTCATCGTCGTAGAAGGAATACGAACTAACGTCAAGTTGAAACGTAAGTTGCTATATATTAATGTTTTTTTTTTAATATTGCTGTTCCAAACAACAGCAAGATTGCGAGTGTAATTTTCTGCAGTAATCCTTAAGTTAATAATCTTATCTAGTTTGATCTATTTTTTTTTCCTCTAGCAATCTCTAAGTGTAATGGTCTTTAATATCTGTTATGCTGTTATTCTGATTTATTGAATGTCAGAAAAGTGTGGAATTTTACAACTAGAGACTTATTTTTTCCTGCCTATTATTGGAAACATCAACAATATGGATACTCATGGTTAAAAACAATAATCTAAATGAAAAAAGATTCATACATGATAAAAAAGCATAAAGTAAAATCACTTTATTTATATAAAAAATACACACTTTTACATACATTTATTAAGTTTTACTTCTATTTTCGCCCAGGCATCCATCTATAAAATTATCCTTAAAATACTTCAGTTATATGTCATGACACTTCTGTCAATCATTCAAGGCTCCACCCACAAATTTATGCATAAAGGATGTAATATTGTCCAAAATGCCCAATGTCCAAAACACTACAGCCTCTTCTTGTTAGTCTGAATAAGAAAGAAAGTGAATACATTAATAATTAAAATATTAAAATATTTAAATAAAAGCATCAACAACATGTGTCAAGAGGAAAGGCTAATAGATTGGGTTTTGTCTCTATCTAGTGGGTATTCTTACTTGCTGGAAGATTTTCATACAGAGACGAGTCCAGTTCGGGTTTACAATCATCAAGTTGATCAGTCTGTATGAATGAAAACAAAGTAAAAACAGGAGTGTGTTATTTAAATTTCCATATTCTTAGTCAATATAGATATTTCCACACTGACATTGAGCGTTTTAATTCCTTTTGGCTAAAGGTGAAGAGAGTTTAGTCTTTTGTAGGAAACACTTACAACACTTACCGTTGCATTCTCATGCTCAACATCACTCAATTCAATATAATAATAGTGGTGTTTTTCATGATCAGGTCTGGAATGATTCATCTTTGCCATTAAAGAAAAAAACAGAATAGAGAGAAAATAAATAATGACCACAAAGAACTCACTAGAAAAAGTCACTACTACATTCAGACTTTCAATCATTTAGATACCAAATCATTCCCTGATCAGTAAACTTCTGATAATTATTCTCACCTGAGATTCCTGTGTGTCATTTCTCTTTTTCATCCTCCTGGTTCCCCTTTAAAGACAGTGATTTGACACAATTACAACCAATCAGAATTTATTTGATGTTTAATCATTTAGTTCTTGACATCTCACTGAATTCACAACATTCTTATTCAGTTATTCATTCACACACACGAGAGAGTACCACAAACACACATCTTACCAAATCACTAACATCGTAATGATCACTGCAGCTCCACAAACCCCTCCAATGGATATGTATAATATCACCAGACGTCCTGCAACTGAGACAAAAGAGTAAAACATCTGAACATATTCATTTGAGTCACTATAGAAAGAGTAATATAAGTATATGAGCCGCTCTACCTTTACCTGTGACAGTTACAGCGTCTGATCTCTGAGATCCATGTTGATTGTGAGCCTGACAGTAGAAGCGTCCACTCTGTAGTGCACTGAAACTCTGTCCAGATCCAACAGCTGAGGGTTCATTCTCCTTAAACCAGCTGAAGTTCAGAGCAGGAGGGTTTGAGTCACTGATGCAGTTCAGAGTCACTGAATCTCCCTCCACTATTACACCAGATCCACTCATCAACACTGAGACGTTCTTTGGAGGATCTAAAAAGTACAAAAATTAAAATATTAAATCATCTAATTCAAACACAATCTCCTAATCTTAAAAAGAACTAATGAATATGTACTCACACATGACACTGAGCTGAACAGCAGGAGAGATGTGAGTGTGTCCGTCTACAGCACAGCTATATCTGCCTGAATCCTCTCTTCTGACTGACTGCAGCAGGAGTTCATTGTTTCTGTCTCTTCTCTCAGTTAACCCTCTGAGGTCGGCAAACGCGCCCCCGCGTTTTGCTGGATTTTCTTCACATTGTAGAACTATAAACTTAAATTACTCCGTCATTTATGGTCATACAGAAAAAAAATATATAAAAAAAAAAGAATCTGTGATATTTCTACTTTTGTATGTGTGTACTTACAATCAAATCAAAACATTGTGCTTTTGTAAAATAAAGAAAATAAACAGGGTGTGCGTTCTGCCTCTCCGTCGCGGTGAACTTTTTTTTCTTGAGCACGTCTATAAACTGAAACAAAACTCAGCGAATACTTCTCACACATTTATGAGCCATATACCTTTATACACATTTAAGTGTGTACTTTTAAATGATCGGATTTAAACTGAAAACAAATATTCTCTGTTTAAGTAATTTGTATAAAACCAACAAGATGTCCAGTATCTCAAACGCTTGCTAATTACTTTTAATTCGAACACGCCCACTCGCGCAAAAGAGATTCACATGCAAATCTCCACATGGAATGCGAACGCCCTCGTTACCTCAAACACAAAACACCAAAACACTTCACAAGTCTCTGCTTTTCGTCGAGTTTGGAAGACACGTCTGAGCTTACATTGGATTTACATCAGAAGAAGAAGAACGCGATTTGAAGAAAGATGTAAGGTAAGAAATTCTTACATATTAGTTTGTTATTGTTGCATAAATTTCACATTGCAGTTGAACTGTCTCTAGATATATGGTGAATATTATAATATTTAGACCCGTGTTTACTGTTACTGTGTTTGTGGATATCTGCTCAAACGTAGATATGTATATGGTAACCGTAATGTTTCATATTTTGGATCGCGATCTCGTTTGAAAAGCAAAACGCACCAAACGGCTTCATGGTTTTACTATTATCTCATTTCATATCATCATAACGAATGGAAACATTTGAAGTAACATGATAATCAATATATTTTTCTCTAGCTTAGATGTTACTGAAATATTTTGGAAGATTTATAGGCTGCTATGGTTATTGTTATTATCATTTTATGCAGCACTGCGCATAGCCTATGCCTACAAGGCACAACAAACCTGGTGTTTATTATATTATATATTGTTGGAAACATTTGTGTGTGTGTGTGTGTATTCTGTGAATTTTAAAAAGCAATTTTAACCAGAAAAATCTAAAATGTATTCCCAAAATCGTGCAGGCCTAGTTTCTCTAGATACCAGTATGTTCACTTTTTTTTTTTTTTTTAGGGCCCAGATGCCACTCCTGCTGACTTCAACATTCACATGAGTCTCTGTACATGAACATGGTAAAGTGAAAATCAAACACCTTGGAAATGAAAGGTATGTACAATGTTTTTAGGAATGGCACAAAGGTCTCTGTCTTTGGATCATTGTTTTCAATGTGCTCTTTTGTCATTTGTATCTTTGGATTATGTTGTGTTGTAAATAAATCAAACAATCTAAAAGCCATTCTTTTTTAAATCTCCTCATTCTTTGTGCAATATTGCTCAGAATGACAGGGCCTGATAGCTCCTAATAGGGCCGTTAGGGGAGTGTCTTTGTCTTTCTCAGGTGTGAAAAGCTTACATATTAATGAGCTCCCGCATAAAGCTTTCTAACACAAAACACGTCGTAAAAATTTTAAATCAATATATTGTCTTATCTGAATGAGCAGTCAGGGTGATTTTCACATAGTTTTAGAGCAAATATTCTAGGCTACGTCATACAATTTTCAAAAGTCTTGTGAAGAAATAATCAGTATGGGTTTCATGGCCTTATTTCAGTGAGATTTTTTTTTTTGTATTTTTACAAACCATGCATAAATGTCATTATCTCAAAACAACAAACTTTTACACACATGCTGCTGATATATTATTGTAGCAGAGTTTGTGCTGAATACAGTGTAATTAGACTTTAGCTATGAAAATGTCACAAGTAACAGAAATAAGCACAAATGTCAGAGCATGTCAGAACACCTCCAGGGCCCAGACAACAGCTCAGACTCCAGAGGGTTAATGGCTGTGAGTTTCTGTACCAGATGAATGTTGCTCTGTCAGTCAGAGCGCAGCTGCTTTTACATCTCAGATTGACTGAATCTCCCTCTGTCACTCTCTCAGGAGACTCCACCTGAAGATCTGAACACAACACACACATTATATCTAGTGCTGCTGTCATACACTGATTATTATTCAACATAATGCACAGAAGAAGAGATAAACCTCACCAAAGTCACCTGTGACAGTAAGATTCACTCCTGGAGCACCAATCCATTTGTCTTTATCAGTGATGAATCTGAAATAGTACATGTGTGAATCCTTCAGTGTCACATGACTCAGTCTGACGGTGCAGTTCTGCTGTTTATCTCCCAGATACTGAAGCCTCTGACTGTATTCAGGGTCATTAGACAGATCTGGAGGCTCAACATCCTTTATAGACTCGTTGGTCCAGAACACATTCATGATCTTATATCCAGTAGGGTATTTATAAGTGCAGTTCATTATCACTGTTGAGTCCTTTAGTGCACAGATGTGTAAAGGACTGTAACTCACACCCCAATCAGCACTAGAAACCCCTGAAACACAGAATTCATCCTGAACAATTTAGCAGCAGCTTGTGCATAAACAAATTATCCAATTCATCTTGAGTGTTTCTGAAGTGTTGCATTGACTAACCATGAATCATGAGAAGAACAATCAGAGGAAGAGGAGGAGCCATTCTGAGTGATGTCACTATCAACACCTACAACAAATGTACAGTGGCTTATTTTTCCACTTTAACTCTTGTTGTTTCTGTCTCATTGTTACATATTAAGTTTTTCATATTCTCATTGTATGAAATGTTTCATCAAATATATTATATTTGTTGCGTGTGTGTTAATGTGCATGGAGAAAACAAATAAAAGCCACTGGGAAACTGGGAGATTCTGAGAGAGAGTGGGCTGAGGACTCGTGCGCTGTCTGTTCCAGAGCGGATTTTATGCTACTTTGATCTACTGAGAATTTTATGGAAGCGCAGAGAACACTCTCTTTTTTTTCATTTTAAACCAATCAAAGCACAAGCTTCAGTCAGTCGACCTTGTCTTCTTCCTGCCTTCCTTCTTCCAACAAACTTTGCTACACCGGCGCCGAAACCCGGGAAGGAAGAAGAAACGCCCCTGCCATTCCTTACAAAAAGAAAATGTATTTCCCTGTATATGAATGATCAGTATATTAAATGGTTTAACAGTATATTTGAAAATATACAGTATAATATATTATGTTAATGTATGGAATAATACGTAAAGAATTGCCGCTTTTCATATATTAAAAAATATGTTACAACATATTGTGTGTATTATATATGTGATCAGATATGGTACTGCATGTGTAATATATTGCAGATATTTTTACTCATGCAGTATAAACATTTTTAATTTTTTATTATTTACATTATAAATGTTTCATATTTTCAAACTAGTTAATAAAAGCACAAGCAAGCCTGAGATTAAGAATCTAGCCAAGAGACTATCACTGTTTTGAGGAATGCACAGTATTTATGGTCTTAAAGGGACACTTTACCTCTGGAAAGATGAATATGTATTTAAAATAGGTCATTTATGTAGAAGAAATGTGAAATTATTTTTGAATTTGGAGCTTTCTAGACTAAGAAAAGCCAGAAAATGTATTTTTGGCTTGTGTGATGAAAGACAACAACTCCCAGAATGCACTTGCTTCGCTGCCCTAGGAAGCCACTCCCAAGCCACGCCTACCGGTAAGAGAGGGCAGTTGAAAACAACAAAGCTAAGCTACTAGCGAGTCTCCGTGATGAGTTTGCCCTGGATTTCGAGATCGCCCAAAATGTCCGGGATTCGGCTTTTGCGTTCTACAGTCGCAATTCATCATTTTTACTGTGGCGAGCAGGTCTCGCATCTCTCACGGAGGAGCGGGAATTTTCTTAGCAATGTTAAAACGCACATCAACCGATCACTTGTTCAGCGTTCATGTAAACACTACATTCAGATTCACCAATCGGAATGAATTCAGCTAGATTGAAACAAAAGGTGTGCATGTAAACAATGAATGGCGACCAGTGGCGGTTCTACATTGAATTACACCCTGGGCGAGACCCGCTTCGAGCGGAGGAGATGGGATGAGGAGGAGGGAGGGTCTAGCTAGCCTCCGTTTTGTTTGACAACAATTCGAATGTCAACACACCCGGCATCACTTAGAGCACCTTTAAGAGGTAAATACGGATTTCTCCCGTCTCAGGGGAAAATGAGAGAGTGTTGCACGACCATTCAATAGTATGACTGGGTTTCTTACAATGCAAAGCTTAATGCAAATGGGTGGAGTGTTCCACAGGCTCTACTCTTCAGCACAATGGTAACCCCAAAAACTCAGACATACCAGAAAACCTGATCTCCCTCCTATATTAATATTGAACTAAACACATTAAATAACACTGAATTTTAACATTTGCTCCCCTTTAACAGTCGGAAGCAAAGCATGCTGGGAACTTTTTTTGCAATTTTCATATTGTTTGAATTCTTCAGAATTAAGTGATAATTTATTGTGATGGTGTAAGTACATGTGCTAACAATGGGTAGCTGGGTAGCCAGGGTTGCTAACTTTAATTATCAGGTTAGAAAATATCCCACACATGTATATGACACTAGTATTCTCTTCATATTGTTACATCACAATCTAATCAAAGCCTACAATGCAAAAAAAATAAAAAAATAAAATAAAATAAAATTAACATTATCAGGAACAAATAAATATTATCCAAAAGCATTGGACATTATTCGTTATTATACAGTATTTTAATGTACTACAATTATACCTCTAGACATTCATTCTCTCTTGCGCAGACAAATACTGCTCCTGAAAAGCTTATGCTGACATAGTAGCAGTAGAATATATACAGATACAAAAAACAAGACTCCTAACTTTATATCACTAAAATGAAATATGAAGCCGCTTACAGACGCTCATATGTAAACACAACACTTACGTCTTCACTTCCAGGTCAAGAATCTGTCAATCAAAAACTCAGTAGCCAATGAGAACACACCGCTGTTAGCCCCGCCCCGACAAGAGTTATGTGCCTGAATGGCGAACGAAAACTCAGGGGACATTTTATTAAGTTTCAATTTATATTTTCATTTATTTCTTGAAAAGTTACGTTAAATTTTAAAGGCACAAAAATAATCCCATACTGTTAGAAGCTCAGATCTCCATAGAAACAATGCGCGTTCGAAGACTGCACAGGCTAATTGTGTGGACAAACCTGAAATGCTGATTTGAAATATGTTATTAAAATGTGACTTTGGCCGACAGTTTATATAGGAAATATATATATATATATATATATATATATATATATATATATATATATATATACACAGGTGGAGCTGGGGAAGGAGGAGGGTGTCTGAAAGCGCTGCAAGAAAATGCTGACCAGTATTTTAAGGTTGAGCAGCGAGCTCATTGGCTACTGATAAAGCAGGAACCAATCAGCTGTCCCCTATAGAGAATGGTGTGATTGCTAGAAGATTGAGTTAAAGACCTATCAGGCCTAGGGCCCTATCTTGCACCGAGCGCAATTGACTTTGTACACCGACGCATGTATCATTCCTATTTTGCACCCGCGCAAAGCGGACTTTTCCCTCCTCAGACGCACGTCGGTAAGTTAGGAAATACACTTGCGCTCCCCAGGGCGGTTCAGCGCAAAGAGGAGGCGTGTTCCGGCGCAAACGTTCCTTCATGCTATTTTGCAGGTTTAGAAAACAATTGCGCCACTAACCAGGAAAAAATTGTTTAAAGTCAGTGGCGCGTTGCGCATGTTATTCATATGCTATTTTAAGGGTGCATGCTTGGCCATAATCAATGTAGCGTGTGCACAACGCGCACTTTGATTCTCATCTACACAGAAGCAGCAGTTTTCATTTTTGCAAATCATACATTATTACGATAGATAGATAGATAGATAGATAGATAGATAGACAGACAATTTATTATAAAAGCATACATCTAGCTTACACATTTACCCAAATTATCATACGCCTATTTAACCGAAGTTAATTTGGGTGGGTTTCTCCATCCCCAATGTCTCCTCGGCTGTGAACCGCTCCTGGCAAATCCGCCGTTATAATAGGAATCCGCTTTAGAACAAGTGCGCCTGCTCTTAAAGGGAATGTGAGATGTCGCTCTGATTGGTTTATTTCACGTTACGCCCAAACCACACCTATGAATAATGAAGCAACTTCAGACCAACCCCTTTTAGATTTGCGCCGGGCGCAAGAGGCATTTATCCCGCCGGGAAAATAGCAACAGCACCCAAGACCCGCCCACAAAGTTACTTGCGCTTTGCGCTTGACACTTGCATTTCAGATCGTTAAAATAGAGCCCCGAGAGTTTTATGACAGAACTTTGCATTTATAAGTATAATTTTGTTTCAAGTTCAGTTTTGTGTATTATGTTAAATATGAATTTTCTGATCATACATGGAGGGTGAACCAACTCCAGGGTAAAGCTAAGGGAATGCACTTTCAATTAAAAAACCCATATCAATAGATTTCCTAGATTTTATTTTATTTATTTTATTTATTTTTTTGTTAATAAAGCGTCTACGTTCACAAACCACTGTTAATTTGACCAGAAAAGCATGCATGTTGTATTAGGCAAAGTTCCCTTTATAACACTATAAAGCTGTCACATCTCATCATGATCTCACAGAGTTCAATTTAATTAATATTCATTTGTATAGCGCTTTTCACAGTACTTATCGGTTCAAAGCAACTTCACAGAAAATGCATGCGTCTACCAAGTTCCCTTATAATAAATGAAGCTGACCGCACAATGGATCTCTTATCTACAAAACTGTTTGATATAATGAGAGGATTTGTGCAGAACTCAGAGTTTTGTTCAGTGTTGAGTTAAACACCTCTGATTGGCCATTGCGTTCAAGAAATCAACAGATGTTTGTGATTGGCTACAATGTTCAAAACTCTGCAAAAACACGTTGTAAATAGAAACCTTTGGTGCTCTCCACAACACAAACAGAGAAACGAACTGGATCGTTTGCCCAAAAAACAGAGAAAACTTAAGTGTGTGATTGTTCTTGTGCTTCGGGTGTTTGGTTGCGAATGTGACTCGAGGGAGCTGAGCTTTCTGGATTGCTCACCCGTCATCATCTCTCTCGCTCTCTTTCCCCTCTCGTTTCCTTCTGTTGTATAGAGGTGGACAAAGTACACAACTTCCTTACTTGAGTGAAAGTACAGACTATTGGTCAAATATTACTCCATTACAAGTAAAAGTTGTAAAGATCGATTTTTACTTAAGTAATAGAACAGAAGTACTTGTTTTTAAAAGTACTTGAGTATCAAAAATAAAAAGTAAATGTCAATGCATTGTTTTATTATTGTTGCATTGTTACAGTACCGTTTGTCTCTGAAGCAACCTAGTGAATACACTGACCAGTTTGTAGTATCTGTGGAATTAAGAGCTTTTAGAATGTTACAAAACCTATACAAATTAACCCTCTGGGGTCTGAGTGGTTTTTGGGGTCCTTGAGATGTTCTGACATGCCCTGACATTTGTGCTTTTTTCAGTTGCTTATAAACATATTAATGGCAAAGGTGTAATTACACTCTATTTAGCACAAACAGGGCTACCATAATATGTGAGCAACATGCATGTACATGTTTGTATTTTTGAGAGAATAATGTTTATGCATGGTTATTGAAAAAACTAAAAACTAAAGTTTCTGAAATAAGGCCACAAAACACATACTAAATATGTGACAATAAGACTTTTGACTAATGGATGTCATTGCCTAGAGTTTTTTCTTCAAAATGATGTGAAAATCATCCTGCCCTTATCATTCACATAACACAATACATTGATTTAAATCTTGTAAAACACTTTTTGTTTGTAAAGGCAATATGCGCAAGGGGCGTTAACGATTCAACAGCATCATGCATATTTAGTGATTCACACCTGAGGAGACAATGGGGCCCGCATACTTAATGAGCCATTCATTCAGGTGTGTCACCTATAGCCACAAGAAAGAATGCAAGAGCAATATATATATATATATATATATATATTCTACCAAATTGGTTCACAGTTGGAACCATGTCAATTTTTTATTTTTATTTTTTTTTCACAAATTTTGCTTGCAAATTGTATAATATCCAAGGAAAACATGTCTAGTAATTGTGCAGTTAATTCTCATACTGTATTTTTAGTTTTGGAATATGTATCCTCTCCCCAAATTTGTCAATAATAAAACACAATACAAATTATTTAAAGAAAAGGCTTATATTTACCTTTTAAAATTTGTTTACATCTACCTTGTAAATATATTTTTTTATTATTAAAAAGGTTACAATTACAACAACAATTGAAGTGTAATCTTTCTTTGTAAAAACTAAAGTATACATTTTATCATATATATTTCAAAGTTAAGGATTCATTACTTCGAATATAGCCTACATTGACAAAACATACTATATTTAACATATTAGCAAAAATTGGCAAACAAAAGCTTATTTGAGGTGGCAGATATTTTACAGTAAAAATGTGTAATCTATCCAAAACTAATCAACGAAATGTTGTCTTTCATTTGTCTGTAACATAGGTCTTTCGTTTTTATTATAAGGAATATAAATGTTAATTTGCAGTTTAATACGTTGCTTATACAAATACATTTTATTTCAACATATTTCAGTCGATTTTTACTCAGTATAGCAAAATAGTTTGCTAAAAGCAGATCATTCATTCACACACGCGATTTAAATTTAAACTGTCTTTTTGCGAGCTGTGGTAAACAGCGTGCATCTCTGCCGTTCATTCATTCATAAACAGAAACCCGATTCACGTGAGAAGGAAAAAAACTTACGACAGTATTACTCAGCTCGCTCCTCGATATACCCGCACTTCTGAGGTACATTTTCCATTATTATTATTCCTCACAGCGCTGCGAGACGGTGTAAACAAGTAATGATCTGAATAAACTTGTGTTTTCTCGAGCTGATATGTGGGCGTTCACAGTTTTGCGTGGATTGCCTCAATCATTTGCGTTTGAATAGCGCGCGCTCTCCGTGGGCGGAGTCACATTACATTTGAATGAGCTGTAATGAGCTCGACTGGAATCGCTCTCTTTTAATACAGATTTCACAAGATGAGAATATTTGTTTTTTATATAAATTACTTCATTTAAAAGAAGAGAATTCAAGCTTCATGCCTGTGTGTCTGTATGCCTGTTTGACTGAGTATTCGCTGAGTTATTGTTCATTTTCGGACGCGTTTCAGAATGGACTTCACTGGCAGAGAGAAGGCAGAACTCGCTTCGTGTTTATTTTTCTTTATTTGGCAAAAAGCACAACACTTTGTTTTTATTGTGAGTATACACAAAAATAATACACATTTAACAGAATCGATTGATGTATGAAACTTCTATGGAAAATCAAAGTCAACAGAGTATTTATGAGTTTCTTTTACACTGATAAAAAAAAAGCGAGCTGGTATCGCCGGCGATACCGCCGACCTCAGGGGGTTAAACTACTGAATTGATAAAAAAAAAACACAGCCATAATCATCTTCATTTTTTTATTTAACACTCCTACCACCCCCATAAAAAGAAGTACACATCTATATGTGTATCCATTCCTGCACATTTGAATCAAGTGGTCTGTAAATACAGACTGATCAGAAAAAAAAAACAGAAAAAAACCCCAGCTAAACAACTATAGCTGTATAACTGCCCAACAGCAATACTGCTTTAACAAACAGCAAAACAGAAATACTTATTTGCCATCAAAACAAAACTTTCAAAAAATTTGTTGTGACAACGATACTCTCTCACAGATCACTAGTAGAGAGAAATCGTACTAATCGCCGAAACTTCACAACACGTGACCCTACAAGAGTGATTACTGATAGGCTGTCTGTCACCCGCAAAAATCCATCACGTTTTAGAGACGAAAAAAAATCTTGTCCTGACTGTACGTTACTACTTTAGTTACTACTCGAGGACCTTGACAGAAATGTAAAAGTAAAAAGTGAAGTGAAGTTAAAGTAACAAGTTTCTGAGAAAAAATAATACTCAAGTAAAGTAAAGTACAGATAAGTGTACTTAAGGACAGTACTCAAGTAAATGTACTTCGTTACTGTCTACCTCTTCAGTTATATCCCATTTGGACCCTGCGTTCATTACAATGGACATCACATGTCAGCCCTTTTTTTTTTTTACTTCTGGAGCATTTCACCTAGTTTAAAGCCTGCAGACGTTTGTCATCCAATCAAATGGCAGTAAAGCTCTGCATGTGGTAAAAAAAATTAAAAAATAAAAAACACTACATTGAAGAGAAGCATGGCAGCACTTCACTCCAAACATAGAAGTAAGCAGCATTTTCTATGGTTTTATTAACATTTTTTGATATGTTTGCCAGTATTTCATAGTTTGTATGTAAAATAGAAGGATTGAACTTAAAGGGATAGTTCACCCAAAAATGACAATTCTGTCAGTAATTACTCACCCTCATGTTGTTCCAACCCCGTAAGACCTTCGTTCATCTTCGGAACACAAATTAAGATATTTTTGATTAAATCTGAGAGCTGGCTCACTGCTCCATAGGCTTCTAAGGCATTATAACTTGCTGGCCCAGAAAATGCATTAACCCTCTGAGGTCGAGAAACGCGCCAACTCGTTTTGCTGGATTTTTTTCACATAGCAGCAACATAAACTTAAATTACTCCATTTATGGTTATACAGAAAAAAGAAATATAAAAAAAGAATCTGTGATATTTCTACTTTTGTATGTGTCCACTTACAATCAAATCAAAACATTGTGCTTTTGTAAAATAAAGAAAATAAACAGGGTGTGCGTTCTGCCTCTCCGTCGCGGTGAACTTTTTTTTCTTGAGCACGTCTATAAACTGAAACATAACTCAGCGAATCCTTCTCACACATTTATGAGCCATATACCTTTATGCACATTTAAGTGTGTACTTTTAAATGATCGGATTCAAACTGAAAACAAATATTCTCTGTTTAAGTAATTTGTATAAAACCAACAGGATGTCCAGTATCTCAAACGCTTGCTAATTACTTTTTAATTCGACACGCCCACTCGCGCAAAAGAGATTCACATGCAAATCTCCACATGGAACGCGAACGCCCTCGTTACCTCAAACACAAAACACCAAAACACTTCACAAGTCTCTGCTTTTCGTCGAGTTTGGAAGACACGTCTGAGCTTACATTGGATTTACCCCAGAAGAAGAAGAACGCGATTTGAAGACAAGAAAGATGTAAGGTAAGAAATTCTTACTTATTAGTTTATGGTATTGTTGCATAAACTTCACATTGCAGTTGAACTGTTGCTAGATATATGGTGAATATTATACTATTTAGACCCGTGTTTACTGTTAAATACTGTTTGTGGATATCTGCTCAAACATAGATATGTATAACCATAATGTTTAATATTTTGGAGCGCGATCGCGTTTGAATGTAGGCTATCATATTTTGGAGCGCGCTGTGGGTTTGAGTATCATATTTTGGAGCGCGCTGTGGGTTTGAGTATCATATTTTGGAGCGCGCTGTGGGTTTTAATGTATCATATTTTGGAGCGCGATTGCGTTTGAAAGGAAAAATGCACCAAACATTAGGCTTTATGTTTTTACTATTATCTCATTTCATATCATCATAACGAATGGAAACATTTGAAGTAACATATGATAATCAATATATTTTTCTCTAGCGTAGTTGTTCTTGAAATCTTTTGGAAGATTTAATTTATTGTTATTATTATTTTATGCAGCACTGTGTAGCCTATGCCTACAAGGCCTATATTCATGTTCATTATATATTGTTGGAAACGTGTGTGTGTGTGTATTCTGTGAATTTTAAAAATAAATTTTAACCAGAAAAATCTAAAATCTATTCCCAAAATCGTGCAGCCCTATAGTTTCTCTTGATATCAGTATGTTCACAGTTTTTTTCTTTTTTTTTTTCTTTCAGGGACCAGATGCAACTGAGTCCTGCTGACTTCAACATTCACATGAGTCTCTGTACATGAACATGGTAAAGTGAAAATCAAACACCTTGGAAATGAAAGGTATGTTTTTAGGAATGGCACAAAGGTCTCTGTCTTTGGATCATTGTTTTCAATGTGCTCTTTTGTCATTTGTATTTTTGGATTGTGTTGTGTTGTAAATAAATCCAAACAATCTAAAAGCCATTCTTTTTTAAATCTCCTCATTCTTTGTGCAAGGTTGCTCTGAATGACAGGGCCTAATCGCTCCTAATAGGGCAGTTAGGGGAGTGTTTCTTTGTCTTTCTCAGGTGTAAAAGCTTACATATTCATGAGATGATCACGCCCCTTCGCATATGGCTTTGTCACACAAAACACGTCTTAGAAATTTTAAATCAATATATTGTCTTATCTGAATGAGCAGTCAGGGTGATTTTCACATAGTTTTGGAGCAAATATTCTAGGCTACGTCATACAATTTTCAAAAGTCTTGTGAAGAAATAATCAGTATGGGTTTCATGGCCTTATTTCAGTGAGAATTTTTTTTTGTATTTTCACAAACCACGCATAAATGTCATTATCTCAAAACTACAAACTTTTACATACATGCTGCTGATATATTATTGTAGCAGAGTTTGTGCTAAATACAGTGTAATTAGACTTTAGCCATGAAAATGTCACTAGTAACAGAAAAAAACACAAATGTCAGAGCATGTCAGACCACCTCCAGGGCCCAGAAAACAGCTCAGACCTCAGAGGGTTAAAGACATCGTTAATATAGTCCCAAGTGACTACAGTGTCTCAATCTTAAGTTTATCAAGCGACGAGAATACTTTTTGTGTGCAAAAAGTAAACAAAAATAACGACTTTATTAAACTATTCATTTCCTTCTCTGTGGGCCTCGAGTGAGTTCACGTAGTGTAACAGCGCAGCGCTTCTGTGTTGTACATCACACGTAGGCTCACTATTGGCTGACGCTGGTCATGTGTGTGATGCGTGTGACGTACAAAACGCTGTTTTACTACGTGAACTCACTCGAGGCCCAGAGAGAAGGAAATGAATAGTTGAATAAAGTCGGGGTTTTTTTGTTTTTGTTTTTTGCACAAAAAGTATTCTCGTCGCTTGATAAACTTAAGATTGAGCCACTGTAGTCACTTGGACTATATTAACGATGTCTTTAATAACTTTTCTGGGCCAGCAAGTTTCAATCCCTTAGAAGCCTATGGAGGAGTGATCCAGCTCTCAGATTTAATCAAAAATATCTTAATTTGTGTTCCGAAGATGAACAAAGGTCTTACGGGGTTGGAACAATATGAGGGTGAGTAATTACTGACAGCATTTTCATTTTTGGGTGAACTATCCCTTTAATTAAAGTTAAAAATCGATTGTAGAATTGCAAGTTTTAAATCAGGATTTTTTCAAATGTGTCTGTCCATTAGAATGTACAGTGGGTTCAAACGTCTGTTACTGAAATCACATGTTCAGTAATGCTGATTGAAATTTCTTATATATAAAAAAAATCTGTATCACAGTACTAATACATTTTTGAAACTATTTAATATGCAGAATATACAGTTCTTGAATTGCTTGAACATATAGCTGATGGAAATATCTCAGATGTTGACTTTATGTGGAGTCATGAGGAAGATGGAAATGCAGATGATGCTAGATCTCCAACAATTGGTGAGTGTAGAATGAAAATTAGGGATAGTTAGTTAAGATGTTTCATACAATTAGATGCCCCTACATGTATTGAATATTGTTTTATTGGATATACAGTTTCATTTATTTCCTGTAAAAATAAATTACAATATAAAACTTGTATGAAGTTGTTTTGTAAGGGACATTTTTTGGTAATAATTTCAGGGGAGGACAGAGATGACCACCAGTAGTAGGGGAAGAAATTGAGATTGAGGCAGAGGAAAGTCAGAATCAAGAAGACAGAGAAGATTATGAGCATGAGCATGAGCATGAGGCAGAAGTAGAACAAGTACGTGGTGATGATCCTTTTACAAATATCACAAAAAAGAGTGATATTCAGTGGTGTCGTCACACCCGCTTTACCCCAGTAGAAACGACGTGGGAAAGTCCCACCACTGACCCCCCTGAGCCACTAACACCATACGGCTACTTCAAGCAGCACGTTCCAAGTCAGATGTTTGAGCTGATGAGCACAATGACCAATATATATGCAGAACAAAATGGAGTCAGGGGGTATAAACATGCCTCAGCTTCTGAGATTGAAGTCCTTGTCGGTCTACATATGGCAATGGGTGTTCTTGGTCTTCCAAGGGTGAGAATGTACTGGTCTTCCAGTATGTATCAATATTGGAATTTTCAAGGAAACCATGTCTCGAGATCGTTTTTTTCAACTCCGCTCCAACCTGCATGTTGTGAACAACCATGAGAGGCCTCCTGGAGACACTGATGTTTTCTTCAAGGTTAGACCAATCTATGAGTCCATAAGGAAACGCTGTCTGCAGCTACAACTGGAGGAAGATCTCTGTATTGATGAGCAGATTGTGCCTTTCAGAGGAAAACTCTCTGTGCTCCAGTATATCAAAGGGAAACCTACACCATGGGGAGTGAAGATGTATTTCCTCTGTGGCAAAAGTGGGCTTGCTTATGATTTCCTCATCTATCAAGGTGCCACAACAGAGCTTTCTGAGAAAAGCAAAAATGTTCTAGGGCATGGAGCTTCTGTTGTCTTCCACCTGTGCCAGAGAATCCAGGCTCCCAATCACAAGCTCTTTTTTGACAAATACTTCACCACCTACAATGTCCTTGAAGTTCTTGCAGAAAAGAAAATTTGCAAATCCGCCACTAAAGACAGACAAGGAAATGTCTAAGAAAACACGGGTTTTGCAGGGACAATGAATACCAAGGAACTCAGCCACAGGAAATCATGGATCTCCTTGAATTCAAAATGAATGTGGCCGAAGTGCTTGGCCAAGCAATTCTAACGCAGCCAGTACCTCTCAAACTCCACATAATGAAGCTGGACAAAAGAGAGGGGCAAGGGAATGGCGGCCAGTTCTTGAAGTCCAAAAAGATATGGTGGACCACCTGCCAAATTATGATGCAAAAAAAGAAGCAACAAGATGCAAATTGGAAGGTTGTTCTGGGAAAACACACGTCTTCTGTGATAAGTGCAAGGTGCACTACTGCTTTGTGTCACAGATAAATTGTTTCAAAGATGCACACAGGAAATGACTCTAACGTGACTTGATTGATTCCTAGGTTAATTTTGTTATGAATAAACAAATGTGCAATCTGTAAAACAAAAACCTCAAAATTAAGGTTGAAATGTTATACTGTTCAAGTTTTTGACCTTGAGAAGAAGCTTAAAGTATAGACCAACAATTTGTATGTTTATTATTGTGTTTCATAATGGTACATTTTTGTGAAGTACCCCTGTTTTGACCTGACGTCCATTGAAATGGACAAAAAAGAGAGTATTGAAATTTGTAATATTTGTATTTGGTCTCATTTATAGAAGCCTCATGAGCTGGGAAAATGTACTTTTATATTTTTCAGAAACTTGAAACATAATTCAGGTCTGAAGGGGATATTATTGGTTTCCATGGTAACACAGACATCCTGTGCTGAAACAATAAGAGGATATTTCACTTCCTGTTATCCCAGCAGGACTCACACACACTCTCCCACACACACACACACACACACACACACACACACACACACACACACACACACTCTCCACTCTCTCACTCTCACACGCACACACACTCTCACTCTCACACGCACACACACACACACACACACACACATACACACACTGTATATGAAGAGTTCAGATGCAAAAGCCTCTAAGTGCCATCTGAAATTTTCATCTAGAATCATCATTTTTATCAAGCTCGTACATTTAAGTTCAGTAATTTCACTTAAATGGCAATGAAAATTATCTATTAATTGTCATTTAACCCTCTGAGGTCGACAAACGCGCCCGCGCGTTTTGCTGGATTTTTTTCAGTTCAGTTCAAAAGAAATTAATTTTGCTCTGTTGACTTTGATATTACAAGCAAGTTTCATACATCAATCGATTCTGTTAAATGTGTATTATTTTTGTGTATACTCACAATAAAAACAAAGTGTTGTGCTTTTTGCCAAATAAAGAAAAATAAACGTGATGCGAGTTCTGCCTTCTCTCTGTCAGTGAAGACCATTCTGAAACGCGTCCGAAAATGAACAATAACTCAGCGAATACTGAGTCAAACAGGCATACAGACACACAGGCATGAAGCTTGAATTCTCTTCTTTAAAATGAGGTAATTTATATAAAAAACAAATATTCTCATCTTGTGAAATCTGTATTAAAAGAGCGATTCCAGTCGAGCTAATTAGAGCTCATTCAAAGGTAATGTGACTCCGCCCACGGAGAGCGCGTGCTATTCAAACGCAAATTACTGAGGCAAACCTGTGAACGCCCCCATATCAGCTCGAGAAAACACAAGTTTAATCATATCATTGTAGCCTACGTGTTTACACCATCTGGCAGCGCTGTGAGGAATAATAATAACGGAAAATCTACCTCAGAGTGCGGGTATTGCAGGAGAGAGGATCCGAATATGTAGTAAGTTTTTTTTCCTTCTCAAGTTAATCGCGTTTCTGTGAATGAATGAACGGCAGCCGCAGAGATGCGCGCTGTTTATCACAGCTCGCAAAAAGACAGTTTAAATTTAAATTGCGTCTCTGTGTGAATGAATGATGATGTTTTAGCAAACTGTATTGCTATACTGAGATGAGTAAACTGAAAATTAACATTTATATGCCCTAATATTTCATAAAAACAACGTTACAGTCAGGCGTTTCTGTTTGTGAATGAATGTTTCGGTTTTAGCAAACTGTATTGCTATACTGAGTAAAAATCGACTGAAATGTTGAAATAAAATGTATTTGTATAAGCAACGTATTAAACTGCAAATTAACATTTATATTTCTTATAATAAAAATGAAAGAGCTATGTTACAGACATATGAAAGACAACATTTCGTTGATTAGTTTTGGATAGATTATACATTTTTACTGTAAAATATCTGCCAACTCAAATAAGCCAATATTTGTTTGCCAATATTTGCTCATGTTAAATATAGTATGTTTTGTCAAAAATAAAGTAATCAAATAATCAATCAAATCCTTAACTTTGAAATATGTATGATAAAATGTATACTTTAGTTTTTACAAAGAAAGATTACACTTGAATTGTTGTTGTAATTGTAACCTTTTTAATAAAAAAATATATTTACAAGGTAGATGTAAACAAACTATTAAAAGGTAATAAGGTAATAAGCCTTTTCTTTAAATAATTTTTATTGTGTTTTATTAGTGACAAATTTGGGGAGAGGATAAATATTCCAAAACTGAAAATACAGTATGAGAATTAACTGCACAATTACTAGACATGTTTTCCTTGGATATTATAGGCCAAATTGCAAGCACAATATGTGGAAAAATAAAAAATAATTGAGATGCTTCCAACTGTTGCTCTTGCATTCTTGTGGCTCAGTGACTCACCTGAATGAAAGGGTCATTAAGTATGCAGGCCCCATTGTCTCCTAAGGTGTGAACCACTAAATATGCATGATCGTTGACGCCCACTCCGCATATTGCCTTTCCAAACAGAAAGTGCTTTGCAAAATTCAAATCAATGTATTGTGTTATGTGAATGATAAGGGCAGGATGATTTTCACATCATTTTGAAGAAAAAACACTAGGCAATGACATCTATTAGACAAAAGTCTTATTGGCACATATTTAGTATGTGTTTTATGGCCTTATTTCAGAAACTTTAGTTTTTAGTTTTTTCAATAACCACGCATAAACATTATTCTCTCAAAAATGCAGACATGTACATTCTTGTTGCTCACATATTATGGTAGCCCTGTTTGTGCTAAATAGTGTGTAATTTTTTTTTGCCATTAATATGTTTATAAGCAACTGAAAAAAGCACAAATGTCAGGGCATGTCAGAACATCTCAAGGACCCCAAAAACACCTTAGACCCCAGAGGGTTAAGTGAAATTACTGAACTTAAATATACGAGCTTGATAAAAAAGTATCATTCAAGAAGAAAATTTCAGATGGCACTTAGAGGCTTTTGCATCTGAACTCTTCATATATAGTCTCTATTAGCAAAGGAAGCTATAGAACAGGTGTACTCACCCGAAAGAGAATCTGGGTTTACAGCTGTTACTTCATTGTTCTGAAAAAGGATGGGGGGTTGCGTCCTATATTAGACCTTCGTCAGTTTAATCGTACAGTCAAGAGGCTCAAGTTCAAAATACTGACACTGAAGCAGATTGTGCCTGAAATCAGATCCGAGGACTGGTTTGTCACAACAGATCTAGCATACTCCCATGTCTCCATCCTCCCTCAGCACAGGAAGTTCCTGAGGTTTTCTTTCAAGTGTATTCGGTCCAGCTCTATCAGCTGGCACGTTCACAAAATGCGTAGATGCAGCTCTGGCCCCGCTCAGGCTGCAGGGCATACGCATTCTGAACTACATAGAAGACTGGCTGATTCTAGCAGAGTCGGAGCAGATGGTGGCTCAGCATCGAAATGTCGTCCTTGCGCACATGCAAAAGTTGGGGTTGAGACTCAATGCCAAGTAGATTGTGCTTCCTCCACTACAGATATCCACTTTCCCTGGTGTGGTATGGGTTTTAGTTACGATGCCGGCCGTTCTATCGTGTAGCTGCTATCCTCACAGACATGAAGGAGTTAAAGCTAGGCCAGTCACTCACTGTTTTAGAGACTGTTGGCTCTGATGACAGCATCATCCAACATTATACCTTTATAACATATCCATTATACCTTTAAATGAGCTGTAAATGAGACCCTTGCAGTGGTGGCTCAGGACCAAAGGGTTTTCTCCGATGGGGAACCCACTTCGTACGATCATGTTCACGTAGCGGTATCTCGGAAATCAGTAAAAATCTAAAAACCTCCATACCTGATATTTTATTGATGCAGCATCTGAACATTTGCATTTTTTAAACATGCAGTATAAATACATGCAGATAACAAGAATAATCTTATTTTACTTTTAAAATGTAACTTGTAAATGTAAAATGTTGTGAAATTTTTAAGGTCTTACTGAAAAGTTTTGTATTCAGCTTCAAAATGGTCAATTCAACTTGTCTTTTATTATTACACGGGTCGCTGGAATACTTGATGTGATTGGCCAAATGTGACATTCAGTGGTAACATTTTTTTGAATAACAACCATTGCCTGATAACAACAGGGATTTTTTTTTTTTTGTCCGCCGTTCATAAGTCCTACATACATTAGCTGTGCTCCTCTTCCTCCTTCCACAAATGCCATGCACAAATGAGCTAATAATCAACTCGTATCTGTAGGAAGTGCGTTTTTTCAAGTAATTTCGCCCGCATTTTCTCTGGTGGGCTGCAGTATCGCTCCGAACGGGAGATTGAAAACCCTCAGTGGAGCTCGAGCGGTGGATTACATGACGCATTGAGCGGGGAGGGGAATATCTGTCGCTCCGCTCCACCCATTTATACTCTTCCAGTCCGGCTTTTAGTCTGTGTTTCGGTTAGTCACTCATGAGCTGCTTCTGTTGGAACTGTTTTCTTTCCAGGAAATCTTGGTTCCTGACCCAGGGTCCTGTGTTAGGAGTTCAATGTCATCGAGTCACTCTCACGACAGATGCTTCGCTCACAGGCTGATATGCGATAATGGAAGTCCGCTCAGCTCAGGGTCTGTGGAGGAATCATCATCTTTCGTGGCACATAAATTGCCTGGAGATGATGGCAGTCTTCATGGCACTGGATCACTTCCTCTCAGACCTCTTACATAAACACTATGCACTTGCTTTACATCCACTATGCAGACTGGCGTACCAGATCCTCCTGTTGTCCCCAGGGAAGATACTCTCCCTGAGGGCAGTGCACATCCCAGGGTACCAAAACGTAGGTGCAGACATATTGTCGAGGCTGCGTCTGTATGCATTTCCCCCAGTTGCTCTGCTCCCATGGAGTTCTGGAGAAAATCTGCCAGGATGGAATAAGTCTACTGCTTGTAGCACCACGCTGACCTAGTGTCTCTCCTTGAAGGCTCTCGCTTGGAGATTCCGATCAGGAGTGACCCGTCCAGAATGTGGAACCTGTGGGTTTGGCCTCTGAGGGGGCTCAACTCATAGATGCTGGTCTCTCAACTGAGGTTGTAGAGACTGTACTTCACTCCAGAGCTCCTTCCACTAGGAAACTATACGTCCTGAAGAGGAAGGTCTTCACTTCTTGGTGTAGTGGACGACATTGGGATCCAGTTAACTGCCCAGTTCAGTACTTGAGTTTTTGCAAGATCACTTTTCAGCAGGGCTATCTCCCTTCACCCTAAAAGTATACATGGCGGCCATATTGGCTTACCACGCCCCTGGGGACCCTCAGATAACTGGTTTCCTTCATGGTACACTGAGGCTGAGGCCTGCAACTCAAACCAGGGTTCCTGCCTGGGACCTGGCTATAGTCTTAGAGGGCTTGTCTGTGGCTCCCTTTTAGCCCCTTGATACGGTTTCATTAAAGTTTCTGACTTACAAGTATATCTTCCTTCTGGCTATTTCTTCTCTAAAAAGAGTTGGAGACCTTCAGGCCCTTTTGGTTTCTCCCACCTGCCTTGAGTTTGCACCTGGGATGGTAAAGGCATTTATCTATACTAAACCAGGCCATGTCCCTGAAGTGACGACCAACGTGCCACGGCCTATCGTGTTGCAAGCCTTCTGTCCTCCTCCCTTCATAAATCAGGACCAGGAAAAGTTAAACCTCCTCTGTCCAGTGCCTATGTCCACAGAGCTGCCCTGTGGAGAAAATCAGATCAGCTGTTTGTCTGTTTTGGATCACCTAAGAAAGGTCTTCCTGCTTCTAAACAGACAGTCAGCAAGTGGATAGTTGAGGCTATCTCTCTTGCCTATGAGGTCTCTGGCCAGCCTTCACCTCTGGCTGTCAGAGCTCGTTCTACTAGGAGTATGGCGGCCTCTAAAGCCTTAATTTCGAGTGTTTCCCTTCAAGAGGTTTGTGATGTGGCGGGCTGGTCGTCCCCGCTCACATTTGTGCCTAGACCTGGATGCTGCCCCAGGTTTAGAGGTGCTTATGTCTTAGTTGCCACAGTTTCACATGACAGGCACTTGAAAACAGTGTTAATTTTGACAGCAAATTTTGATTTAGTTTTAGTCATAGTCTTTTGACTAAAATGCCATTTAGTTTTAGTCATATTTTAGTCATCTGAATTGTTTTAGTTTTAGTCTAGTTTTAGTCGACGAAATACAATAAGATTTTAGTCGAATAATGGGTTTCAATTTAAATGCATTTATTTAGAATTTCTCTAAAATTTCCAAACCCATATACTCCCGGAGAAAACATATTAACCTGCTAATATGAATGATTTTAAAGTTTGAACGTGCAATACAGATACAGATCTAACTACTGTAACTTAAAAAATATCTTAAAATTACAGTAAATAAAACCACTTTTCCTAAAGTAGAAGACAGTCTTTTTTGAATGATATGAATGATATATGAATTCTTTATAACTACTTGCATACATCATTCTCTATTCTTTCAAGCAGACATATTTATTTGTATGAATTAAATATAATTAATCCTAATTAAAGGAGCTGTATGTAAGAAATGTATTTCAATTAATCATAAAATGGCCCTGATATGTCACTAGACATTAAGAAATCATGTTCATTTCAAATACTTATATCACTGACAACAGTAGTCCGGCCAGGATATTGTCATTTAAAAGTGAAGTTGCAGCCCTCAACTGATGTTGATGTTGTCATCTTGTGTTTTGGCCTGAAGCGCCACCCTCCACTTATCAACCAATCACGAAGTCAGTAGTGTTTCGGCATCGGGGTTGCCAGCTCTGCTCTAGTTACCACAGCTACGTAGCAGCCTACGTTCCTGTTGGATCCTGCAGCCTATCTGGCAACCTCGAGTCAGGGGGGAGGGGGAGGGGATACACCGCTCTACAGTAATTTGAAAGTGATTGCAGTACCAGTTTTGGCCACAATCTTACATACAGCTCCTTTAAAGCTATTAACGAGCAGTGAATGCTTTTCTCTTTTTCTTTTGTTGCTTGATCAATATTAAGGACACAGACCGCATTAGGTTTATTACCCACTGTCACTTTAAGACATCGGATCATGTCCAATGAAATGCGGATCCAATGCACTGATGAACATACGATACACTCACAACTGTTTAAGACATAACCGACATCATTTACGTGAATACTCTCCAAAATGGACATTTAGACATAATGTTGTGTGTATTTGTCCATTCAGACACGAAAGAGAGCTCAATTCTGTATTCGTCAACACCTATTACTGTAGGTGTCTATATGAATGGCTGCACGCTTCGGGTCGGGTGTGTGCGCACAGAAAACCGTACCGAATATAGCTCTTTTTTTTGCGTCGTCAGTCTTATTCAGATCTTCATGTCTGCTCTACTCATTCTTCCAGACGTTTACATGTTTTAACGTTTTATGAGACATGCAGCGCATGCCAACTCGTGTGCCGCTGGGTAGATCACGTCACAGTACAATTGTGCGCATCTACCACAAATGCAGGACATCAGACAGGATCGCTTCCCAAATCGTCACTATCTAACATTTTCATCTAGTTTTTATTCGTTGACGAAAATGTCAATAGATTTTCGTCATAGTTTTTGTCATTCAAAACTAGTTTTTATTTAGTTATCGTCTCGTTTTCGTCTGTGAAAAAATGTCATTGACGAAAATAATGACGAAAATTATTCGGTCAACGAAATTAACACTGCTTGAAAATACAGAGTTTGGGTATTGTCGTTCTGAAAAGGGAACGTCTCAGGTTACAACTGTAACCCTAGTTCCCTAAGAAGGGAATGAGACGCTGTGTCGCCCTGCCATACTTCCTTCATCTCTGTGATTGACTTGCTTCGGCTACTTAGAAGCTAATGCGGTCAGACCGGATGTGCTTTAATCCTTTCCTGGTCGTGACGTCACCCGCCCATGATGTTCACTCTCGCCATTGGACTAGTTGACATACACACTTCAGACGCAATCACACAGGGATGTTCCCAAAGCGTCATCGACGCAGCATCTCGTTCCTTTCTCAGGGGACTAGGGTTACAGTCACAGCAAACATATAAGGGAATTTTTACAGCAAACAACATGCACTCACTATACTCTATTTGCAGCGCACACACACCCCCGAGAGAGGAGGGGAATAGGGCGGAAACTTACCAGTGGGAGGCTAGTGGCTCGAGCAATGAGCATCCATGAAAAACACCCCAATCACACGTGTCGAATTTCACACACACACCGCCAGAGAAATTACCACACTTGGTGAACACGCAGCCACAGCACACACCAAGGGACCCGCCACCGCAAGGGGCACTGCTCCCACTGGCAGTTCTCAGCACCTGGACAAAGTTATACACACAAAAATTACAATAAACAATGTCTAATAAGCCACCCGTTCTAAAGCCCAAGGTGGTACTTAGGGTTAGCAATATGAACAGAGACTAACAATCACACAATAAATCAAAATAAACAATTAAACATGGACAAAACATCATATCCCATCCACAACAATCAACAACAGGACAAAATTGCCCTATGGATCAACCACTTCAAGGTCTTCAGTCAGTGTGGACAAATCACAAAATAGGTCAAAAAAAAAATAAAAAATTAGACCAATCCTCTTGGATATCAGCAGCAGGAAAAGGCCTCCATACAAGAGTTCAAAGAAATAAATAAACACAAAAAAAACACTTAACCTATGAAAGAATATAAACAAAAAACAATTAAAGTGGTGCCAGTCCATCAAACACACTCTACACTCTAGAATTCTCAACGGGCCTGAAAATTACAACCCGACCCGACCCGGCCCGTGGCTTTTAAAGCCCGGACCTGATGTAACCTGACACATCAACATGAATTATCTGCCCGAACCTGGCCCGCGGCCCGACGCGTGTATTTTTTTTTCTCATTCACGTATTATCATGACCAGCAGACGGGAATTCAAATCAACCTTTAATGTTCACGCCTTTCAACAATACAAACAATACAAACAACTGAAACAATAAACTTTAAATATATAAATAGGCTATATAAATATGTCTTAAATAAAAATCTTCACACAATAAGAAATAAAAAGAAATCAAGTTTACTTTTCACCAACTCCATCTTCTTCTCCAGGCTAAAGGCGTGCACGCAGCGGCGTCTGCCCCCGCCCCTCTCCATGATGCACGTTGCACGTAGCAGCCAGACTTTCTTTACGGTGAACAGCAGCGATGATTAATTATTATTTTATTTTTTTCACTGAGCGGAAAAGATTAAGCCCGAGGTCCGACCCGAGCCATTTGCTTATATTTTCGACCCGAACCCGCGGGTCCCGTCGGGTTTGTCGGGCCGACCCGACCCGTTGAGAACTCTACTACACTCAAACACTGATTCACAACAATGACAGGAAGAAAGATCAAACAGTGTGCCATCCGCCTGTTAACTTGAGCTAACCACAGGTCCAATAATCCTTGGTCCCCTGTGGAAAGGCAGCCGGGTACGACGAAAATCCGTGAACAAAACGTAACGTGAAAAGCATAAGCAAAGCAGCAGATGTTCAACACTGATGCAGCCAACGCACCCCCGGTTAAATAGCACTCCCTAAAATGCACAGGATGTCCATTTACAAATATATCCCACATTGACCATTCAACTATTACTCAGTATAGCAACATACCTATGATTAACAGCATTGCGTCACAGGCCCCAAGCTCTGATAGGGCGCACACTCAGCTGGTGAAAGGGCTGCTGCCGCACCAGGGATTCTATAGCACGAAACATTCCCTATAAGTCCAAGTTATGAAGTCAACGAGTGGAAAGAGAAACGAAGCTAACCATACCTGCGGCGCTACGGTAAAACAGATAACCAAGGCAGACGTCAGGTCGCTGGGCAGGTAAACAAGACAACAAGTCGCGTACCGGTGACATCACTTGTCAAAAGAAAATTCCCGGTTTATAAAGGGGTTTAGCCCTCGCGATTGGCTCAGAGTTAACTGGCCAGAACCACTCAAAGCACAGCAAATTAAGTGTCACTTAGGGAGGCATGAGCCAGACAGCTGCATCCTGCTACACCAGCAACAAGTGTCCCTTGTGAGAGGATTTTTTCAAAGTCTGGAGAAATTATCTGTAAAAAAAGAAGTAGGCTAAGTCCTTCCACAGCAGAGAAATTAATTATTTTTGAATAAAAATCTATAAAAAAGTGAGACATTGTGGCTTGATTTCTTTTATTAATATTAATTTTCCATGACCAAAATAACATTATGCACAGTGAGGAGCCTACAGGCTACAAGCTTCAAGCTTCACATAATAGAAAAAAACAAATTTTTTAATGGCTCGTTGTCAAGGTTGTTTCAGATCAACACCTGCAAGTGACCACTAGGTGTCACTGTTGAGACGGGTGTCGGATTGTTTCGAAGCCTCAACACAATATGGCACATTTGCTTCAACTGTTTCATTGTTTCACAAAGCCTTGATCTGCCCACCACTATTACGAACTGCTCCGGGACAAGGTTGAGGATCCAAATGCAGTTTATTTAACGGGTTATCCAGAATCGTAATCAAACACAAGCAAATGGTCAAGCACAGGAAGGCAGTCCAAACAAACAAACAAAGGGTCAGCAGCAAAAAGGGAATCCGAGAAACAGGCAAAACTCCAAGAACCAAGAGACAATGAAATCAGGGAGAATGCTCAGAAATGCAGCTCAACAACATACAAAACTTCGCAGTGAGTGATAGGAGGAATCAGGCTTATATGGGGTGAGCTAAACCAGATAATGAGACACAAGTGGATGCAATCAGGGATGATGAGTCCAGGCAGTGAGTTATGGGAAATGTAGTTGTGAGCAGGGGTTAAAGTGGGCCGGAACGGTCCGGAACTGCGTTCCGGCACGTCAGATAAATTAATAAATAAATAGATTCAAATCAAATCATTCTCATCAAATTCAATAATAATCATCATTCATCAAATCAAAACCCCCTGAATGAATATCACCCCCGGGCCCCGCATTGACAAACACGCTTCCCGAAGTTATGTTCTCAGTCACGGTCTGATTTTAGTGCATCTACACCGGTTCACGCTTCTCCTCCCCGCTGAACGCCAGCGATTACTAATGCGTGAAATGCACTCACGGTGGTTGAGGTTCGATATTCGCCGGACATTTGTTTTCCCTTGTAATATATTTTATTATTTATTATTATATTATATTTATACCTGAGAATGCTTTGATGCGTTTCCACAGCGTATGATGCCTAAGGGAACGTCTGCCAATTCCACCAACTGCGTTAAACGTCGTATAATTTGTCTTATTTAAAATTACTTTTAACATTTAAAAACAGACCTTTTCAAATTGTAGAAGGTTCGTATTGG
Source organism: Leuciscus idus (assembly GCA_021554675.1). Lineage (NCBI taxonomy): Eukaryota > Metazoa > Chordata > Actinopteri > Cypriniformes > Leuciscidae > Leuciscus > Leuciscus idus. Next base: position 10,764,124 of record CM038623.1, read on the forward strand.
CAATACTGACTTAAGCCCTATTCGCACGGGATAAGTATTACCTGGTGACCTCTAGTAATTTGTAATAATTGTGGAGGTTGTCTGTGATCTTAATCCCGTGCGAATCGGTCTTGTCTGTAATTTGTAAAGTAAAAATTCCAGCGCAAATGACCGACCATATTTCGCCGAACACCGAGGTCCTGTGATAATATTAGTCCCGTGCGAATCGGCATCTCTGGGATTTGGCAGGGGTGTTTTGATAGTATTTTGGGTTATAACTATACAATTTGCAGAAAGAGAAAGCTGAAAACCATCAGAAGAGCAAAACAAAAATAATGATTAGATGGAGATGGATGACATGTATAGCAGCATGCGGTAAGGAACATTCTTCTGTTTATGATCATTCAGCTAGACCTATAATAACGACAAGACATTTCCAAGCAATAGCCTATTGACATCATATCCGGGAGATAAGTCAGTAATTTTGAGTAAAATCGCAGGCTTTGTTTATCCCGTGCGAATGCGCCACACGAAATTCAGATGTGGGTGGGTAATTTCTAAATCACACGAGGTCCCCAGATAATACTAATCCAGTGCGAATAGGGCTTTAGGCTACAGCTTTGGTAGCCTTGAGTAAATTAACTTGTCTCAGAAAATGATTCATAAAACATATAAATATCAGTTGAGCCTTTGTTTACTTTCTTCACTGACACAGACGAAAATGAAAAGACTATCAGTCAAAGTTCAGCTTTAGGAGGGGAAGAAATAGGGCAGGATAAGGAGACTGAGAGAAAAAGAAAGATGAAGATAAATTTCTTATCAATTTTGTTGGCCTTCAAAAGCCCTAAAGTGCACATATGTAGGTCAGAGAAAGCCAAATTTTCTAGGGGGAGCATGCCCCCGAACCCCCCTAACTACCTCACATTTGAGTCTGTTTTGGACTTCCCATTTTTATGTTTACATTTACAGTGTGAAAAACAAGGTTGTGTTCCATATTGTGGTGTGATACTTGGTGCCACAGTGACACTCTTGTCCCAAAAAGTATTGCTATTCCACGATACTCAATATGTAGTCCCACGGTGAGTCATTTTCCCCTGTTGCACACACCTACACAAAATTTGAGGGTTCCCCCACCTGCCAAATCCCACTTTAACCACTGGTTGTGAGTGAATCATGACAGTCTGATGTGGAGTGCCCTCTGGTGGCTCTCAAGGGCACTCCAGCTAATGACCGTTACAGTTCCTGTCACCACCACACAAAGTGCAGTTTTTATGGTGACAGTCCGTTATAAATATGAAGATTGTATTGTATCTTCTACTATAAAGATGAAGATTGACATTTTGTTAATTAAAAAATAAGCACTTTATGTTTATGTTTAAAAAATGATTATTAACTAGTTTCCCTGGGACCCACGCACTTAATGTAGGTTTGTCTCTGGTCGTGATGAACGTGAGCCAAGGCAGAATTTCCCATTTATTCTTTCCACACTGACAGCTACTCAGTTAGTTATTGAATGAGGAAATCTGAAGCTCATTACTGCCGTAAATCCTGAAGATAGACCAGATTTCATCACATTAAAAGTGGCAGTGCCACATCCTAGAGAAATATCATTAGTTCAAATCATATCTGTGTATTAATCATCAAATCATTTCTGAATCTGATTGGTTGTAATTGTGTCAAATCACTGTCTTTAAAGGGGAACCAGGAGGATGAAAAAGAGAAATGACACACAGGAATCTCAGGTGAGAATAATGATCAGAAGTTTACTGATCAGGGAAATTAATTGGCATCTAAATGATTAAAAGTCTGAATGTAGCAGAGACTTTTTCTAGTGAGCTGTTTATAGACGTTGTTTATTTTTTCTTTATTCTTTTTTTTTCTTTAATGGCAAAGATGAATCATTCCAGACCCGATCATGACAGACACAACGCTTATGATGTTGAATTGAGTGATCCTGTGTATGAGAATGTAATGGTAAGTGTTGTAAGTGTTTCCTACAGAAGACTAAACTCTCTTCACCTTTAGTCAAAAGAAATCAATTGCTCAATGTCAGTGTGAACATATCTATATTGACTAAGTATTTGGGAATTTAAATAACACACTCCTGTTTTTACTTTGTCTTCATTCATAAAGGCTGCTCAACTTGATGACTGTAAACCCGGCATCTCTGGGATTTGGCAGGGGTGTTTTGATAGTATTTTGGGTTATAACTATAACTTTGTCTTCATTCATAAAGGCTGCTCAACTTGATGACTGTAAACCCGAACTGGACTCGTCTCTGTATGAAAATCTTCCAGTAAGTAAGAATACCCACTAGATAGAGACAAAACCCAATCTATTAGCCTTTCCTCTTGACACATGTTGTTGATGCTTTTATTTAAATATTTCATTATTAATGTTTTCACTTTCTTTCTTATTCAGCCTAACAAGAAGAGGCTGTAGTGTTTTGGACACAGTAAATATTACAGCCTTTATGCATCTCTTTGTGGGTGGAGCCCTGAATGATTGACAGGAGTGTCATGATGACGTGTGACTGAAGTAATCAGGCGATCATTTTATAGATGGATGTGCGATAATGAAAGTAAATGGTTAATGAATTTATGTAAAAGTGTATTATTTGAAAATAAATAAAGTGTTTTTACTTTTTTATTATGTATGAATCTTAGATATTAATGTTTTTAACCATGAGTATCCACAGGGCCGTGCACAGGGGGGTGGCCCGGTGGCTAGAGCTACTGCCCCTCTGCCCTCATCAACTGAGGTGCCCCTCTTCCCCACCCCCACCGCTCCGCTCAAAGCATTCCGCTGATTCCGCTAATCCGCTCCAGGTTTTCCAGCTCGCTCCGCAGCATCACTCGTATATGTGTCTGCGGCGTTCTCTTGAAACTGAGAGTGAACACGACAGTTCACGAAAGCTGTCGCATTAACAGGTAGGCTATGCAAGACAGTGGTTGAATCTGCAAAATTAGTCATTTGCTATTTTTTTTTTTTTATTTATGTCGGTAATGTTTTGCTCTTGGTCTTGTACTAGTGCTAATCCACATTCTTAGAATTAGCTGCTTGTCTAATCAAATCTGGCCATTGAAAAAGACATCCCAATCATAAAAGATGAGGTTATTAAGATCTTTCAGGACATGGTACCAAATAGAAAGGTTTTGCTCTAAAAGGAAAAGGTAGGCTAAATACCAAAATGTAAAATGGTAAATAGTTTCTGTTATTTTCACCAATGTGTAATTGTGAATCATAAAAAATTTGGTTATCAAGATCTTTCAGGACATGGTACCAAATAAATAAGTGTTGCTGTAAATGGAACAGGTAAATATAAAAATGTAAAACAGAAAATAGTTTCTGTTATTATCATCCATCCATCCATCCATCTTCTTCCGCTTATCCGGGGCCGGGTCGCGGGGGCAGCAGTCTAAGCAGGGATGCCCAGACTTCCCTCTCCCTAGACACTTCCTCCAGCTCTTCCGGGGGGACTCCGAGGCGTTCCCAGGCCAGCCGGGAGACATAGTCCCTCCAGCGTGTCCTAGGTCTTCCCCGGGGTCTCCTCCCGGTGGGACATGCCCGGAACACCTTCCCAGGGAGGCGTCCAGGAGGCATCCGGAAAAGATGCCCGAGCCACCTCAGATGGCCCCTCTCGATGTGGAGGAGCAGCGGCTCTACTCTGAGCTCCTCCCGAGTGACCGAGCTTCTCACCCTATCTCTAAGGGATCGCCCAGCCACCCTGCGGAGAAAGCTCATTTCGGCCGCCTGTATCCGGGATCTTGTCCTTTCGGTCATGACCCAAAGCAATGTGTAATTATGATCAGGGGCGTCGGACTGGGGGTAAAACCAGTACTGATTACCAGGGCCACAAGGGGAGAGAGGGCCCTTGAAAAGTCAGGAATTTTCATTTCCTATTTAAATTTCATAATGAATGTCAGATGAAATGTAAAGTTAGTGTATTGGCTGAATAACTTGGTTGATTGACTGACTGGTCCCACCTCTTGCTAATGCGCCAAATGGTTTAGTCCATCTGTACGCATTTTGTTTATGTTTGTTAGTTCAGCATCTGGAGGAGCGCAAACTTCTGCTGTAGTAATGTCTTTCTCAAAGAAAGCCAATTCAGACCACCAAAAAAGAAAGGAAAGATAGGAGAAGGAAAGAAAACAAAATGAGGGGAAACAATTGGTAACTGTAAGAAATGTATAGTCACTACAGTGAAACTGGTCTCCAGTTTTTGATCTGTGTAAGATCTCCTTTTTTGGGAAGGAGGGTCAGGACTTCTGTCCGGCAACTCAAAGGTAGAAGTCCTTCATCCAGACTACCATTGAGTACTGCTAAGAGATCCTCTCCTAAAACTTCCCAAAAACATTTATAGAAGTCTATTGGTACGCCATCAGTTCCAGGCACCCTCCCGGAGTCCATGCTCTGAACAGTCAGTTCTCCCAGGCTAAGCGCACCTGAAATCTCTGCATTAGCTTCATCAGACACCTTTGGTAAATCCTCAAAGAAGACACTCTCATTGATACCGTCTGATCCTAATTCACTTCTGTACAGTTTCTCATAAAAAAAACAATTGCCCTCCTTCTAATCCCTACAGGATTGGACAACAGAATTCCTTCCTCAGATCGCAAAGAATTAATTATTCTTTTTTGTCAATTTTTCCTTTCAAGGTTAAACAATACTTTGAAGGTGCATTCAGTTTCTGAAGTATCCCTACCTTCATTCATTGATTCCGTGGAGGTCGATCCAGCTTCCACAGGCTCCTCAACAGCAGGTTTATCCACGGCCGGCACTGCTTCAGCCAGTAAAAAAAAAAAAAAAATCACGTCGCTTTTTTCATTCTGGATGCGGAGAGAATGTTCTGAAGGCCAACCATCTCTCCTACACCCAGAAGCCTCTGTATCTTTCTAGGAAAGCAGGCAGAGAGAGAGAGAGACTTTTGGACTTTTAACAACTCTATTCACTAAGATTAATTAAAAAAAAAAATATCTAAAAATATCTTCCCAAACAATAACCATAAATTAACCTTATCACATATAACATACGGAAATTAACATCAATGCATATACATTCACAAAAAAATTACAATACATTTTTTTACAAATGTAGGAATAAAACCTCCTCTTGATCAAGTACACACAACACTTCCTTACTTAACTCAGTCTAGAAACAGAGAAAACAATATAAGAGTTGTTAAGGCGTAGGCGTTTTAATTTTTACATCGCTTTTCACAGTAAATATTGTTTCAAAGCAGCTTTACAGAAAATCATGTGCTAATGTGTTAAGACTTCAATCCACAAGAGAGCAACTGCAGCAAGCAGGAAAAAAGAGGAAACATATAATCTTCATAAAATGTTTAAAGGTGAACTAAGTAACTTTTTTTACCTTAACTGAACAGCTTCGGAGTCATTGGAATGGTTATATTACTTATTTCGGGTTGAATGGTGGTCGTTTCGCACCCCCCTGGTGCCCGTGAGCGGAAAATACGCACTTGCAACTTTGAGCCGGCGGGCCGCCGGCCGCTGCGTCAGGAAGTCTCGCGTGATATCAGGTCTCGCGATGTAAACAATTGCTTTACGGCCAAAAGAAATCTGCTAAAATGCTGTCATTATTGCGCTCCCTCACACTGTCCGAACCCGAATGAAGAAGACGTTTTAAAGAACGTCCCATCTGCTTTGATGTCGTTGATCTATAGCCTCTGGTGTCTGAGAATCACCAACGAGTTTTTACAACAGTGTTGTCAAATATCTATTCCGAAGCTGTGGGGGGAGCTCTAGAGAGAAACCTGCGAGCAAAAAGCGAGAATACAGCGAAGAAATCCCGAAGCTACTGAGTGCTGCTTTAAAGAACATCTGTTTACCCAGTCTGTGTCTTACTGAGTTCTCAGTGTTCATCCTGGACCCTGTTTACATCTGTCATTATACACATTCTCTGCTGTGGAGATTCAACTGATGAGATGGATGATGAGGATGAGGAGGAGGAGGAGGAGGATGAGGATGATGGTGGTGATGTTGTTTCTAAAACATCTGTATATAAAACCATAAAACAATGAATTTGTAAAGGATTTTTTTTTTTTTTCACAAACAGAACTTGACATCTCTTTTCTCATGATTCTTGATACTGATGTCATTCACACATGCATTACCCAGAATTCATGCTTGCTGACACACAGTCAGAATCGTGAGCTGTTAGTTTGAGTTTCCAGAACTGAAGCCTGTGGTTTCAAACTGAATAATACAGTATAGCAGAGTTACTGATGAACACTGTTAAACTGGAGTTAACTATAGTAAAAGTGAGGTAAAAGGACTCATTGTTCAGAACAGCATCATTGTTTTACACAAAACTGCACTTTTACCTTCATAAACTACAAACATATAAACTTTAGTTTGTGTTTATACTTTTTTTAACTGTTTGTGGTTTTGCTTTGTTAAACAGAAAGAACATCCAAATTAAAACCTGTGCTTAAACAGAATCAGCTGCAAACATGACTCATGACTAGGGATGGGTATCGTTAAGGTTTTAACGGTATTACTACTCTTACCGATACTCCTTATCGATCCGGTACTTTAGCGGTATTCTTATCGGTTCTTTTTGTTATATTAAAAAAAGGGGGAAAAATCATTTAGAACATAATTAATATTGCTTTATATTTTGAAATGTAAAATAAATATCTATAGCAAAAGAAAAAGCAATGCTTTAACAAAACAAATAAAACATGTATGTCATGCAGAAGGGTGTAGGCTTTTGTGTTTTATATAGACAGACAGGACGCCAAAAACAAAGTACAAACACATGATCAAACAAAAAAAAAAAAGTATACAATAAAACAAATATACAAATTATATACCCAGTGCTTTAATTTCAGTAATGTCAACTGACATTACTGTTCAGGAGTAATATGGGTTAAAAAGACATCTAATAAAGTCAGATGTAAAATAACACTGCATAGTTTATCATAGATAGATTAAAGCTTATATCATTCAAGAGCTGCGACTGATTTTCTCTTTGCCTTTTGTTGTTTGATTCACATTAATGGAGCAATCGTCAGCAGGATTATTAGACTGCTGCCTCTTTAAGACCAAATGCAGATCTAATCTTTATTAAGCATCATATTTTCTCCCAACTATTTACGCCGATTTAAGACATAAACTGTATTTAAGTGAATAAACTGTTTAAGTGAATCTCCAAGACAGCCATTTTGACATATTTGTGTATTTGATCGTTTAGATGCGCACACGAAGCCCAAAATATCTACGTTGCTTGTCTCGTTTCGGAGCGTGCGCCGCATTTTGGAACAGTGTCTATTGCGTCAATTTTGGTACTTTTAATAGCCTTTTATTATCAAACGCGTCCCGCAGTTTAGCAACAGTATAGACTACATTTTACAACAATCACCGATCGTGCAGATTCTGACGTTACGTTTGGGTTTTAGGGAGAAATGACGCTCTGTGAAGGGAAGGAAGTTGCGCTGGAGAGAATGTGGCTTTAGTTTTTAATGGTTACACCTCAAATATCTTCTTTTTTATAATCATTGAAAGCCAAAATCTAAATCTAAAATAAAATTAGTTTAATATCAAAGATCTAAAGTGTATCCTTTTGAATGTTCTGTCCTCATCGTCACTCATTAAGCAGGGCTGTTGTGTTGCGCGCGCCGTGGCTTTGCGTGAAAGATCGCTCTCTCTCTCTCTCACACACACACACACTCTCTCTCTCTTTAGCAAAAATGCATCACAGACAAATGGTTCAACATATATTCGCAAGATAATAATTTCTTAATAGCAATAATAAATAGCACGTGTACTTTCATAATTTCTCCAGTACCGACAGCAGAACCGATAACGTCCGAGCTTAACGATCCAGCGGTCTTTCAAAATTCAGCACCGGGGCCCGTTTAATACTAGCAGGTACCCATCCCTACTCATGACACACAGTGTAAAACACTGTCCCGCAAATGAATGGTAAAATACTGGCAACAAATACAAATACTGTTAATTGTACAGTTCTTTACTGTAATCTACAGTATGTAACAGTACAAATACCAGGCACTAAATGAAAACTCGAGTTAACTCATTTCATTTTCAGAATTTGCCTTTAATTGACCAACTGTCAAATAAAAATTTATAAACAAATATTTATAATGTGAGCATATTATTACTGTGAATTTATAATGTAATGTATATAATGTCTGTAATGAGTTTCACGTGTTATTACTGCATTAATTAGTCAGTGTTGAGTATCGTGATGTTGTGGAGATCATCATGAGTTTGAGGGTCTCAGTTACTCACCTGTTATAACCTTCAGATTCACTTCAGTGGAGGAGTCTATTGCAAACATATCAACTGCACAGTAGTACGTCCCAGAATCCTCTTCTCTCAGATCTCTGATGGTCACAGTGAAGACTGATGAACTTGTGTCGTCATACAGAGAGAATCTTCCAGCATCAAACCATTTATCTTTAATATCAGTCTTGATGATATCAGAGCACCGTCCAATCGGTAGCGTATCTGGTCTCTTTCCTCTGCAAAAGTACTTTGCATTGTCTGTATATCCTTTATCATATGTGCATGTGATGATGACTCCTCCTCCTGAATATCCTGTCACACTCGTGGAGCTCACGACACCTACAACACACCAGCATTAAATACAAAACGAATATATTCATAAGACAGAAATTAACTTTAAAATATCTCATTAAATCTATTTTTCATGATCTACTCTGAGTTCAGATTCTTACCAGGAATCATCAGCAGAGTGAAAGTCCAGATGATCTTCATTCTTCTCTCTTATTAAATGATCTTCTCTGTTGTTAGTAGATTCAGTTCTTCTGAAGCTCTCGATGTGTGTTCAGAAGAGTTTTGAGTGTTTCTTTCCTGGTTACATGTTTAACATGAAGAGCTGAATGTGACAGAGACGCCCACTTCCCCTGAGAGAGAGAGAGAGAGAGAGAGAGAGAGAGAGAGAGAGAGAGAGAGAGAGAGAGAGAGAGAATAATAAAGAGGGAAGATATCACTGAACAATTATTTAACCATAAAAAAGTATATTTCATACTTATGTTACTTTTTCATCTCTATTTTTTGTATTTATTTAAAATGAGACAAATCTGATATTATTTTAATCTTATATCTGTTGTTTAACAGTTGATGTGGTTCTTTAATGCATCACTAACCAGCAGAAGACACTAGCCGGGTTTAAATCCCAGTTGTGCAGGCGGGGCATGATATTGATAAACCACAAGAAAAAGGTGAATAATGACTGAGAGTCAATGTTCAGAAATGATTAATTATTATTATGTTTTGAACTATGTTGTATAGCTGTGTTTTCAAGTGTGTTCGTTATTATAAAATAAAACAGTTTATTTTTAATTATTAAAAAATGTCATTATTTTAAATGAAAAAGTTAATAATTGTATTTTATGTAGAAAATATTTTTGTTTGTCTTGGATAATCTTTTGATTAGGTCAGATAACATTTTAACCCTTATGTGCTGTTGGGGATGTTTTCATCCACTACGGGGTATTTTTGAGTCTTAATTTGGCCATAACTTTCTCCGTGTTTCAGCAAATGGAATGATTTTTGGTGACTAATCTTATTTTGACACATATTTTGGGAAAATGCTTTGAAATTTTTCAAAAACTCAACAGTACACTGTGGGCAAATTCACTACCCTTTCGTTATGTTCGTGGCTGAAAACAGCCACTACTTTAAACTGCTGTAAAAATGTATCAGATAAATATTTTTTTCAAATTTTTTTTTTGCATAAATCTATTAATCAACCTCAGTCCTGATCAAAACTACTAAATGTTTTTAAAAAAAAAATCAGGATTTTAACTCTTTAATTGCCAAATTCATAAATGATGTCACTGATTTGGGGGAAAAAACACACAAAATGACTTATTTTCAATATAAAATGTGATTGTGGACTGGATTTTTTTTTGCTTTTATCACAGTCTTGGACATGTCAAAGATTAGAAACAACATTGGTTTTGATGCATTGTTAGTTTTTGTGCAGCATCAGATTTGAACTTTTTCTCCCTCATTTACTGTTCGTGGCTGTTTTTGCACCATTGACTTCCATTATAACCACATTTTTTGATTGCAAAGCCATGACACCATATAATCATGCATTTTTGATTGTTGGTGGTTTTCCCTGTTGGGAAGAGGTAAAATTTGTCATTTTTACTGTTGATAACCAGGTGGAACCATTAACCCTTTAGATAGGCCTGTGCAAAAAAAAAAAATCTTAGTTTCTGGCTTTTACATGGAGTTATATGGAGTATAATAGCATATCTGTGTGTGTGTGTGTGTGTGTGTGTGTGTGTGTGTGTGTGTGTGTGTGTGTGTGTGTGTGTGTGTGTGTGTGTGTGAGAGAGAGTATGAGAACTCACCTTGATGCGTCTGAGAAAATCAAAATATGCACCTCAGCTCTCAGAACTACATGGAGTAAACAAAAACAAAGTAAGTGTATTCCCAGCTAGCAGGGAACGTTCTCAGAACGTTGGCTAACATTTCCTACAAGTTAGGTTAATGTTTTAAAGAAAACATTTGAATGTAATGTTCAAAGAATGTTTTGAGGATGTTTTCTCATTCCAAATAATGTTTCTATAAGGTTAAATGTAAACTAAGATATAACATTTTAAATGTAATATTTTGAGGATGTTTTTAGAGAATGTTATCCTACACAGCAAAAACTCCAGTGTTAAATTAACTCTCCTGGGAATTTATTTGACTCCACACTCAAAGGGTTAAAGTGTTAAAATATGAGTGTTAAATGAACACTGAATAGTGTTAAAATTAATGAGATAATTAAGTGATTAATTGTGTGATGATTGACCATTATTGAAGACACCTGATGTTAACAAGCAGAATCACCAAAAGAGAAAATCTAATTTTAAGTTACCATTATGGTGATCAGTGTTTGCTTTAGTTGGGCTCTTGACCCTTAATCTAATAACTTTAGATTTTGTCTGGCTGTTGTATCTGAGTTATAGCTCTCAAATGAACAAAGATTAAAGATGATCAGGTGGTGTTGGTTATGTTTTGACGTAATCATCATTTGACCTGAAACACTAAACTCATTTACACTTAGTCATTTAGCAGATGCTTTTGTCTAAAGTGATTTAAATCAGAGGACTAATGTTTAGAGAGTGTTGATTACAGCAGCCTAGTGATTTTATAGTAGCATTTTCTATAGAATCCAAAATATTTCTTAAAAGTTCTGTTCAAAAGTTTTTATTTAAACACACAGACATCAAGATTCAGTCTGTGAATCTCCCAACTCCCTTTCTTCAGCCTCCAGGAACGACGTGCTATGCCATCGCAAGGGTCCAGAACCAGGCTCTACAGGCGATCACGTCTGCAGTTTATTAAAGACGAGAAGAGAGAAAAGTGAACCCCTGCCCCCATTAACACTGTATCTGCAACCACTCCAAGTACACAGCTCAACTGCATGATATATTTGACCATAATCCACCCTTTTAATTATATTTGAGAACCAATATAACCAAAGAAACACGCAGTTTAAAATGGCGAGCGGGCGGCAACTTTAACCGACTCTTAATCTGTTATATTTTACCACTTTCCTATGAGTTTATTTGCAACATACCTATCTCGCTCAAATCCAAAACTGATCTAATGAGAGTGGGACGCGATTCAGTATGTGCAAATGAAGTCACTTAATCATTAAACTCAATAAATTATTTAATATATATTTTTTTTAAGTTTTCCCATATTCAAATAAGGATATGAACAGCAATATGTGCACAGAGACACAAAAGTAAAATAGAAAGATGTAATTTAATCCTAAATGGAAGTCGATGCAAACATTAGTATTAAATGTACAATATTTGCTACTCTCAGAATCTGCCAGAACCGATGAGACACATCACATTTACTCATTTGTGATAGTAATCTCTTCTCGGGTGTCTGCTTGTTCTCTTTTGATGTTATTGTTAAAGTCTGTATAAAGCACAGAAAAATGTGTTATTAACTTAATCCCAGCCCAAAAAAAAAAAAAAAAAAAAAAAAAAAAAACGGCAAGTAAATAAAGTAAGTAATCAAAATCTTGCAAAAGTAAGCAGTATTCTGTTCGTCAACATTTCCACAAACTTCAACGACCCCGGTGGTTTAATAGCATCCATGGCGTTCTTCTAACCCGACTCCTGGTACCATGTAATATTCAATATGGCGACCAATTAAACACTGCTGATTGATTGATACAGCATACATTAATATACTGTCAATTATCCTTTAACTGTGCGCTTCATTACATATAATGTTTTATTTAATTTAATATGTTGTCATTTAGTAAGAGATTTAAAGAAAGGATGAAAGTGTGATTAAGTTCTCAATAAAAAGAGTTCCGATGAGAACATCACATTTCAGTGAACTTTAAAAATCATAGTACTTATTAGCTAGATTAATATTAGTAATCATGGTTAACATAAACTGATAATATGAGCATAGTATAAATTCACAGTATTCACTAGTATTATACAAGATCTTTTTCTGAACCAACATGTTTTATTACATCAGTGGGGAGTCAGTTTTGTGAAATAAACATTATTAGAGCATAAGCTAAAAGCTTTCCATAATCCATGAATATCACATTTTCAAACAATATCACAATCCTCATCTGTTTTTTTTTTTAAGTTATCAGGCCGTTAAAATGAGAACTGAGACAAAAACAGCAGTTTCTGTATTTGCTAAGGTTTCCCCTCTTGTACTGGAAGATACAAAGCGGCTGATCGAATCCAGAAAAAGGTCACCAACCTCCTTTGAATGCTTGAAATTAGTCCTGAAGGTGGCTGCAGTTCACACAGTTCATGCCAAAGAGCAGAAGTAGTAGTAGTGGCCCTAAAAATACAATGCATTAAAATGCAAGCACAGTTATTGCAATGCATATTTGTTCAAGTAGTGCAATTCAACAAGCTTTTTGTTTTGCTTCAAAGACATTTGTCATTCATTTTCCTCCATAATATAAAAGGTTAAAAATAAATATTAGATTCAAGCTCAAAAGGTGCCATCTAGTGGTCACAGTGAAGGCGATCTGTCGGTGACATCATTTCCGAATGCGTGACTTTCGTACGGCCAATAGAAATATCGGAATACCAATTAGGAGCAAAACCAAAACCTCAGGAATGAAGATCACAGAGGAGCCTGAAGATACAAGAGAAAGAGGATTTTTAATGTTCAATGTGAGATTCATACATGGAAATCTGAGGAGGTTTTAGTACGGTAATACTCACCTGTTATTGGTGTATAGCGTGAAGTCAATGTGATCTCTGTGAACATTTGAGTTTTCTCGGATACTGATGATGATGATGATGGATATGGCGTGTTCAGGTCATTTGTCTCTGTAATGACAGTCATGTTTTCACAGTATCAGAGATGCCAGAACATTCACTTCTGTTTTTGCACATTAAAAATAAACCCATGATAGCGTGTGTAAACTTTCACACATCCCTGTTTGCTGAATCAGTCACCCAGATACAGCAGCATAAGCAGACAACTTCACTTTCTAGGTACTTTAAAACAATCTCCAGCACTAAAACTTCACATCATGAATGTGGGATTGTGGGTATTTGCAGTTGATGTTATACGACACTAAAATACTGAAGTGAGATTCATTTTAAAGTGACTTTCTAATATTTGTATAATATTTCACCATGTTAGTTAAACTTCTGGTCATTATTTAATCCAAGTTTTAGTTCTACTGATGTGATTGTTGGATCAGGACTTGAGTGAAAGTCCAGATGATATTTTGTTGTTGTTAGATTTAGTTCTTCTTTTGAGTTTTTTCCTGGAAGCATCTTTAAAATAAACTGCTGAATGTGACACACGACCAGCTCCTCAGAGAGAGAGAGAGAGAGAGAGAGAGAGAGAGAGATGGAGATAGAGAGATATTAATAATGAGGGAAGTGAAACTAGTACTTTAAACATGGTTAATGAACTCACAGGACTCACAGACAACAGACTTGTGCAGATAAAAGTCATTATTAAAAAAGTGTTATTTTACAGATTTTTTCACAGAAAGATTCTATTATTTCTTATTTTCATTTTTATTAATTTTACATTTGTTTTCCAGAATCCTTATGTTTACTGTTTTTAACTGACTTGAATTGTTTGTTCATTGCATCACATTCATTTTAAAGATACTGATGAAAGCAGCGAAAAGCAGCCGTTCCCATGGTAACTGCATAAATACTGTGATGACTAATTAATTTTGCACATTTTTAAAATGTCACTCACCTTTAGCTGTGTGCTGATCCATCGACTCTATATTTATTGTGTTTATAGACGTATTGATTCATTTATTTTATTTCTCTTTTTTCCCCCAATGTGATCTTTAATAGCTTTCCCCGGTGTTACATAGAGTGCCTTTGACTAAGTTAATTTATTTATTACACCGCATGCCTTGTATATGCCAAAGACTGAAAAGAGAAAACAAGCATGGCTTGCAGCACTTAAGTACAAAAACTTCCCATTACAGGTATACGTGCACCCTTATTTTGAGGACAAAACCCCCCAAACTTCATGCGATCAGGAGCTGTTTGTAGGATATTAGCACCCATCTGTATTCAATATAACTTCACGGCATCTACGCACTCATGGAGACATGTGCTTTTTAAAACCATTTTCATAGATTTAACGTTACATTCTGCTCGGAAAATACGTTAATTTGACTAGAAACACCGGAGAAAGGAAATGTAAAGGATAATTCAGCTACGAGTCGGGTGAGTCTTCCTCGTTCAGAAAAAAGATGGTGAATAAATTGATTATTTGGTCATTCTGACCGAGCTCCACATAAGAACGAATGGGGTGATTTTGGAGCGGGACTATCTGTTTGTCAGATCAATAAAATTGTAAGGATGAAAATCCTTGTTTCAACCCCATCCAGGAGCCATTTGGAATTCGTAAAGGCACAGAAGTGCTGATAGTGATCAAGGCCTGTTGGCCAATATGTGTGTACTGAATGTCTACAATGTTTATGAATTGTCACACCTTTAGTACGGTGGGGGACGTGGTTGTTTTCTGATTGGTCAGTTTGACTGTCTCACATTTGTGTTTCAGTAATATGGTCAAGCAAAGGATAAAAGAAGATTGCAACAGTTGCTCTATCTTACTTTTCGCTGGCTCTTCTTTGCTCTGCTGGGCATTCTTTTCTTGGGGCCTGCTCTTTGGCTCTCTTCTCTTTCTCTCTTCTAAAGCCATTTTCTCTCTCTCTCTCTCTCTCTCTCTCTCTCTCTCTCTCTCTCTCTCAGGTTACATTCTACATATATGCTGGGTACAATTAATGGTATAATTTATCATCATCTAATACAACTATTTTAAGTGTAACCATAAAACATATATTGTCATTAAATCCTTTCAACTACAAATTATGTGCTTACTTGTTTTGGTTTGGTATTAACATTAATATATTAGCTATTGCAAAACAACATCGTCCAAGGACGGCAGCCAATGGTGCGGTAGAAGGGTACCTGCGCATTCTGTCTTATCAGTGTGGCAAAGTAATTGTCATAATACAGAAGGAGACAACACAGGTGAGTAGCGTGACACAGATGTTTATTTGCAGGAACCGGAAGCACAAGCAGTGGAGAGTCACTGGTCAGTATAATGGCAGTCAGATAGATTAGGATGTAACTTAGATTGATGATAACCAAAATCTTGATCTGGTTCCAGGAGCGGATGGCAGAACAGGCCTCAGACGGGCTGAAGGAGAGAGGATGAAGACAGATGACTGGTACGGGAGACTGGTAGAGAAGACACTACTCTCGATGGTGGGGTGGCTAAGGGGTATGTGGAGATCCCCCCGGTGGAGCCGTTGGTTGCGATCCAATTGTATCCATAGACCGCTACCTCCTGGAGGTTTAATCCACGTCTCCCCTTTCGGGCCTGTAAATTCTCGTCATCCACCCAGTCCAAAGCGTGGGTCCGGCCACAGGAAGCCTGCCCAGCCCATCCAGGCCCCTGCCAAACCAGACGGGAAGCGTAAGAGCAAGCAATTTGGTTTGCAGCGATCGGCCTGAAGGACGCGTCTTCATGTCTCGATTCTCCCTCAACACAAACCCAAAAAACGATTGCGAAATGACGCTGTTTCCATTAACCGATGTTATGCAACTAAAACGTAGTGTTTTCCTCTCGTGATAAGTCATTCCAAAAATCATGGCAACGAACGTTGGTAAGTTTATATATATCACAGCCACGTACCGCACTAGACATTATTATTCTTAATGGAAGGAAACGTAGGCGTGTTATCCAAGCATTAATGACAAGGAAAGACCCTTATTGTGAGCGGCACATATGAGGTGTTACTGGGTTTTTCTCACTCATTTCTGCTTCGAAGTCTTGATTGTGGCATTTCTTTGAGGTTTAGAATCCATTATTCCTGTCATTCTTTTGTCTTTTATGAATTTAATAAAGAATTCTGTCTCGTATTCTGTCCAAACACACCGCACCTTCTACATCAGGTGACTGTAAATGCGCAAAAACTGTTTCCATTGCAGTTTTGCGAAATATTCCTTTTTCGAATTGCCTGAAAAACCTCCTCATGCGAGCGTAAAAACTTTTTTGTGATAAATGGGAGTTTTTGCGAAATTGACGTGTTTCCATTGGGTGTATTTTCAATTCGCAATTTCAATTTGCACAATTTGAAGGGTAATGGAAACGCGGCTACTGTTGATCTGGTGGAATTCATTCAAGGGCAGGACATAGGCATAGGCTGATATTGTTTCAGAGGCTCCTGGAAACATATGTTGTACTGTCCTAACTGTGTGAGATGCAAATCTCGCATGCCAATGTCCATTGGCTTGTTTAGTTACATTCGAAGTTGATTGGTCTCTCGAAGCGATCCCCAATACGTCTGTTCTGACGTAACGTCTCCGTTCCCTCCTTCAGGAAACGAGGGATACACACGTAACTGAGACGTTTTTCCAGTCTCACAAAAGGATAGTCAGCAGTGTTTGAAACTTGTTTGAAAACAGTATTTTGTGATTGTGTTTGATGACGTTATTAAGGGTTGTTAAGAGTCTGATCATTTTATTTGTATAATGCTTTCACATTAAATACTGTTTCAAAGCAGTTTTACAGAAAATAAACATTACTGTCTTAAATCCACAAGTGAGCAACTGCGGCAAGCAAACAATAAAAAATAAATCCATAAAATTTTTAAAAAACACCTGTTTACACAGTTTGTGTCTCACTTGTAGCTCAGTGTTCATCCTGGACCCTGTTTACTGCACATCTGTCTGTCCTTTAAAATGAATCATTTTATACACATTCTCTGCTGTGGAGATTCAACTGATGAGACGGATGATGATGACGATGATGATGAGGATGGTGGTGGCGATGATGGTGATGGTGATGTTGCTTCTGGTACATTTGTATATAAAAAAAATGAAACAATGAATTTCTAAAGGATGCTTTTTTCACACACAGAACTTGACATCATTGTGTAATGGTGAGGAAACATGTTTACTGATGTCTATCACACATTCACTACCCAGAATTCATGTTTGCTGACACAGACACTTAGAAAAATCATGAGCTGTTAGTTTGAGTTTGCAGAACTGAGCCTGTGGTTTCACACTGAATAATACAGTATATCAGAGTTTCTGATGAGCACTGGTAAACTGCAGTTTAAAAAAATATATAATAATATGTGTCCAATCTAACACACTAATGCTGCAATGTCAAACACTGTAGTAATACGAAATTAATTATTTCTTAATTGCATTATGATTAATATCACTAAAAAAATCATCTGTACCTGTAACATTGATCAGGACTCGTGTGATGAAGATCTTGTGTCCTTGATCAGACTGAACTCCACACCAGTATTCTGAATCTTCTTCAGTCACATGACTGATGCTTCCCGTCAGGAGCTGCTGTTCTCTGTCATCATACAGCCGGATCTTTCCCTCATCCCTCCATCTTCTGCTCTCCTTCACAGACGTCTCTTTAGTACAGAGATCAGCTCCAGATCTCCAGCACAGAAACTTCACATCATGAATGTGGGATTGTGGGTATTTGCAGCTGATGTTCACAGATCCTCCTGCAGAAGCTGATAGACTGATGCTCTTCACACAACAATCCTCTGTTTAAGATCCAGATAAAGTGCAGCAATGTTACGATCACCAAATATATTCATGGATTCTGTCAAATAATGCATAAATGACTGAAAGCAGCTCACCCTTCTTAATGTCCAGATTAAACTCAGAGAAGAAACTGTAATCTTCAGAAACTTTGACTATAATCTTATATTCTCCAGAGTCGTTCTCATTCAGATCTCTGATAAACAGAAGTAAGAGTCCTGCAGATCTGTCATTATAAACGGAGAATCGTCTGTCATGTTTCCATTCTGCTCTTCTGTTAGTGTTTATTACAGTAAAACACTGATCTGCAGTTTTACAGACTTCTATCACAGGATTTGTGTTTTTCATCTCATATTTGTAGTTTATCAGGACGTTTCCTCCTGAATATCCTCTCACTGTCCCGATTTGTTGACCTGCTAAACACAGTAGTTGTCATATTTATTCAATGACAAACACAAACTTTAGTGAAACATAAACACAATAGGAGATAAATAAAGTCAGTGTATTTGCCCTAGTTACTGATTATCTGGCATCTTTTAGGGGTTAAATCCAAACCACAGTATTTATATCAGTATCAGTATTGTGATGTTGTGGAGATCATCATAGGTTTCAGGGTCTCAGTTACTCACCTGTTAAAACCTTCAGATTCACTTCAGTGGAGGAGTCTATTCCATATTTATCAACTGCACAGTAGTACGTGTCAGAATCATCTTCTCTCAGATCTCTGATGGTCACAGTGAAGACTGATGAACTTGTGTCGTCATACAGAGAGAATCTTCCAGCATCAAACCATTTATCTTTAATATCAGTCTTGATTTGGTCTGTGCACTGTGACCACTGTCCTTTACAAAAATACTTTTTATTGTCTGTATATCTTTTATCATATTTGCATGTGATCGTGACTCCTCCTCCTGAATATGCTGTCACACTCATGGAGCTCACGACACCTACAACAAACCAGCATTAAATACAAAACGAATATATTCATAAGACAGAATAGAAATGAACTTTCAAATATCTCATTAAATCTATTTTTCATGATTTACTCTGAGTTCAGATTCTTACCAGGAATCATCAGCAGAGTGAAAGTCCAGATGATCTTCATTCTTCTCTCTTATTAAATGATCTTCTCTGTTGTTAGTAGATTCAGTTCTTCTGAAGCTCTCGATGTGTGTTCAGAAGAGTTTTGAGTGTTTCTTTCCTGGTTACATGTTTAACATGAAGAGCTGAATGTGACAGAGACGCCCACTTCCCCTGAGAGAGAGAGAGAGAGAGAGAGAGAGAGATTTTGATTTTTAACAAAACTTTTATTACAATACAGTATACAAGACATTACCTACTGTAGTATTTACCATAAACTTCTACACCAAAGTATATATGTAAAAAATAAATAAAAAATAAAAATAAAGAAATAAAGAAAAGCTCACAGCACAAAAATCAATTCACCCTCAAAAACAGAGCACAGAGCCTCCTTGTAGCACCAAATACATTCAAATGTAACAAAATCATCAATAGACTTATAAAAAATCTACCATAACTCTAGACTTCACCAAGTTAGAAAACAAGGCAACCATATTCTGATTTAGATTCTGTTCTATTTTCTTTTTCCTACTTAAATAAATGGCCAGTTTTGCTTGGCCTAGAACAAAATTCAGAAGCTGACAGACAACACTTTTTTTCCTCACATACTTGTACCCCAATATAAACGTCTCCAGAGAAAAGGTCTCATTACACCTCATAAAAACATCGCTTACAACTTCAAACAAAGGTTGTAGTCTACAACAATTCATGAACGCATGAAAAATGGTTTCTCTAGTAGAGCAAAAAGGACATCCAGAGTCAACCTCAGGGTTTAAAACTGAAACAAAAGCGTTAACCGCAACAGCGCCATGAATGATCTTCCACTGCAAATCACCTGTTCTCTTGGTCAACGGTGGTTTATACAAAGATCTCCACTCAGGCTTTACGCCTTCATCCAGTTTAAACACATCACGCCAGGGAGTATCAACTCTTGCACTTAAGACATTTTTGCTAAACACCAAAACACAAGACCTGTACAAAGATTTACAAGCACTTAAAAAAAAGTGTCCACAGAAAAACCAATGTCCACAGAATCATGGAATTAGGTTTCTTCCCTATCCTCATTACTACGCTCAGAGTTAAGTTTCCTCACTATTTTTTTTAACCTGTAGACCTCTTTATTTGTAAATGATCCCTCCATCATAAAAGCCTTAGTGTTCTCAACAAACTGCTCTGTATTAGGAAAAAAATCATTAATGTGCACACCCTTTTTATTCTTAGTAGCTCTAAGAAACAGTTTAATATCATCAACCTCATAATGACCAGAAAAATCACTCTGAGAAAGACAAACACTTGAATCAGTTTCACTCTCCGTGTCATCATACAAATCACTTGTATCTGATTTTTTCGCGTGTCTATCAATCCCAGTTCTGCCAGGCTTCCTCCTCTTTAACGGGACTTTAAAATCTGCCTGCACCGTTTCCATTGGAATGACGTCACCTATGTTCTCCACAGTAGGCTGCAGCTCAACATCGAGAGCACCATTTAAAAGCTTCTCCGTCTCAATAACGGCTCCCCCCGCCTGAACATTAGACACAACTAATGTAACACCAGAAACTGTACTTTCAAGCGCAGATTCTTCAGTTACAGCGATCACAGGAACAACATCACTTCTAGCCTCTGCGACGTGTAACCCTGTCCCTGACCCACCCGGAGCCTCGTCAACCGGCCCTGCTTCAGCACTAACAACAACATCACTTCTGACTTCACCACCACCTGACACATTGTTTGAATTTTTCCCGGGACAAGCACAAATTAAATGACCAGTTTGGCCACAACTAAAACATCTCATGTTCCCCGATGTCACATAAATGATGTAATCATAATCATCCGCCCGAAAGTGCAAAGACAGATCCATATCAGCATCATCATTCACTACCATGTAGACGAACAGCCTAAATGAAACGACATGCTTCAATAAAGGCGATCCACCACCGATAGGGATCTTTTTAATGGGAGAGACAAGTTTTCCATACCGAGACAAAGCCTTAGCTAGTATCTCATCACTAAAAAACGGCGGTACATTAGATAGCGTGACTTTCTTTGAAGGTGTAGAAAGCGGAAGTACAGGGTTAAACAGATCGTCAACAACTATTCCTGCCTCAACTAATTCATTAGCCTTTTCGACAGTACTGAGAAATACCACAGTGGCATTATTCATCCTGGAGGCAGACATTATGTTTTCATGGCCAACTTCCTCTCCCACTGCAAGACAGCACTTCTCTACACTAACCGCGGACGCCACTTTCACGCCATGACGCCGGGTCAATGAACCCAAACAACACCGTGAGTGTGGGGCCGTCATGCTCCCGGTAAGGTGGCACGCGGCCCAAAACAACAGTCCAAACGCACTCGGCCCGTACTCCGCACTCACACCAGCAGTACTCTCACAGCAAACTCCGCCCACTCACTCACAGCATCCGCACAGAGAGAGAGAGAGAGAGAGAGAGAGAGAGAGAGAGAGAGAGAGAGAGAGAGAGAGAAACCGGGAAGTGAAACTGCTTCACACATGGTTAATGTACACACAGAGGCAGAACACTCTGCCACTAGGTCGTGGCAGCACATCACCCCAATCCTCACTCAGCTTCACTGGCTCCGGGTCAAATTCCCGCATCACCAACAAAATCCTCCTCTTCACCTATAAATCTCTCCATGCCACTGCCCCCCAGTACCTACTGGACCTTCTCCATCCCTACATCCCCTCACGGAATCTGCGGTCCATTGACAAGGGCCTGCTCTCTGTCCCCCACACCAGACTACGGACTTTTGGGGACAGAGCATTCAGCGTCGCAGCCCCCACCCTCTGGAACTCCATCCCCCCAGACATGCCCCCGTCTCTGAACACTTTCAAAAAACTTACTAAAAACCCACCTCTTTACAAAGGCATTAAACTTTTCTCTGCAGTTATGTGTAAAGCGTCCCTGGGTCCCGTGAAAGGCTCTATATAAATATAAGTTATTATTATTATTATTATTATTATTAACAGAAAGTGCAGATAAAACTATTTATACTCATATTTTAATCTTATTTAAAAAAATTCTATTCTACAGATATTTTAACAGAATGATTCTATTGTTATTTCAAAGCTTTAGTTTTAAGGGGTAGTTCACCCAAAAATTATTATTATTTTTTTACGCTTGATTTACTCACCCTATAATCGAAGACGAATACAATCAGAGTTATATTAAAAAATATCCTGGCTCTTCCAAGCTGTATACTGGGAGTCAATGAGTATATTTTTTTGGAAGTCTATCAGTGTTCAGTGTTAAAGGTGTTGATGAAGGCCAGTAAAATGTCCCAAACAATCCCATGGCGACCAAGTCACTGCTTTGATTGATACAGCATATATTAATTAATTGTCAATTATCCTTCATTATCATTTTTATATTTAATTTAATTTGTTGTCATTTACTAAGAAATTTAAAGAAAGGCTGAAAGTGTGATTAAGTCCTCCATAAAAATAAAGCTCAGCTGAGTTTTACTGAGAACGTCTTGGTTACGTATATAACCCTCGTTCCCTGAGTAGGGAACGGAGACGTTACGTCGTGATGACGAATGGGGTTTTGCTTAGAAAGCCCCTCACCTTCGAGAATACAAAACGAGCCAATGGCAAGAAAATGCCATGGGTCTGCGGAATTTGCATACCGTAACTCCGCCCCACCTCGTGGGTATATAAGGAAGTACCCTGGCAACATGCAAATATGTTTTTGCTTCAGAGCCAAGTGTTTCACTTCACTCCGCAAGCCATCCTGAGATCATCGACTTATCTCTACTCTTTGAGACGAGTTTTCCTCTCGCAAAAGAGCTTGCTCGTGGCACGTCTTTCTAAAGATGTCTTGTCCGTGCACTTGCGGTCGACTGGTTTCGGACTCTGATGGGCACAATCGCTGTCTTGCGTGTTTGGGCATTGATCACGCTAAGGCGGATGATTGCCATTGCGGGAACATGACCATCGCAACGTTCCGGTCGAGACTCAATGACCTCGTCAGAGGGAGAGTCCCCTCATCCACACCCCGATCTACTGCCTCCACGAGAGCTAGTACTTTGGCTGGTGTCCAGGGTGACCTGAGGGTGACGGTGTGGAACAAAGGACGTTTCCTCCTCGGCTCACACCCCCCTCTCCAGCGTTGCAACGCCCCGCGTATCTCATTCGGCGCTCCAGATGACGATTCTATGTTGATTGCTGCATCACAAGGTCCTCGGGAGCCAGCACAGCCCGAGTCTGATCCCGAGCTGACGGCCATGTTTTCCCGGGCAGCCGCAGCAATTGGGTTAGAGTGGAGTCCTCCTCCCTGCCCAGTGCGTTCGCGGCTGAATGATTGGTTTTTGGGTGCAGCCGCTGATTCCCATCAGCGTCCAACCCCAATACCATACCTTTCTTCCCGGACGTGCATGAGGAGGTCAAGAGGTCCTGGAAGACTCCCCTGTCTTCCCGTAATCGTTCGGCGACCTTCTCCACCTTTCCTCCCCTCAATCAGGCCGCTGCCAAAGGGTACACTGGGGTTCCCCAGGTTGAACGCTCTGTTGCGATGCAACTGTGTCCGCAGAGCGCTTCTTCCCGCGGCGACCCTAAGCACCCCTCCAAAGCCTGTAGGTTTCCGTCTACTCTGGTGGCGAAATCCTATAGAGCCGCGGGGCAGGCAGCCGCCTCTCTGCATGCCATGGCCACTCTGCAGGTCTACCAGGCCCAGATGCTCAGGGACATGCACGAGGGAAGGACTGACCCAGGGCTCTTTGATGAACTGCGTGCCACCACTGACCTCGCTCTCCGGGCGACGAAAGTGACCGCACTCTCCCTGGGTCAGGTGATGTGGCTCAACCTGGCCGATATGAGAGACATCGTCCCCCTCTCCCCCTCTGTCGCCAGACCCCTGCCAGAGCACGGTCCTTCCCTGGCATGCTCTTGCAGGACGCGGTTACACACCGGCCCCCACACCGGCTCGCTACGCTGCCCACGTCCGGGCCGGTCATTCCGCCTTGCTGCACCACCGAGGGTACGTCTGTGGGTTTGCATGACCCCGCTGGCACAGTTCTTTGGAGCCTGGCTAGAGCTTCCCAACCTGTCCCGCTGGACGAAACTAGTCACATTGTCACATTGTCACCTGTCACATTGTGAAACTATTGTTACGAGTTATCACATTTCAGTGAACTTAAAAAATCATAGTACTAATTAGCTACTGTAGATTGATATTAGTGTAAGCTCGCGCTCAATCGGCCCAATAGAGGCATCCGACCAGCGCGGAAGGTCTTAACGTGTTACTGTCCTTTTCTCAAGGCAAAGTATTTTTTTATTAAATGCAATACATTTGAATATGTATTCTCTCGTTATTTCATCTGACTCCATAAAATGAAAAGGTTTTAATGATATCTTTGGATCATTAATTGTGAGCGAATGTATGACTATTCCTTTGAACTCTTTAATGAAAATAATATCACAGTTATAATATATCAAAATATTTTCATATCAAAAATAATTAAATGTAACAATTTATTATGTCAGGTAAATGTATCATGCCAATTTCATAATCAATTCAAAGATAATCGATACAAAACATCAAATGCTCTGGAATAAAGATGCAACCCAACATTATATATACGTGAGGCTGAGAGATCTCACTCTCAGCCTCACAGGCTAATCTGAGGTACAGAAAAGGCCCCGATTTCCCTGCTGCATTTCATTATATAGACAAACCTTTCACATGGAAATTTGCATTCAGAGGTTGCACTTTTTGGGAGTGTGTGACCATTTGTCTTGAGAGACCACCTTCCTTGTATGTCAGTAATCTTTAAACTCTTAAAAACCTTATTACCTTTAATTTTACTTATTTGGAAATGAGACATTTGTACCAATCGTACTGTGACATTTTAAATGATACCAAACATGAAAAATACTCTGTGGTAATCATTCACATTAAACTATACATTTTCTTGGGTGAATTCAGGTGATCATCTGAGCATGAGAGAGAGGGGGTGAGGGGAGAGGGAAAGGGATGTAGATTAGGATGACTCGGAGGTGAGACTTTCGTCTCGATGGTGCACGAGGGCTAGTTCAAATGGTAATTTCCAGAGAGGTCCTTTTGTCCTCTCAGGGTCTGCTCGCTCTTGAAACAGACTGTCCGGCATTTTGTAATTTCTCAATTCTTACATTAGTAATCATGGTTAACATATACTAATAGTATAAATATAGTATAACATACACAGAAAATATACACCTTTTAATAAATAAAATGAACATAAAAGAATAATTGATTTAATAAACACATCAACTTAATTTGCTTTGATACAAACATAAATGAATTAATGTCATGATGTCAGAATTCAATTTAAAAAAAGTATACAGGAATACTTCACAAGTATATTCACAAGACAGTATTATACAAGATCTTTTTCAGAACCAAAATGTTCATGTTTTATTACATCAGTGGGGAGTCAGTTTTCTGAAATAAACATTATTAGAGCAAAAGCTAAAGTTATGCTTTTTTGTGCATTTCAGCTTTCGATAATCCATGAATATCACATTTGCAAACAATATCACAACCAATTTATCAGGCCGTTAAAATGAGAGCCGACACTAAAACAGTAGTTGCTGTATTTGCTAAAGTTTGTAAACTTTATGAAATTGAGCACAGCTGCATACACTTTTGTTTCTGAAATATTCAGTACTTATTTACATCAAACTCTGACCAAAGGTTTTTTATAATTTCTTTTCATCTTCAGAACAAAATGCTGTGCTGTAATTTAATTTGCAGTGAGATGATTGACAGCAGCGTATTCACTGTAATCCTGATTATTCCTGATATTTTCACTATCAGTACAGTCAGATTACAGTGGAAATTCACCACTGCGTAATTCAGATCTTCAGCAGATGTGATGCACATGGGAGTATTAAGGCGGTCAGGGGCCCCTAGGCTGCTCTTTTGGTGAGGCCCCAACTTAATTATTATGCTTTACTGGAATAATATATTTTGTGCCATACATGGTCCAAACACAAATAGTAAGGTGGACTGGCACACACACACACACACATTGAGACAGCCGGTCAAGTGTTGAACCACCACAGAAAATTACCACCACACCTCATAGGTAAAATGAAAAACTGAACATTACAAACAAAACACGAATACAAACAAGTACAAGACCCAGTGTTTAGAAGCAGCCCTTTAATTATGATCAAGAAACACCGGCACTACAACCAAAACTAACGTCAACAGAGATGTAAGTGGAAAGAATATCAGATATTACCGTCTGCCACCACAGCCACAAAACAATTACAAAGGAAAACAGCAAAGCAACATAATTCCCTGAATTCCCAGTTCAACTGCAAGCTGGTTACCGCCTTTAGCTTTATAAAGCAACATGTAGATGACAGCTTCTGCATCAGTGCAGAACACCCTGTTTTACTGAGGCAAAATCACATCATTACTGAGACAAACCACTGTGCAATACACTAAACTGTGTATTAAACAAAGCCATAAGACAGACATCCGATTGTCTCTCAAATGTTTACTTTCACTTTAGACACAGCCAAATGTGTAAACCTTGTGTGTATTTGACAGTATTATCGCAATAAGACACGGAAGAGAACTTAGTTCAGTAATCAGACGCTGTTTGGCAGGCTCTTAGTGCCAGTGTGCTTCGGGTGTACGCGCTCATCAAGCAGATCGTGGACACATTTTAATCATTCAAGATAAAAAATTGTGATATCGCACACCCCTACCTTGAATTATCCAGCCAATACAGGGATTTTTTTCAGTATATGGTCAGTCACGTTGTTCTTTTAACCTTTGTATTTTCCGTTTTTGTGCTCCACTATTGAACTTTCTTTCGGACATCAGTGATGTGAATTAAAATGATTGTCATGATTTGACCAGCAGCTGATTGGACAGATTGACCCAAATTTCACATCTATCCAATCATCATCATTTTTATTTATTTATATGTTTCTTATGGGCCAATGAGGGTCTTTTTGTTCGCGCTTAAGAAAATGTAAAATTGTCTGGCCAATCCTATAGGCTGCAACCGCAATCCTGTGTGTTAATCCGAGAGTTAATCTGAGAGTCACTGGTGGCTTTCTCAACTGTAGCGTAAACGCAGTTAGAAGAAACAGAGGGGTTTGTGGGTAATTGGACAGAGGCATAAACAGTGTTATAAGAATCAGAGGGGTTTGTGGGTAATTGGGCAGTGGCATAAAAAGTGTCAGAAGAATCAGAGGGGTTTGTGGGTAATTGGGCAGTGGCATAAACAGTATTGTAAGAATCAGAGGGGTTTGTGGGTAATTGTTTGTGAGTGTCTTTAATCTCCTCATAATCACAACCAATGTGAGAAACCTGAGGAGAGACAGAGATATTATTTAAAGCTCTGAATATCATTAGGATGGAAGGCATTAGACATTTAATTAAACATTTTATACAGTAACTGGACTCACAACTTCATGTTTTCCTGGTCCAGTCTGAGACGACGAATCGCCACCTGCCAAAAACAAGTGTCCTAAATTAATGACATTACCGTATATCACATTTCAACAATTGAGCCTTGTATAAATGTTTTCACCCATCATCAAATATCTATTTTACTCATGTCTCATTGCAGCCTATAGGTGGCGACGCAAAGTGGGAAAACAGATCAATAAATCAATCTGTTTTAATCTCAGTATAAATAAAGAGTTTCTGCTTCTAAAGAAGTGAAGAATGAGTTTTACCTTGAGACTGATACTTCTTACAGAGAAACACATAAGAGTCCAGCGATGATCAGAACCAGAAGAACCAGAACCAGAGGAACGATCAGAGAAGAGCCTGAAAACACAGGAGAAATAATCTGAGAATATGATCAAATATCAGATCAGATAATTGATGTTTGGAGTAGGATTGACCAGATCATGATACTGGATTTCAGGGTTTCCACGTCTGTGTTACAAAAAAAAGCCCAATGGCCAGTCAGAAATAGCCCAAACAATATCCCAATGACCATATCCCAAATATCAAAACACAAAATATACAATTCCCATACCTAAAGCACATGTTTTACAGTCAGTGTTATGCAAATTAAAAACAATATCATAGTGATTATAAACACATTCTCTGCCAGTCGCCCTCCTTCACAAAACTTAAAAAAGGATCTATTATGCAAAATTAACTTTTATAAAGTGTTGAACACAGATGTGTGTCCACAGTGTGTGTAAACAACCATGGTGAAAATCCACTCACTCATTTTTTTTTTTATAATCCCCATAAATCATAAACAGCCTCTCCAAAAAAGCAGTTATAATAGTCTACATAAGAGTCTCTATAGACTCCCGGCATCTGAGCCTCTGAGGACACCGTGGTTTGCTGTTTTCTTGATAGGCTACAAAGCACCAAAATGCAGATTCAACTCAGTATGCTAACTAGATTGATTGGGTTATTATGCCTTTTTTAACTATTTATTATTGTAATATTATTCATTTATTTTAGAGTTGAAAATATAGCTTATTTTTATGTTTAATAATATATTTCAGCCTCCTCACAAGCTTCACACATTGATCACATGTTTGTATTTCAGCACAAGATCACCGGCTGATGTGGAAACACCTGTGAACAGTGAAGTTTGGAAAGAGGAAGAAGCAGCAGATGATGAGGATGAAGATGATGATGAAGATGGTGGTGATGGTGGTGATGATGACGTTGTTGTTGATGATGTTGTTGTTGATGATAATGATGTTGTTGTTGATGATGGTGGTGATGGTGTTCCTGGAAATATTTGTACATATATAAAAAAATAATAATAATAAAAAAAAATTCTATAGGATGTTTTTTCACACACAGAACTTAACATCACTCATGATACGTGTTACTGATGTCATTCACACATTCACTACCCAGAATTCATGTTTGCTGACACAGACACTTCGTGAGCTGTTAGTTTGAGTTTCCAGAACTGAAGCCTGTGGTTTCACACTTAATAATACAGTGTCAGCAGAGTTACTGGTGAACACTGTTAAACTGTAGTACAAGTGTGGTAAAAGGACTCACGGCAGTGCTAAAAGCTGCACTTCTACAGCATTCAGATGACCACACCTGTACTAATGTTAAAGCTGTAATACTGTGTCCGAATTACCACACTAATGCTGCAGTACCAAACACTGCAGTAATACGAGATTAACACACAGAACTAAAAACTGCGTTTAAACTGCATCCAGATCTCCAGGTCTTGCTTTCACATTCTGCTGTAGAATAATAAAAAACAAATAAAAAAAGGCAAAAAAACAACAAAAACAGCCATTTGCGGATGCTGACAGAGACACTGAACAGTAATGAGTCTATGAATGTGAAATTAACAAATAACTATAACTGTATAACAGTATTAGTATATTTGTAATAATTTGTCATTTTGTTCTCAATATATACACATATATGTCACTTTGCTGCAGGATTTATGAATGGAAATCAAGATTATAAGTGTATATCATACATCAGGAGATTGTTATTGATGGTGTCTGTAATGATTTTCACATGTGAATGGCAGTAATTACAGTCAGTGTTGAGTATCGTGATGTTGTGGAGATCATCATGAGTTTGAGGGTCTCAGTTACTCACCTGTTAAAACCTTCAGATTCACTTCAGTGTAGGGATCTATTTTTGCATATATATCAGTTCCACAGTGGTACGTCCCAGAATCCCGTTCTCTCAGATCTCTGATGGTCACAGTGAAGACTGCTGAACTTGTGTCGTCATACAGAGAGAATCTTCCAGCATCAAACCATTTATCTTTAATATCAGTCTTGATTTGGTCTGTGCACTTTGACCACTGTCCTTTACAAAAATACTTTTTATTCTCTGTATATCCTTTATCATATTTGCATGTGATGTTGACTCCGCCTCCTGAATATCCTGTCACACTCATGGAGCTCACGACACCTACAACACACCAGCATTAAAACACTTTAATATTCACATAAATTAACTTTCCTCAACAGTCAATAAAACAACATGAAGTGAAAGACTCTCCTCATCAATTATGTGCTGTTTTTCATAATTTGAGTCATGATGAGTTCAGATTCTTACCAGGAATCATCAGCAGAGTGAAAGTCCAGATGATCTTC
The DNA here is from genome assembly GCA_021554675.1 of Leuciscus idus. NCBI lineage: Eukaryota > Metazoa > Chordata > Actinopteri > Cypriniformes > Leuciscidae > Leuciscus > Leuciscus idus. The sequence continues at coordinate 10,794,339 of CM038623.1, forward strand.
ATTCTTCTCTCTTATTAAATGATCTTCTCTGTTGTTAGTAGATTCAGTTCTTCTGAAGCTCTCGATGTGTGTTCAGAAGAGTTTTGAGTGTTTCTTTCCTGGTTACATGTTTAACATGAAGAGCTGAATGTGACAGAGACGCCCACTTCCCCTGAGAGAGAGAGAGAGAGAGAGAGAGAGAGAGAGAGAGAGAGAGAGAGAGAGAGAACTTTCTCAAAACCCACAAAATTCTGGACAAAAGTCAAATAGGATTTCTGCCCAAACACAGAACATCTGACCACATTTACACCCTCCACACCATCATTGATAAACATGTATACCAAAATAAATCCAAAGTCTTCGCATGCTTTATTGACTTTGAGAAGGCTTTCGATTCGATCTAGCACGAAGGACTCTTCCTAAAACTACTGGAAAATGGGATTGGAGGGAAAACATTTGATTTGATAAGCACTATGTATAAAAACAATACATGTGCTGAAAAAATAGGAAATAAACGAACAGAATTTTTCTCCCAACATCAAGGAGTCAGACAAGGTTGCCCATTGAGCCCCAGTCTATTTAACATCTATATAAACGAATTAGCCAAAGCCTTAAATAATTCCACTGCCCCCAACCCAACCCTGACGGACTCAGGCCCAGTCCACACTACTGCATTTTAGTTTAGAAACGGAGAATTAAAACGAATACGATCTCCGTCCACACCAGAGTTTTAGCTGCGTATTAGAATTGATCTCCGTCCACATTAAAACGACTGAAAACGCGGATCACGTGACCATTCACCAACACTGGGCATGCGCGTGCCGGTGTAAACACAACTTCATTGATAAAATTACCCCACCATGCGCTGGTTCTTCCCGGGTTAACCCAAAACCGACGCTCCATGTACGGTCGATACCGCTGCTGCACACGGGAATTGTCACAGATCGCTCGAATAATAGCTTGCCTCCGGCGCATGTAGGCAGTTATAGCACTGTAAAATGAAGAATTTACTTGCACAACAGCTGCTAGCAAAGATATACGCCATGACTGATGACACCCAATCATAGAGCCGAGCGTGAGCCTCTACTACGTCATCGTTTCTAAAGTCCTCCGTTTTGACCCGTCTTCACTAAAACGCCCTCCGGAGATTCAAAACGAAAAACGGGTCGGCAGCGTTTCTAAACTTCTCCGTTTTGGGTCTCCGTTTTTGCCGTTTTAGTGTGGACGGTAGGTGCAAACGTAGCAAAAGGTCTCTGTTTTTAAACGAAAACGCAGTAGTGTGGACGGGGCCTCAGAGATTAGATGTCTCCTCTTTGCAGATGATTTAGTCATTCTGTCAAAAACAAAAGAGGGACTACAACAGCTCCTCGACGTCGTAGAGACATTCAGTCAAACGTGCAATTAACTTCGCAAAGACAAAAATAATGATTTTTCAAAATAGATCCAGGTGTAGGGAAAATAAATACCTCTTCAGAGCAGGAAACCAAGTCCTCCAACACACCCACGATTACACATATATGGGACTAAAACTGAGTTCAACAGGGAACTTTAATCTGACTGTGAATGAATTGAAAGCAAAAGCAATGAGAGTCTTCTACATGATTAAAAATACTATTCGACATGAAATTCCAATTCAAATCTGGCTAAAAATCCTAAAAGCAATAATTAAACCAATTTCTCTGTATGGCAGCGAGCTATGGGGACCTCTAAAAACCCACGATTTTTCAAAATGGGAAAAAGAGGAAATCGAAACTCTGCATACCCAAATTTGAGAGATGGCAGCAGAGAGAGCAGAGACTGTGTTCACTGTGCTCTCAGAGAGAGGTGTGTGTGTGTGTGTGTGGGTGAACAGAGACTATGTTCACTGTGCACTCAGAGAGAGGTAGAGACAGAAGAACACTTCCTGATACACTGTGATCACTATCACAGCATTAGATCGGACTATTTCACTAGATTCCAACAACTAGAACCACATTTTATGGCATTACCAAATTCAGAAAAATTAAATCATATTTTGAGAGAAAACTCTAGCTCAATCACAACAGCAGCTAAATATGCAACAGCCTGCCACAAACTACGAGAGTCAGCCAGTGGACAAAACTAAAGTCAGAATAATTCTTATCTTGTCTGAATGTTGGTACAAATGTACAAAGGAGAGAGAGATGAGAGAGAGAGAGAGAGAGAGAGAGAGAGAGAGAGAGAGAGAGAGAGAGAGAGAGAGAGAGAGAGAGAGAGAGAGATTAAGATTTTGTACTTTGAACATGTTCCACACTTTAAAAACATTCCGATAAAAAAAATAGGCATTCCAATGAGGTTCAGTTTTGTCAAGTCCATAAAGAAAACATTTCTGTCCATTTTCAAATTTTCACAATTTTGTAGTATTTTACATGCAACTACTTTCCAGCTTGAAATTATTGAACCATTAAAAGTCTTTTGCAAAAACTGTAAACGAAAAGCTGCTGCTCTACTTTGAAGATGTACCAATCCTTGTCCTCCTCCTCCTTTGGGTAAAAACAATACACTCTGAGGAACAACATGTAACTTGTCCCAGAAAAAATCAACAAAAATGGCTTGAATCTCTGCTAAGAGGTGCAAAGGAGGATCAATGCAGGTTAACTTATGCCCTAAAAAACTAAAGTTCGACCTCTTTATGACATATTTGGGATTAACCACTTCCATTTTTCGAGTCGACCTGTAACTTTTTCAAGAGTTCCTTCCCAATTTTTTTGTACAGTTGCTTCATCTCCTAAAAAAAACTAATATTTAAAGCCTCCTTTCTTCCATACTAAACCAGGAGGACGGGAAAAATAACCATTTTTCCAATCCCCTATTAGTAGTGCTTCACTTTTTTCCAAATTAATTTTAGCAGAAGGCAGTTTTTTTAAATCATCAAGTACACTCATTAAAACAGGGGTCTCCAACACGGTGCCCGCGGGCACCAGGTCGCCCCCAAGGACCACATGAGTCGCCCGCAGGCCTGTTCTAAAAATAGCACTTGTGAGCTGCGTCTGAAATTAAATTTTATTCTGTTGCTATTCTTTTTTAATCACACTTGCATTTATATTTAAAAATGACAATATCTTAAAAATATGTTAATTATACATGAGTTTAGATAAGTTTAGGTGAACTCTGACCTACTCTAGTTCAAAAATATTTTGCGCGAGACAAAACCAGTGCTCGTGGAGAGTAAGCTAGAGGGCGCGGGCGCGACGAAGATGGTAGCTGAATGCAGTTTCTTGCCCCAAAAACATGGCAGAAAAAAGGAAGAAAACGTATCACTTTCACAACGAATGGGAGGAGGAATTTTTTTTTTACGACTGTGAAAGAAACCTGCGTGTGTCTCATTTGCGGGGCGACTGTGGCGACGGCAAGGCGGCACAATGTGGAGAGACACTTCACTACGTGTCACAAAAGCTACCATGCTAACTACCCACCGGGAAGTGAACTACGGACAGAAAAAGCCATGAGCTAAAGGCAGCTTTGGGTAAGCAACAGTCTTTTTTCACGAGGCCGGCGAAAAAGTCACAAAAAGCAACCGAAGCCTCGTTTAGAGCTACACATTTTCTGATCAAGAAGAAGAAGGCATTTTCAGATGGAGAAGTTTTCAAAGAAGCAATGATGATAATTGCTAACACTGTACTTAAAGACGAGAAAAAATGGAACCGATCTAATCTCCACTCTCTCTGACGTCCAACTGGGTGCATCTACGATGGCTAGACGAGTGTCAGATATGTCTGGTAATTTGGCCGATCAGCTGGACCGGGATCTGGCAGAGTGCAGCTGGTTTAGCATCCAGTGCGACGAGTCCGTGGACAGCAGCAGTACAGCGCAGCTGTTAGTTTTTATCCGGATGGTGTTCTAAGATTTCTCCACAAGAGAAGAACTGCTGACACTACTGCCATTAAAGACAACTACGAGGGGAGTTGACATTTATATATAGTTTTTCGTGCAGAAAAAGGTACCATTGGAAAAGCTGGTAGCGGTGACTACAGACGGGGCTCCTGCTATGATCGGCCGACATACAGGTTTCATCGCTCACTGTAAAAGTGACCCAGACTTCTCAAAATTTCTGCATTATCACTGCATCATTCACCAGCAGGCGTTATGTGCAAAAGTGATCGGCTTTGGACACGTGATGACTCCCGTTGTAAAAATCATAAACGACATCCGCTCCAAAGCAAAACAACACAGGATTTTCAAGGTGCTATTGGAGGAGATGTCAGCTTAATATGGTGACCTGCTGCTACACACAGAAATCCGATGGCTCAGCAGAGGACGAGTTTTACTTCGTTTTTTGTCACTTTTGGGTGAAATAAAAGAGTTCAAGCAGTCCAAAGGCGAAGACGTCTCACTGCTAGAGAACACAGAGTGGACACTTGACCTTGCATTTTTGATGGATATTACTAGGAAACTAAACGACTTGAACTGCCAGCTGCAAGGCAAAGGCAGGACTGTTGTTGCTATGATAAGTGCTTTAAATGCATTTAAAGCCAAGATGAAAATTTTCTCTGTGGATTTACAGAGAAAAAAGGTGCTGCACTTTCCCTCTGTGCAGTCGGTGCTGAAAGACAATGCTTCTGCATGTGAGACATTTGAAAAAGTTGCAGAAAAGTACTGTGAAGTCATAAACAGACTTGGGCAAGAGTTTGAGAATAGGTTTTGTGACCTTCATCAGCTTGAGCCATGTGTGTCGTTCATTTCCAATCCTTTCATGAATGTGGACACAACATGGTTTGCTGAACAACTAAGTGCAACGTTCAACTTGGAAGCTGGACAGGTGGAGATTGAAATCATAACATTGCAAAATGACCTCCACCTCAAAGCCTACCAGGCTGCACCAAACTTTTGGTCCCTTGTTGACACAGAGAAGTACAGTGGAGTATGCACAGCAGCTATGAAGGTTGCTAGCCTGTTTGGTTCAACCTATCTCTGTGAATCAGTGTTTTCTGACATGAACTTCATCAAGAACAAACACAGAACACGCCTCACTGATGCACATCTGAAAGACTCACTCACAGTTGCAGTGTCAAGTTACACACCAGATTACAATACACTGGTGAACAGCATGCAATGCCAGTCTTCCCACTAAAAAAGAAACAGATACCAGATGTTGTCAGTGGCAACATGGCAGTGCCATGGCGAAGTTGAATTAAAATAATGAAGAATTGTGTTCAATTTAAAAGTGTGTTAAAAAATGCCACAGATTTGGCCATTAGTTCAAAATGTGACAAGATTTATTCAAAAATATGTAAGTTGATTTTTCTAACATTACATAATTGATAACTTTTTGAAACAACAGTTCATGATTTGTTAAAAGGGTTTGTCAGTGGCTAGTGAAAATGGGACATTTTTCCTATGAAATGTAGTGATGCAAGTGATCATCTAAAAATGTAACAATTACTGAGATTAAAGTGTTCAATATTGATATCTGTTTCCCTCCTTATTGTCATTGTTGCTAATTATTGTGAGAAATAATCAGTGTTGTGTGTAACGCGTTACAAAGTAACGCGTTACAGTAACGTAACTACTTTTTTGGGTAAAAAGTAGTGTAACGCGCTACTACTAAAAATTTGGTAACGAAACGTAGTTCCTTTTTCAATTCGGCGCAACGTTACTTTTCCCATGGATATATTTGACAGCGACACTGCCTCAGCTGCGCGCTTGAGAGAAGAGAACTGTTGAGAACTGAAGAAAACGATTTAGTTTCATATTTATGTTTAAATAAAAATAAATAAAAAAATTGCGCAATATATCGGGAGACAAATGGAGTGTGGAGACATGATTTTGACCACTTTATTAAGTTTGTTTTTGTAGAAAACCTGTATTTAAAGTGAATTTCGTTTTGTATTAATTGTATCTTAATTTTAATCAATGTTTTATCAACCAATTGCCTGAATTTAATAAGACGTAAATTAAAGAAAACTATTTAGTTTCATATTTATGTTTAAATAAAATAAATAAATAAATAAATAAATAATTTAATCTGAGTTGATTATATGAAAAGTGAAAAGCATGAGTAAGATCATAATTTTGTGCAATATATCGGGAGATAAATGGAGTGGGCAGACATGATTTAGACCACTTTATTAAGTTTGTTTTTGTAGAAAGACTTTCTTTAAAACGAATTTCGTTTTGTATTAATTGTATCTTAATTTTAATCGATGTTTTACCAACCAATTAATTGCCTGAATTTAATAAATAAGTAAATATGGCATGCAAAATAATCATGACGGCACCAGCGCGTGAACTGGAGCTCCTCTCCATACTGTAAATGAACCGAAACTCATAAGCTACTTGTCTCACAGACCTGAGAAATATATAGAAAGCTTGAATATGTGTACTTTTAAACAAAATATTTTTTTTTCTCTCAAAATATTTTTTTTTTCTCATACTCCCTTGATAGAGTGAGTCGTATGTCTGAAAACTAAGCTTATGTCTTCTATATCATTTTGTCCTATGCTATCAAGACGCGATTCGCACCGGTGTTAGAGAGCAGGGAAGCTTTATTGGCTGTTGCCGAAATTTAAAGTTCGGTGGATAGGGGAAGCGGAGCGGAGAGAAGTGGCGCGAGCACGTGGCTCATCGCGGAGTGTCGCACTCTACCCCATGATGCAGAGCCGGCTGAGAATAAAAGTTGCCGCACACAGCAGCGCAAATGAGAAGGACTTTTTTTCTTTTGAAATTGATACTATTTTTTTATAATAAAGAGCACAAAATAATTACCTGTTATGTCCTCCATTGTATAACTTTATGTCTACATATTTAGGAACAGATATTGGGTTCTGCCCAAAGTCAAGCAACATAAAAGTAACGTAAAAGTAACGAGTAACGTAAAAAGTTACTTTCCAAACGGGGGTAACTAAGTAAAGTAACGGATTACTTTTTAAAAAAGTAACGAGTAACGAGCAAACACTACTTTTTAAAAGTAACTTCCCCAACACTGGAAATAATTTACGTGATTAGTGTCTTCATATAGATGAGTATTATTAATAATGAATAACTAAAGGCAAACTGAGCAAATTTGTTATTTCAGAAGAGCGTATCAAACTGGTAGCCCTTCGTATGACTCAGTACCCATGAAGTAGCTCTCAGTTTCAAAAAGGTTGGTGACCCCTGCATTAAAAGCTGTACATCACTCTGTTGACTAACACTAAAATACCATCAGCATACGCAGAGAGACTTCTACTTTTTCCGAAATTAGGCAAATTAAAACCTTGTAAATTTTTTCTCAATTGTTGTAACAGAGGTTCTATTGCTAGTGAATATAGCATCCCAGAGATCAGGCATCCCTGCCTCACTCCTCTAAAAACTTTAAAAGGAGTGCATAAGCCACCATTAATTTTGAGTATGCTCTCAACATCACTGTACAAAACTTTTATTTTATCTATAAAACTTTTACTAAAACCAAAAGCTTTTAACGTTTCCCATAAGTCAAGTCAAGTCAAGTTTATTTGTATAGCGCTTTTCACAATACAGATTGTATCAAAGCAGCTTCACAGTATTAAATTAAAATAATACTGTGAATAATAAGTATGTGTGTTCAACTCTGTCGAAAGCTTTTTCTTGGTCGAGCGAAATCAATCCAATTGTAAGGATTGCTCAGAGGGGGAGAAGATGGCGCCTGTGACTGGCGGTACCACGGCTCGTCTCCTGCTGTATAGATTGCCAATGGTCATTTTGTCAACATATGCTATCATATCAGCCCAAATTACGAGAGGATTCCTGGCTTTAAGGACTTATGATCGGGACTCTTTGTTTCAAATTAAGCAGTCAATGGAGGACCTGTCTGATACGTGGGACAGTTACAAACAGGCGTTTCCTCCTCCTTTCATCATCGATCCCGGCTCACCTGACTACTTGTTGCTGTGTCGGGCGCCGAGTAGGGTCCGCAGGAGATCCAGGAGAAGAGGCTCTCGGTCCGGTGTCCAGGTTAAGCGAAGGCGTGCCGCAGCGCGTGGGGGTTACGCTGTCTTCGGTCGCCGGGCTCGCTCTCGGTGCCTGCGCCGGATTCCTCTTCTCGATGCGTGTGACATGGTGTCCATGCCGACGCCTGCTTCGACTGCAACGGGTTTCCTTGATCCATCACAGCGCTGGAGTTGTGGTCAGGAGCTGTCATCGCCATTGTTTACTTCCGTGTTTGTGCCGGCTCTCCCAGGATGGACCAGCTGGAGTCCACGTGACCGCTGGACGTGCCTTCAACCAATCCCGCTGCGCAACACGGGCACTGCCTTCGTGACGTCATCTACAATCCGCGTTGGCCTGTTGAATACTCGTTCTATTGCGAATAAATCTCATTCATTGAATGATCTTTTCGCAAGGGAAAGCTTGGACATCATGTGTCTTTCGGAGACTTGGCAGAGAGAAGAAGAGTTCATTCATTTAAATAATCTCTGCCCAGCTGCCTGCTCTGCTGTTGGGAAGCCCCGCCCCTGTCGCCGTGGTGGTGGCTTGGCTTTTGTGCACATGGATGTCCTCAGATGTAAGATGTCCCAGTCCCAAGAATTCTCATCTTTTGAATCTCAGATGGTTAAAGTGGCATTTTCATCCCCATTTTACTGTGTGTTGATCTACCGTCCTCCTGGCCCCGCTGCTGCCTTTTTAAAGGATTTTAGTGACTTTTTATCCTCTATAATAAAGTTGGAATCTGTTTTAATCCTTGGGGATTTTAATCTTCATGTTGATGACTGCTCATCTTGCCCCGCAATGGAACTGCTAACATTGACTGAAACTTTTAATTTTGAGCAGCATGTTTCTGAGCCCACTCACCAAAAAGGCCATATTTTAGACTTAGTTTTTACGCTTGGCCTAGACATTTTAGTCTGTGATTGATGTCCATATGAGTGATCATAGTCTTGTTCGGTTTAATCTGCACTTTAGTCCTGAGTCTAAGCCTTCAGTAGTCAGGTCTCAGAGGCGTGTCATCTCTGCTAATACTGCAGATGGCTTTTCTGAGATGTTTGATCCTCTTTTATTCATGGACTGTTCTGATATGGATGATCTCATTCACTGTTTTAACAACCACTGTGTAACAATTTTGGATCAGGTGGCTCCTGTTAAATCAAACTTGTCACAGAAAAAAGCGTGTCCTTGGATAAATGAAGACATCTTAAGACTCAGGAGGCTGTGTCGTAAGACTGAACGTTTGTGGAAATCCACTAAACTTGAGGTGCACAGACTCTATCTCAGGGATCTTGTGTCATCTTACAATGTGATGGTTGAAAATGCCAGATCTGAATATATCCGTCAACAGGTAACATTGAATAAGAAAAATCCCAAAGTGTTGTTTGACACCATTAATTATTTTGTATGTTCTGCTGCTCCAGTTACCCCTGTCTTTTGTGAAGCTGACAGCAATGCCTTTTTGAGATTTTTCACAAACAAAATTAAGATGATCAAGGATAAGATCCCGCCCCTTCAGTGTGGTACCCCTGCTGTGTTTGAGCCTGTGTCCAGCATGTGGACATCATTTAAGAGTGTGACATTTGCTGATATTTCAGCACTGGTGTCTAAGATGAAGCCCTCCTCTTGTTCATCTGACATCATTCCTTGCAGGCTCTTTCAAAAAGTGTTTGAGGTAATTGGCCCTTGTGTTACCAAAATGGTTAATGTCTCTTTGTCAACTGGCGTGTTTCCCAGTGCCTTTAAACATGCCATAGTGGAGCCATTATTAAAAAGAGCAGGCTTAGACCCGACAGATCTTAATAGTTTTAGGCCTATCTCAAAACTCCCGTTCCTGTCTAAGATCCTTGAGAAGGTGGTCTGTGAACAGCTTACATTCTTCCTGGAACAAAATAACATCCATGAGCCATTTCAGTCTGGTTTCCGTAAACAACACTCTACGGAAACGGCTTTACTGAAAGTGTCTAGTGATATTATGATGGCTGCTGATTCTGGTAAACGCACTGTTCTAGTTCTCTTGGATCTGTCCTCAGCATTCGACACCGTTGACCATCAGGTCCTGCTGAAAAGACTGAGGGATCAAGTAGGACTATCTGGGTCAGTCCTTCAGTGATTTTCCTCATATCTATCAGGGCGTAGCTTTAGTGTTTCAGCTAACCGAATAAGTTCTGAGTCTGTGGATTTGCTGTGTGGAGTGCCTCAAGGGTCTGTTTTGGGCCCTGTTTTATTTTTGTTGTATTTGATTCCTTTGGGAAAGATTATCAAAAGGTTTAGTGATGTTTCTTTCCACTTATTTGCTGATGATATCCAGCTTTATTGTTCCTTTAAGCCGTCTGAAATCCAGAAGTTAAACTCTCTGCTCCATTGTCTAGTGGAGATTAAACAATGACTTAGTGAAAACTATCTGCAGTTAAATGCAGACAAAACGGAAACACTGGTTATCGCACCTGATGATGCAATTCCGGGGATTAAACAATACCTGGGCGATTTAGGCCAGTCTGCGAAGCCAAGTCTTCGCAACCTGGGAGTTATTTTTGACAAAGATATGTCATTAGCCCAGCACTGTAAGCAGCTAACAAGGAACTGTTTCTTTCAATTAAGGAACATTTCTAAACTTAGGAATATGGTCGCACGTAATGATCTGGAACTTATCATTCATGCGTTTGTGTCTTCACGTTTGGATTATTGTAATAGTTTGTTTTCATGCTTAAACAAGAAAGAGCTCTCTCGACTACAATTAGTGCAAAACTGTGCAGCGAGAATTCTGACCCGTACTAACAAGAGGACCCACGTATATCCCATTTTAAAACAGCTTCATTGGCTGCCAGTGTCTTATAGGATCCAATTTAAAATTTTGGTTCTAGCATTTAGAGCCCTGCATGGTCAGGCTCCTTTCTACCTCAGCGATCTGATTCAGCCGTATACCCCTGCACGGGCTCTGAGGTCTGTGAATCAAACTCTGCTGAAGGCTCCACGCACTTGTTTTCGGACTAGAGGTGACCGATCCTTCCAGGCTGTTGCTCCTAGGCTATGGAATGGTCTGCCGCTCTCTTTACGCTCTATTGACTCTGTGGATACTTTTAAAAGTAATCTTAAGACTTATTTATTTATTCAAGCTTTTAATTAGGTACTTTTTGGGCTGTTATGATTTCGGTGTTGTTTTCATTGCATGTTTTTTTTTTTTTTTTTTTTTTTTTTTTTGATTTAAACTGTGTTGTGAAGCACTTTGTGGCCCTTGTCTGTGAAAGGTGCTATATAAATAAAGATTACTTACTTACTTACAGAGTCGGTAAGATCCATTTGCAGCTTTTATTCCAGATTTAAGCAGACAATAGTAGAAGGGGCTAGGCAAAGAGTACTCAGATACACAGGCGTAGAAGTCCAGGCCAGGCAGAGATTCGTCAAAACACGGTAAACAGTCCAGGATCGAGGGAGCCAGAGTATAATCGAAAGCCGGGAGACAGTCCAAGGTCAAGGTAGCCAGAGAGTGATCGAGATATCCACAAACTGTCCGAGATCTAAACCAGCAAGAGAAAACACGTAGATAATGCTCAGTAAGAAGGCCAGGGCAATACAATACTTCGCACTGAATGAGGGTAGAGAGCTGGTTATATACAAGAGCAAATGGGATACAGGTGTGAGGGCAATCAGTGGTGAACAGGTGTGTGTGTTAATCCCAGATAGGCTGCATGATGGGAAATGTAGTTGTTAATACTCAGGAGACGGTTCCCTACGTGGATGTGACGGAGGTGATATAGGAAACTCCTGCGTTACACCAATGTCACTATTTGATAACTTAGAGAAATCATAAATATCCCTAATAAAGGAAATAAAATATGACCTTTTGGGGACACAGTAGGTTTGGTCCGGATGGATCACCTAATTCTTCATTTTTGATAATCTGTTTGCTAAAATCTTTGAAAGAAATGTAGTCACTACACAGAAGTGAAACAGGTCTTCAGTTTTTGATCTCTGTGAGATCTCCTTTTTTGGGAAGGAGGGTCAGGACTTCTGTCCGCCAACTCAAAGGTAGAAGACCTTCATCCAGACAACCATTGAGTATTTCTAAGAGATCCTCTCCTAAAACTTCCCAAAAACATTTATAGAAGAGATGCTCTGAACAGCCAGTTCTCCCAGGCTAAGCGCACCTGAAATCGTAATCGGTTACTAACGTAACCTCGGTTCTCTCTAGAAGAGGGAACGAGTATTGCGTAAGTTAGCTTACGCTACGGGAAAGTAATCTTTTCTCGAGATCTGAAGCCAAAAAATTATCCTTAATTTTTATTATTTTGTCAACGCAGTGCAGCAGCACGCAGACCTAGGGCAGGCTTACTAGCGTGCCCATTGGCTGCCCTGCGGCAACTGCAGCAGCCTATCGCTGAGCCTTAGACGTGACGTTCACTGGTTTCTGTCGCTGAAGCGAATGAGCTCGTGGCGCGAGCACGGCGGGTTACGCAATACTCGTTCCCTCTTCTAGAGAGAACCGAGGTTACGTTAGTAACCGATTACGTTCTCTTACGAGAGGTTCTCTCGTATTGCGTAAGTTAGCTTACGCTACGGGAACTCCCTTGTCAACGCCGTGCGCGCCCAGCATCCACTAAATGAGTCCCAGGGGAAGTCCGGGGAACACGATGAGTGGGAACCGGGCGGCCAATAGAATGGCTAGCGCAGTACATAAGCACACACTAGGGCGCTCAGAGCAGCACGGCCGGTCTGAGCTGATAAACCCTTGTATAATGCAGCTCAACCAGGAGAGCTAAATCAACCACAGTAGCCCGCACACAGACAGTGGGCCGGCCTACGCGTGACTTAGACTGATAAAACTTTCGCCTGCAAGGCAGGAACTTCCAGGTTGTAAAACCTAACAAATGTCGAGGGGGAGGCCCAGCTCGCCGCCGTACAAATGTCATGAATGGAAATTCCGCTGGACCAAGCCCACGAAGAGGCCATGCCTCTGGTGGAGTGAGCCCTGATGCCCAGAGGGCACTGCAGGTTTTTAGACACATAAGTAGCTGCGATAGCGTCCACTATCCATCTGGACAGGCTGTGTTTCGAGGCGGCGAGACCTTGGTGCGCCCACCAAACGAAACGAAAAGCTGCTCCGAGCGCCTGATAGCGGCGGAGCGTGTGACGTAATTTCTCAGCGCTCTGACCGGGCAGAGGAGATTACCATCGACCTCGCTGCCGGAAGGCGGCAGGGCTGAGAGAGAAATGACCTGTGCTCTGAAGGGAGTGCCCAATATTTTGGGGACGTAACCATGCCTCGGTTTAAGAATGATTTTCGAGCCATTAGGTCTGAACTCGAGGCACACGGCGTTAATGGATAACGCGTGAAGGTCTCCCACACGTTTGACTGAAGACAGAGCTATCAGAAAAACGGTTTTGAGCGTGAGGTATTTCCAGTGGTGGACAGTAACGAAGTAAATGTAATTCGTTACTGTACTTAAGTAGCTTTTTTGCGTATCTGTACATCACTGAAGTATTTAAATTTGGGAAGACTTTTACTTTAACTCCACTACATTTCAAAGTCAAATATCTTACTTTTTACTCTACTACATTTTCTAAATCAGTCGTTCCTTTTTATTTATGAGTGGATAAAAACTTAACTGGTCAAACGAGCCACCAATCACAGTAGCCTACAACGTGCGCGCTTTGTTTTGAACTTGCCTTGGCGGTATCTACTAAGCGCGAGCCGTTAAATATGAGAGTTGCGACCAGACAGTATGAGGTTGCGACACACTAGGCTTGTTCGACTTGAACCGGCGCTGCACAGATCAATCAGTTTATGACATCAAAGTATAGAGCGAAATCGCGAGAGCGATTGAAAAGCATACAGAGCCGTCTACTCTCTAATCGCTCTCGCGGTATTTTAATGTCATTCACCGACTGGTCTGTGCAGTGTGTGCAGCGCCAGTTCAAGTCGAACAAGCCTACTGTGATCTCACCGCCGCGCGGTCATGTGATTCGTGTAGCTATCAATAGTTCCAAACAAATCGCGTTGCCAATGATTTTAAGCGGGGCAGAGAGCAGCAGCTATTATTGCAGCAATTATCGGTAAATATTGACGCATAATGAACATTGCTTATTACGTTGACACTAAAATTACTTGTTCTATAGCCCCTTTGTGCAGCAGCTTTGCTATTTTCTGCATGAAGCAGATGCGCTGCTTCTGAATTCACTCTTGTCTCCGTCCGTGCTAAAAAGCGCGGGGGACGGCGAGCGAATTGAAGCGAATAGCCGTGTTCTATAGTGTTCAGCACCCATTCTGACATGCCCTGGATAGCTTCCCATGCTTCCGCACGCATAGCTAGGGGTCGAATGGTCTCTGGGTTCAGATCGCCGCACTGCGTGAGATGGGGAACCTGTATCAGAGAAGATGGGGCGGCGCGCGCGCCGCCGGTGCTTGAACACGGGGGCTGGTAGACAGTAGTGACTGGCTGTACAGCGTATGACGGCTCGATCTTTATGGATGGGGCACATTTCGCTGTTAAAAACCCCTGTCGCGAGAGCGGCATGAGGGGTATCGTGTTTGTTAGTAAGTGCGCGCACTCGTGAGTGGGCGCAGGGCTTACATTTGTCACACGGCCAGTGTTTGAGCGCTTTAGAGGGTCTGCAACCCGGGGTAACTGTGTGGCAGAGCGGGCAGTGGGTAGGTGTGGGCACAGAGTCGTGGACACATTCTCTACGCTTATCACTCGAGCGGCGCGTGCCCGCTTTATGAGAGTGCACTCTGAGCGCGTTACCAGGGGAACCGTGTTTGTTTGTAGCAGTGAGCATGACGGTGTGGGCACATTTTCTACACTTATGACACCTTCGGCGTGAGCCGGACAACCCGAATTTATACTCTTTATGAGATTTATCTGGGCCGCCTTAAAAACGGCTTTGTGTGCAGGCGAGCGAGTTCTGTTACTGGCTCGTTGGCTGCGATGTAAGCTGCTGCAGTAGCCTCTTGTAAGGGGACTGACAGAGCTGGGCGCTTTGATGGCTCATAAATACTCAAGCACCATCCTTGTGAGCAGGAGGGTGCGAGATGCGGGTTCGCTTTCTGTATGTAAGAAAGCTGGCCGCGAGCTCGGAGAAGCAAACAGAAAAATTTGTATCTGCCGCCAGGGCCGGAATCGAACACGGTCTCTGGCGCGAAAGCCTAATGTTCTGCCACTGAGCCACAGGAGCACACGTAAGCTTTCAGTTAGCGCGAGCATATGAGCGTCGCTCGTGATGTCCACTCTGATATCCCTTGAGAACAGCGCAGTTGCGCGGCTCGAACAAAGGGAGAGAGAGCGGGAAGATGTCATCATGTGCTGTGACATTGTTTGAGGCGACGGCAGTGCGGGCGAAAGCCGGCCGCTGCACGTCGGGAGGTGGGGGGGAGAAGGAGATAGCGAGGCTCACGGGAGGGGCTCCGGCGAGCGCTCAGCTACTGCATCCGGCTCCGGAGGCCTCTGAGCGCGGCGTTTCTTTACGCGGCGCGGCGGAGGCAGACGGAGAGGCAGGAGGAGGGTCCAACAAGGCGAGTCGAGCCCGCAGGGTCGACATCGGCATCTCCTCGGAGAGTTCGCAGCCGCCCGAAGTAAGGGCGAGGGCTGCGTGGTCGAGGCCCAGGCAGAGAGCGCAGATCACATGGCGGTCGCTGTCGCTGAGCGGGGAGGAGCGAGGCATTTGCAACAACGCCTCGCGCTCTTTTAGATGCAGTGTGTCGCGGGGCGAACACACAAACACACACAACACAGAGCAAAGAAGGATATAATCCGCCGGATAGCGGAGCAGGCAGGGAAGGCTGAAGGCGGCGAAGACGGCCGGCTTCCTCAGGCTGATATCCTCGGCGTGCTGGTCGCTTGTTTCAACGGCGGCGGCTTCCTCAGAGTCCAGTGATGCGGAGAGCGTCGCTGAAGAGACAGAAATCAGTGAAGCAGCCTCTGAGCCTCGCTTGTATATGCTAAGCCACACCCCCTCTTTCGCGGGCTGTGATGCATGAGGCGCGCCAAGCGAAGCAAAATTGTTTGGCTTCAGATCTCGAGAAAAGATGACTTTCCCGTAGCGTAAGCTAACTTACGCAATACGAGAGAACCTCTCGTAAGAGAACTCTGCATTAGCTTCATCAGACACCTTTGGTAAATCCTCAAAGAAGACACTTGTTGATACCGTCTGATCCTAATTCACTTCTGTACAGTTTCTCATAAAAAAAAACAATTGCCCTCCTTCTAATCCCTACAGGATTGGACAACAGAATTCATTCGTCAGATCGCAAAGAATTAATTATTCTTTTTTGTCCATTTTTCCTTTCAAGGTTAAAAAATACTTTGAAGGTGCATTCAGTTTCTGAAGTATCCCTACCTTCATTCATTGATTCCGTGGAGGTCGATCCAGCTTCCACAGGCTCCTCAACAGATGTTCTTCCCCAGCAGGTTTATCCACGGTCGGCACTGCTTCAGCCAGACCGACCCCAGACGGTTTAGCAGGAGTATCTTCAGTTGCTTCACTATCCTTACTTCCTCCAGCGCCATTACTCTTAAACATAAATGGATTAAATGGCCCGATTTACCACATCCAAAGCACTTCATTTTGCCAGTAGTGACAAACACGACATTATTCAAAATCATCCACACGGAAATTTTGTGCCAAGTCCAATTCTGCTTCATCTTTGATGATCATGAACGCAAATCTCCTAAATGAAACAATATGTTTCAATAAAGGAGATTCGCACCAGATCGTAATCTTTTTGATCGGTGAAACCAACTTTCCATAACGTGACAGCGATTTTTGTTGACGGTAACAGCAGAGGTAAAAAAGGTGTAAGTATTTCATCAGTGATTATACCTCGTGCAACCACTGAGTTTGCTCTTTCCACCGAGTCCACAAAAATCACGGTCGCGTTTTTCATTCTGGATGCGGAGAGAATGTTCTGATGGCCAACCATCTCTCCTACACCCAGAAGCCTCTGTATAAGCTTTCTAGGAAAGCAGGCAGCTAAACCAAATAAACAAACTTAGAAGTACAAAAGAAAGAAAGAAATATAAGGAAAACACAAAAATAAACAAATACACGCGCTCAAAACTCGAACTCTCACACACACGCTCCAGAAACACCCACGCATGCGCAGAGAGAGAGAGAGAGAGAGAGAGACTGACTGACTTTTGGACTTTTAACAAACAATAACAATAAATTAACCTTATCACATATAACATAGGTACATTAACATCAATACATATACCAATTCAAACCAAGGTCCATGCACAGCCTGGTAGGTGCAGGTAGATAGCAGGAACGGGTTTAAATGACAAAAAATAAGACCACTCTACCGCACACTGTTGACTTTACTCTTTTATTTTATTCAAAGCGAACAACTCGTCGCAATACAAATCAATACATATACATTCATAAAAAAACCTAATCATAATTTAAAAAAAAACTAATTTAGGAATACAAATCTCCTCTTGATCAACTACACACAACACTTCCTTACTTTACTCAGTCTGGAAACAGAGAAAACAATATAAGAGTTGTTAAGGCGTAGGCGTTTTAATTTTTACATCGCTTTTCACATTAAACATTGTTTAAAAGCAGCTTTACAGAAAATCATGTGCTAATGTGTTAAGAGTTCAATCCACAAGTGAGCAACAGCAGCAAGCAGGAAAAAAGAGGAAAAATATAATCTTCATAAAATGTTTAAAGAACATCTGTTTACCCAGACCCTGTTTACTGCACATCTGTGTGTCCTCTAAAATAATCATTTTATACACATTCTCAGCTGTGGAGATTCAACCGATGAGACAGATGAAGAGGAGGAAGAGGAGGAGGAGGAGGATGATGAGGATGATGGTGGTGATGTTGTTTCTGAAACATCTGTATATAAAACAATAAAACAATGAATTTCTAAAGGATGTTTTTTTTTTTTTCACACACAGAACTTGACATCTCTTCTCATGATACTTGTTACTGATGTCTATCAGACATTCATTACCCAGAATTCATGTTTGCTGACACAGACACAGAATCGCGAGCTGTTAGTTTGAGTTTCCAGAACTGAAGCCTGTGGTTTCACACTGAATAATACAGTATAGCAGAGTTACTGATGAACACTGTTAAACTGGAGTTAACTGTAGTAAAAGTGTGGTAAAAGAACTCATTGTTTTACACAAAGCTGCACGTTTACCTTCATAAACTACAAACATACAAACTGTACTTTTTAACTGTTTGTGGTTTTGCTTTGTTGAACAGAAAGAACAACCAAATAAAAAATAATCCTGTGGTTAAACCTGCTCAAACAGAATCAGCTGCAAACATGACACACAGTGATCTGCATCTGTACCTGTAACATTGATCAGGACTCGTGTGATGAAGATCTTGTGTCCTTGATCAGACTGAACTCCACACCAGTATTCTGAATCTTCTTCAGTCACATGACTGATGCTTCCCGTCAGGAGCTGCTGTTCTCTGTCATCATACAGCCGGATCTTTCCCTCATCCCTCCATCTTCTGCTCTCCTTCACAGACGTCTCTTTAGCACAGAGATCAGCTCCAGATCTCCAGCACAGAAACTTCACATCATGAATGTGGGATTGTGGGTATTTGCAGCTGATGTTCACAGATCCTCCTGCAGAAGCTGATAGACTGATGCTCTTCACACAACAATCCTCTGTTTAAGATCCAGATAAAGTGCAGCAATGTTACAATCACCAGATATATTCATGGATTCTGTCAAATAATGCATAAATGACTGAAAGCAGCTCACCCTTCTTAATGTCCAGATTAAACTCAGAGAAGAAACTGTAATCTTCAGAAACTTTGACTATAATCTTATATTCTCCAGAGTCGTTCTCATTCAGATCTCTGATAAACAGAAGTAAGAGTCCTGCAGATCTGTCATTATAAACGGAGAATTGTCTGTCATGTTTCCATTCTGCTCTTCTGTTAGTGTTTATTACAGTAAAACACTGATCTGCAGTTTTACAGACGTCTATCACAGGATTCTCTTCTTGAATCTCATATTTGAAGTTTATAATGACGTTTCCTCCTGAATATCCTCTCACTGTCCTGATTTGTTGACCTGTTAAACACAAACCCAGATATTAGTGTGTAAAAAATCAAGTCAGTAATGATACTTCATCTTCATTTAATGACAAACATGTCTGTTATAAGTTACACATGTGAACGGCAGTAATTACAGTCAGTGTTGAGTATCGTGATGTTGTGGAGATCATCATGAGTTTGAGGGTCTCAGTTACTCACCTGTTAAAACCCTCAAATTCACTTCAGTGTAGAAATCTATTCCATATTTATAAACTGCACAGTAGTACGTCCCAAAATCCTCTTCTCTCAGATCTCTGATGGTCACAGTGAAGACTGCTGAACTTGTGTTGTCATACAGAGAGAATCTTCCAGCATCAAACCATTTATCTTTAATATCAGTCTTGATGATATCAGAGCACCATTCAATCTGTAGCGTATCTGGTCTCTTTCCTCTGCAAAAATACTTTGCATTGTCTGTATATCCTTTATCATATTCGCATGTGATCGTGACTCCTCCTCCTGAATATCCTGTCACTCTCATGGAGCTCACGACACCTACAACAAACCAGCATTAAAACACTTCTCACTCCTCAACAGTCAATAGAACAACTTGAACTGAAGAGGAAGACTATCCTCATCAATTCTGTGCTGTTTTTCGTAGTTTAACTGAAGTAAAAGACTGAAAAGATCGAATCTGTTTTTACTCTGAGTTCAGATTCTTACCAGGAATCATCAGCAGAGTGAAAGTCCAGATGATCTTCATTCTTCTCTCTTATTAAATGATCTTCTCTGTTGTTAGTAGATTCAGTTCTTCTGAAGCTCTCGATGTGTGTTCAGAAGAGTTTTGAGTGTTTCTTTCCTGGTTACATGTTTAACATGAAGAGCTGAATGTGACAGAGACGCCCACTTCCCCTGAGAGAGAGAGAGACAGAGAGAGAGAGAGAGAGAGAGAGAGAGAGGAGAGAAGAGAGAGAGAGAGAGAGATTTTGATTTTTAAACACCTTTAATTACAATAAACAAACCATCAATAATCAACATTTAAAACAAACATCAATCATTAAAAACAAACAAACTTTGTTTTAGATAAGAAAGAATAATTCATCATTAACAATTTCACACAATATCCCTTTACAACACCAAATTATTTCAAACTTTACAAGGTCATCCATTACTTTATAATAATTAAAATCTATTAGGATTCTAGATTTCACAGAATTACCAAACACAGCTTCTAAACTATTACATACACCTTGATCAACTTTCTCCTTTCTTGTAATATAAATCGCCATCTTCGCCTGACCCAAAATAAAATTAAACACCTGACATTGATACTTGCGGCTCTGGGAATATTTGAAACCGCAAATAAACGTCTTCATTGAAAAACACTCATTAAAACAATTAAAGATGTTGTTTAAAACATTGAATAACGGTTTCAACCTTGAACACTGCATGAATGCATGAAATACAGTTTCCCTTTGTAAACAGAAAGGACAATTCTGATCAACATCAGGATTAATTACAGACACAAAAGCGTTCACAGCAATAGCCCCATATAACAATCTCCATTGCAAGTCCCCAATTCTCTTGGGCAATGGTGACTTATAAAACACTCTCCACTCAGGCTTTTCATCCTCTTCTAATTGAAGTACATTACGCCATGGCGTGTCAATTCTTTTATCCAAAGCCTTCTTATTAAACACTTTGACACAAATCTTATAACACTCCTTTCCAGATGCACAATCTATGCCTATTACAATCAAATCTTTGACTTTTAAAAAAGTGCTCTCACAATCGCCCATCAAGGGAGTTAGATACAAATTGGGAAAAGGATCATTACAATCCGGGTTAATAAACCCCAAAAAATAATCTGTTAACAATTTCAACTCTTTTTCAGAAAGGGCTGACCTCCATTTGTCAAGTACTCTGGCAACCAAACGGGTAGACCTCACCCCCAGCTGTCCAGTCATTGAATTCACATCTTTAAAATCCGCTCCTGCTATCCGTTGTACATGTCCAATAGTTAAAATTCCAGAGTTGATAAGATTCTCTTCTGTCACAGAGTAACCCAGTTCATTGGACAAATCCAAGCGTGAGCCAAAAATTAATGGCTCTTGCAGCAACTAGTACAAGGAATTTACAGTCCTTCTCTTTGGTACTTCGAACAAAGCCCAGACTTTAAAAAGATTCCGATAAAAAACAGGAAACTTGGAGAGTTTTAGCTTTTGAGGATCCATCCAAAATAAGGGTTTATCCAGCCCCAGTCCTTCAAACTCTCTCAGTAAAGAGAAAGCTACAATCCTCCAGTTTGCATTTGAGTCCTTTAAAAGTCTTTGTATGAACTGAATTCGGAAAGCTGCTATTCGACTCTGCAAATGTACTAGTCCATGACCTCCTTCATCCTTAGAAAGGTACAGCACATGTTTCGGCACCCAATGCAGCTTATCCCAAAAAAAGTCTATTAGGATTGACTGGATCTTGCTTAAAAAGTCTGCTGGGGGGTCTACACAAATCAAACGATGCCAGAGAGCGGAGGCAACCAAATTGTTAATTATCAATATTCGCCCCTTATAAGACATTTTTGGGAGTAAAAACTTCCACTTATGTAAGCGCCCTTTTACCTTTTCAATAACATCCTCAAAATTTTTCTTAACAACATTCTCATTTCCCAAAAACACTCCCAAGTATTTAAAACCATCCCTGGTCCATTTCAGACCAGCTGGAAGAACGGGCTCACCACGTAACCAACTCCCAACACTTATGGCTTCACTTTTTTGCCAATTCACTTTTGCAGAAGAAACACTTTTAAACTCTTCCAATAATCGCAACATCATGTTCACATCATTTTGATCTTTAATTAGTACCACCACATCATCAGCGTAAGCTGATAATTTAACAGTATGGGTGGAATTTGGCATAACCACACCTGACATCTCTGTTCTTAACTTATTCAAAAGAGGTTCTAAGGCTAACGTATAAAGCATGCCAGATAGTGCACAGCCTTGTCTTACCCCTCTTAAAACCTTAAAAGGAGAGCATAAGTCACCATTTAATTTCAACATACTCTCAACGTCACAATACAAAACTTTAATCATCGATGTAAAACTAGGACTAAAACCGAAAGCTTCAAAAACACTCCACAAGTAACTGTGCTCGACTCTATCAAAAGCTTTTTCTTGATCGACTGAAATTAAACCAAAATCTGAAAAAGTCTTGCCATTATCCAAAATATCTCTTATAAAAGAAATGTTATCAAAGATTTTCCTACCAGGCACACAATATGTCTGATCTGAATGAATAATTTGATCTAAAACTTCTCCTAATCTATTCGCCAAGGCTTTCGAAAGTATTTTATAGTCGTTGCATAACAAACTCACAGGCCTCCAATTCTTAATCTCACTTAAATCACCCTTTTTCGGGAGCAAAGTAATGATTGCTCTACGGCAGCTTTTTGGCAACTGTCCATTAATTAAACTCTGATTAAGAACTTCTAGTAGATCTGGACCTACCTCTGCCCAAAAAACTTTATAAAAATCTATAGAAATACCATCAATCCCGGGCGTTTTTCCGTTTTCCATACTTTTAAGAGCTCTCTCCAGTTCTTCCATCGACAGTGCTTTGTTAATACCGGTATTAGCCTCTTCAGACACTTGCGGCATATTTTCAAGAAAAACATTATTCAGGACCTGTGTACCCAACAATTCACTCTTATATAAATCCTCATAAAATTGTACCACTCTATTCCGGATCTCTAAAGGATTACGCAAAAGGACTGAGCGCAGAGCATGAATAAATCTATTTTGCCCATTTTTCCTCTCCATGTTAAAAAAGAATTTTGAAGGTGCATCCATAGATTCAATGCTCTGAAAACGTGATCTAATTATAGCACCCTGTGTAGACAAATCTAGCAATTCAGTCAAAGAGGCTTTCTTTTTTTTAAAAGACTCTAAATGAGTTCCATTTTTTGTCAACTCAAATAGTTCTTGGAGTTTAACTAAATCTTCTTCTAGCTTTCTTATGGACCCAATTCTATCTCGTGTGACGTTGAGAGTATATTGTTGACATAATTGTTTAATTTGGGCCTTTACAAACTCCCACCATTGCTGTAAAGTTTGGAAAGAAGACTTCATGGATTGTGCATTAACCCAAAAAAACTTAAAAACATCAATAAAGTGCTTATCACATAACAATGCACTATTAAAATGCCAATAGGCACTTTTCGGCTTTACACAATCAACAAACATCTCACATTTGACCAAGCTGTGATCAGAAAATCCAACTGGACATATTGAACAATCTTTAAAAAAATTCAATTGATGCTTGAAACCATAAAAACGATCTAATCTTGCCAATGATAAATTATTTTCATATGCATGTACCCACGTATACTGTCTTTGTGTATAATGAAAATTTCTCCAGATATCAATAATATCATGAGATTTAATTAACTGAACTAACCTCCTACGAGACTGCATATGTGGCTCAACATGATTCCTATCTAAAACATTTTCAGTACAATTAAAATCTCCCCCCAATAATAACAAACTCTCTGAATCACAATCACTTAAAACTTTGCACAGAGTGTTTAAAAAAAGCATTCTTTCAATTGCAGCGTTTGGAACATAAACACAAATTAATACAAAAGAAAAATTGTTTTCATAAAAAGCTTTGACCATTAAAAGTCTACCTTTAATTATTTCATCAACTTTATAAGATACAGGTATAAAACTTTTCGAAAACAAAATAGCAACCCCACCGCTCACTGAGGTAGAATGACTTAAAACTGATAGCCCATCAAACTCCATAGCCCAATCTGAAACATTTGATAAATCACTATGTGTTTCTTGCGTGAACAAAACGTCAATCTTCTTCTGTGTCATTAACTCAAACAACTGTGCTCTTTTCCTACTTTCTCTTGCTCCATTAACATTTAAGGAGGCAAAATTTACTACTCCCATAAATAGGAAAAGAAGCACCCCCCACTTTAACCAAGAAAATAAACACGAAGAACAACAACCCTTAACCATTTTGACTATTTTCACTGAGTTCTGATTGAGCATTTAGTCTGGCAAGTATCTTTTTTAACCGATAACCTTCTTGGTCGGTGAAACAGCTCTCACTCCTGAAAGTTTTTGCCTTCTCAATAAATTGCAAAATATCTGGAAAAAATTCTTCAATTTTAACTTTCCTTGCATTTTTTGTCACTTTTAAAAACTGTTTGATGTCATCTACACTATATACTCGACTAGAAAATCCACTCTGAGGTAAACCATCTGAAATACTGCATTCAGAGACCTCACTGTCACTTTCAGTATCAGTATGGCTCACCTCCCGAACATCAAGTCCTTTAATCGGTTTATTAGCATAGCGTTCCTTTAATTTTCTTTTTTGCGGTGTTTTAAAAGAATAATCCTCCAATTCACACACAGAACCCTCAATATTATCCACATTCATCGCGTTCTGTTCACTAGATTCAACCGCACTGTTGTCATCATCTTCCGACTCAATCGTTTGACTTCGAGTTGTTGTCTGACTGCTCTCGAGATTTTCATTCTCTTTGTCTTCAAAGACCGCTAATTTTGCACTTTCAACTGGTTTGACTGTTGTCGTCTCATTAGTATTTTTTTCCGCATCTATTAATGCAGCGGGTACACAAGCTGCACTTGTTCCCGGCCTTTCCATATCTATTAATGCAGCGGGTACACAAGCTGCACTTGTTCCCGGCCTTTCCGCATCTATAGTTACGTTCTGCAATTCTCTAGCAATTATACTCGTAGCGGTTGTATCATCAACTGTCTCAGCACTTTTATTTTTTGTTTTATCCACTTTCCTAGGACAATCTCGTACAAGATGTCCGTTTTCTCCACAACCAAAACATTTCATTGTGTTCGTTGTGGCGAAAATCACATAATTAAAATCCTCATGATGAAAATTTTGAGTTAAGTCCAATTCTTCAACATTATCTTTTAGAATCATATAGACATACCGTCTAAACGACACCACATGTTTTAGTAGAGAAGACTTCCCCCCAATTGGAATCATCTTTATTGTTGACACCATTTTACCATATCTGGAAAGCATCTCTACCAAAACCTCATTCTTAATAAAGGGTGGCACATTAGATAACGTTACCCTTTTCGAGGGTGTAGAAAGAGGAAGCACCTGCGCAAAAATGCCACGAATATCAACACCAGTCTCCACCAGTTGATTCGCCAATTCAATTGTCTTAACGAAAACAACAACAGCACCATTCATCCGCGATGCTGACAAGATATTCTCGTAACCAATTAACGTACCTATAGCTAAACTACATTCTTCAACACCAAAAACTGAATCAATTTTAACCGCATGCCGTCTCGTTAGAAACCCGAGATTCTGCACACCTGAATTCGCCATACTCCCAGTACAAACACTGGGAGCAGAGAGCCCCGCGAATTAACCACTTCGCCAACACTCACGAGGTCAACAAAGTCACCCACCAAGCAAAACAAAACATACACAAAAAAAAAAAGAAGAAAAAAAAGATAGAAAAGAAGGAAAAATAGTAAGGAATCACTCGTACCTCACACGCTCAAACACTCCGCGCTCAACGCTCCCCACACTCACTCCGCACATGCGCACAGACAGAGAGAGAGAGAGAGAGAGAGAGAGAGAGAGAGAGAGAGAGAGAGAAAGCGGAAATTGAAACTAATGCTTCACACATGGTTAATGAACACACAGAGGCAGAACAGAAAATGCAGATAAAACTATTTATACTCATATTTTATTCTTATTTAAAAATATCTATTTTACAGATATTTTAACATAATGATTCTATTATTATTTCAAAGCTTTAGTTTTAAGGGATAGTTGTTTTTTTGTTTTTTTACCCATGATTTACTCACCCTGAAATCATCCTAGGTGTAAATGACATTATTCTTTCAGACAAATACAATCAAATTTGTATAAAAAAAAAAAAATCCTGGCTCTTCCAAGCTTTATAATGGGAGTCAATGAGTATATTTTTTTGGAAGTCCATCCAAAAACCATCTCCATCTCCATGCAGTCTCAGTCCAAGTTAAGTCCTTATAATACAGGAATCTCTGTGCTGCTTGTTTTCTAAAAGCACAGATCTTACTCCGCACATCCACCAGACCTTGACCTCCCTCGTAAACGGGTAGAGAGCCGCTGCTCGAATCCAATATTCTCCACTCCAAAAAACCTCCACAAATGTCCTCTGTATTTTGCAAATCAATTCTTCAGGCGGTTCCATTACAACGAGTCTGTGCCATAAAGTTGAGGCAGCCAGATTATTCACAACCAGAACTCTTCCTCTGGGGTGCGTTTCCCAAAAGCATCGTTAGCCAACTAACTATGTTCGCAAGTTCCATCGTTATCAGTGTTTCCCGAAAACATTGATCTTACGAACATTCTACAGATGAAAACTAGCCTTTTGGCTAACTCTGGCATATTTTACAGTTGAGCTGTTATGTTAATATGCACTGTCCTTGCAAATAAAAAAATTAATACAAAAAAAAAACATCCGCAAACATCATCGCAAAGTTGTGTGGTTTGAACGACAGCTCTCGACCTGTGGTTAGAAGCAGAGTTTCTAGTTTTCATGACAAATGGACTTAATAAATCCTTATCTTGAGCAAAATAATCAAACTGACTTTCAGTGCAATCTGTGTCTTTTATTTAGAATACATACAAATGTCATGTACGTCTTTTAGTTTGTCAAGAGATTTAAAGCACCATTTTAGAAGAGTGCGCATGTGTGAACGTGCTCTAATGCGTAAAAATGAGTCTTGAATCTGGAAATAAAGCAAAATAACTGAGAGAAATGAGAAATAGTTGTCGTAGATTTTTCCCTAAACCTAACTAAGTCCTTTCTCATCTGACCTAAGCCTACCTGGGCCTATAATATTTATACCCTAGCGCGTCTACACATCGACGTCGGCTGAGTCTAACCCTATACTCTAGCGCGTCTACACATCGGCTGAGTCTAATCCTATACTCTAGCGCGTCTACACATCGACGTCGGCTGAGTCTAATCCTATACCCTAGCGCGTCTACACATCGACGTCGGCTGAGTCTAATCCTATACTCTAGCGCGTCTACACATCGACGTCGGCTGAGTCTAACCCTATACTCTAGCGCGTCTACACATCGGCTGAGTCTAATCCTATACTCTAGCGCGTCTACACATCGACGTCGGCTGAGTCTAATCCTATACTCTAGCGCGTCTACACATCGACGTCGGCTGAGTCTAATCCTATACCCTAGCGCGTCTACACATCGACGTCGGCTGAGTCTAATCCTATACTCTAGCGCGTCTACACATCGACGTCGGCTGAGTCTAATCCTATACTCTAGCACGTCTACACATCGACTGAGTCTAATCCTATACTCTAGCGCATCTACACATCGGCTGAGTCTAATCCTATACTCTAGCGCATCTACACATCGGCTGAGTCTAATCCTATACTCTAGCGCATCTACACATCGGCTGAGTCTAATCCTATACTCTAGCGCGTCTACACATCGACGTCGGCTGAGTCTAATCCTATACTCTAGCGCGTCTACACATCGACGTCGGCTGAGTCTAATCCTATACCCTAGCGCGTCTACACATCGACGTCGGCTGAGTCTAATCCTATACTCTAGCGCGTCTACACATCGACGTCGGCTGAGTCTAATCCTATACTCTAGCACGTCTACACATCGACTGAGTCTAATCCTATACTCTAGCGCATCTACACATCGGCTGAGTCTAATCCTATACTCTAGCGCATCTACACATCGGCTGAGTCTAATCCTATACTCTAGCGCATCTACACATCGGCTGAGTCTAATCCTATACTCTAGCACGTCTACACATCGACTGAGTCTAACCCTATACTCTAGCGCATCTACACATCGGCTGAGTTTAATCCTATACTCTAGCGCGTCTACACATCGACGTCGGCTGAGTCTAACCCTATACTCTAGCGCGTCTACACATCGACGTCGGCTGAGTCTTATCCTATACTCTAGCGCGTCTACACATCGGCTGAGTCTAATCCTATACTCTAGCGCGTCTACACATCGACGTCGGCTGAGTCTAATCCTATACTCTAGCACGTCTACACATCGACTGAGTCTAACCCTATACTCTAGCGCATCTACACATCGGCTGAGATTAATCCTATACTCTAGCGCGTCTACACATCGGCTGAGTCTAATCCTATACTCTAGCGCATCTACACATCGATGTCGACTGAGTCTAATCCTATACTCTTGCACGTCTACACATCGATGTCGGCTGAGTCTAATCCTATACTCTAGCGCATCTACACATAGACGGCGGCTGAGTCTAATCCTATACTCTAGCGCGTCTACACATCGACGTCGGCTGAGTCTAACCCTATACCCTAGCGCGTCTACACATCGATGTCGGCTGAGTCTAACCCTATACTCTAGCGCGTCTACACATCGACGTCGGCTGAGTCTAATCCTATACTCTAGCGCATCTACACATAGACGGCGGCTGAGTCTAATCCTATACCCTAGCGCGTCTACACATCGATGTCGGCTGAGTCTAATCCTATACTCTAGCGCGTCTACACATCGACGTCGGCTGAGTCTAATCCTATACTCTAGCGCGTCTACACATCGACTGAGTCTAATCCTATACTCTAGCTCGTCTACACATCGACGTCGGCTGAGTCTAATCCTATACTCTAGCGCGTCTACACATCGACTGAGTCTAATCCTATACTCTAGCTCGTCTACACATCGACGTCGGCTGAGTCTAACCCTATACCCTAGCGCGTCTACACATCGACGTCGGCTGAGTCTAACCCTATACCCTAGCGCGTCTACACATCGACGTCGGCTGAGTCTAATCCTATACTCTAGCGCGTCTACACATCGATGGCGGGCTGGCTGTTCCCGTAACTAGCTTACTTCCTGCGCAGGAATAATCGACAAATAGGCCTCAGAAAATGTCCTTCAAATGCTTTAATCACGGCCGGAGGATCTCTCGAGCAGTTCTCAGAGAATCTCCCCCAAGAAGAAGTAAGGCCGGAGGATCTCAGACAAATCCCATTGAGAATCCCACCAGCTAAAATAATACAACAGTTTTTAAAGAATAAGGAGGTATGGCAAAAATGTCATGCTGCATTACATAATTTCCCCACAATTTGATTGGTTTTCATAGACAAACCCCTCTGTTACTAGGTAAAGCAAACTTTGTTTTAATCAGCGGCGGTTTCTTCATTAGGGCGATTGGGCGACGCACCACCAAAGTGTGAAAGGGACTTTTTCAATCACAATCTCATTCAACCACAGAGTTACGCTAGCAGTCACTCACTGTTGTTCTGCCTCTGGATATAGTCCAATCAGCGCCAAGCGTTCTGTGGAGTACCGCCTCTTTTTGGGCGATTTCACTATGGCCGAAAATCGCCCAGAGTGTTCCCATAGACTTACATTCAAAGTTATTTTTTTTCGAACTGCAGGCACTGCAATGCATTCTCTATGGGTTCCGGGAGGGCTCGCACTAACGTGCTTTCGTCATCATACGTAAACTTCACTTGTGCAGCGATTGGTGGAAACAAATACACCTCTAATAATATTTAGCCATAAGCTGAAGTGACATCCAGTAATTTCCTCAGTGCATAACTTACATTTCACAGACATATTCTCCATCTGTAAATGTTAGAAAGTCAATATTTCCAGTTTGCTGTCACCTGTCATGAGTGGGCAAGCTTTCTGCAAACTAAACTTCCGTGAACGAGCGCCGCCGCGTGCATGCGCGCCGAACAGACGCAATAGAATAGGAGCGCTATTTTTCTGACTAAAATATACATTAGCACTAAATTATACGTATATTTAGCTAAAATAAATTTTTTTTATTATTCAAATAGAAAAATAATATTTAAATACTCAGATTATACCATACATCGCCATTTAGCCCAAAAATTCTGATTTATTTGGCAATTGGCTATTTCCCAACCCTACCGGCTGAAGTTTTAGTTAAACTTTAGGCTAATGATAGCTACATTATTATCACTGTTAAATTGTTATTTAACAATTAGCCTACATTCAGTCCTGGATTAATTATTCAGTTTGTTGCACCCCCCCAAATTTAGTCATCTGTCTAGTTTCAATTCCCAAATGTGTTATTTTTACACTCACACAACCAAAGTCAAAGGGGTATGGCAACACAACATACAACATTCAAAAACACAGGACAGGACGTTTTAGTACATTGTGTTTCAAAGTGTTATCATGTTAGGCCTGAAAAAGGAAGTAAGGTTAGATGTTAGAGACATGGTTAGTTTGATATACAGAAAGAAAATATAAAGAGGATCGTAAAAGAACAAATAAGCAAAGAGAAGTATTCACCCTGTGTGACTTTGTTAACATCTTCTTCAACCTGAACCTTTTTTCTTTATTTAAAGCCTCATAGCTAACATTTCTCTGCAACAATTTCACTGCATAAATGAATTTATTTTCATCAGGAAAAAAATCTTTAACTTCAATAGTTCAATAGTGATGTACACACATCATCCACACTTCCACACTGTGATCCAATGTCAGATTTATCAGAGAAAGCATCATCATCTCTCATCCCCAAATCAGCATCAGTACTCATTTCACCAGGATTAGACATTTCAGAATTTTCATTAGAAACCCTTTCAACACTAACCGTAGCTGCATCATCATCCGTTACACTATCATCATCCAGTTCAGAGACATCATGATTTCTACCAGAATCAACCATTTCATGAACGTTCTCAGTCTGACTTTCAATCAATCCATCACTCTCAATGTTCCTCTGTGATCCAGCTTGAGGCTTATCCTGAGAAGCGGACTTACTACTCTCACCAGCAGCAGCAGAAGAAGTACTAGGCCTAACTTCCACTTCACTAACCTGGGCCTTGTGTGGACATGCGTGCCTTTTATGCCCGATGTCCCCACACTCGAAACATTTCATACTACCAGTGTTCACGTAAATAAAATACGCTTTCCCTTCATGCATGACTGAACGAAATATCCAACTCCGGTTCATTTAAGAACATAAACACCTGCCGTCTGAAAGACATAACGTGTTCTAGAGCAGCGTTTTTACACCCCAGCGGGATCATCTTAATCTCACTAGTAAATGTTCCATATCGCGTCAAAGCCTTCTCAATTTCGTCATTTCGAATAAAAGGCGGCTCATTGGATATCGTAACTCTAGTTGTCGGAGTAACAAGCGGTGAGATAATTAGAAAATCGCCACTTACCACAATTCCGTCCCTTATCAGCTGATTTACTATGTCTTCCTTCTCGACAAAAACCACCACTGCTTTATTCATCCTGGATGCCGTAGTAATGTTTTCAACACATCTTCAACAGTGACGCCCTAAGCCGGTACACATCTGATTCCATGGCGGAGCGACACCTGTGGCTGTGATGCTACCCCCGCAGGGATAGACGCCATCCCGATGCCGCCTCAAAAACTCACAAACACTCACAAAATTGCAAAATAGCAAAATGAATTTTGAAAAATATATTTTTTTTAAACAAGTCAACATTTACGATTTTACATAATAAAATAAAATCCCTTTTCTACATTAGTAGAAGAGAAAAAAATATGTTTCCATCAATAACAGAGCACAGAGCCTCATTCTTACACCATTTCATTTCAAATGTGATAACATAATCCATGCAACTATAAAAATGAAGGTCAATGATTTAACTGTGGCTAAAAACAGAGTATTAATATCCTGATCTGCACCCATTTCTATCTTGTTTGTTCTACTCATATAGATTGCCAACTTTTATTGACCTAAAATAAAATTTAAACACTGACAAATAAACCTATTTCTCCTAACATATTTAAAACCAACA
The DNA here is from genome assembly GCA_021554675.1 of Leuciscus idus. NCBI lineage: Eukaryota > Metazoa > Chordata > Actinopteri > Cypriniformes > Leuciscidae > Leuciscus > Leuciscus idus. The sequence goes on from CM038623.1 coordinate 10,826,082, forward strand.
ATAAATGCATCTATAGAAAAAGATTAATTTAAAACTATAAAATAAATGATGTAATAAACTAAGCAACATTTTCAGTCTAAAACAATCCATATAAGCATGAAAAACGCCTCGGTTACGACTGTAACCTCGGTTCCCTGAAGAGGGAACGAGCGTTGCGTCGAAAACTGACGCTATGGGAACGCTTTGCGTGATGACGTCTTGAAGCACATGTAAAATCAGTCCAATGGTGTGGCGGAACGTCAGAGGCGGGTGACGTCACGTACCAGGAAGCTATAAAAGCCGGCCCGAAACAGAAAACGAAAGCTTCGTAAAAGTCTGAAGTTGAGCTGACAGGCATAAAGGAGATATGGCAGGGCGACGCAACGCTCGTTCCCTCTTCAGGGAACCGAGGTTACAGTCGTAACCGAGGCGTTCCCTTTCAAGGGAACTCCCGTTGCGTCGAAAACTGACGCTATGGGAACGTCTATACCAACGCCTCCATAGCTACAAATGTCTGTCCTGTGTGTAATCATGTGAGCAGCACTAAGAAGACAAAACATGAGACCCTGGAGTAGAGTCTAAATCCAGAGAGTAGAACCTGACGAAGGTGTGCGGTGAGGACCAGCCTGCCGCATCACAGACGTCCTGTAACGATACTCCTGATATAAGGGCCTTAGAGGCCGCCATACTCCTAGTAGAGAGCGACCGGACAGCCAAAGGAGAAGGCTGTCCAGCCGCCTCATAAGCCAGTGAGATAGTCTCAACCACCCACTTGCTCATCCTTTGCTTAGACACTGGACCTCCCTTGTTAGGGGAGCAAAAGTCACTTTTACGCCACAGGGCAGCTCTGTGGACATACGCGTCTAACGCCCGAACAGGGCAAAGCAAATTATTCGCCTCCTGGTCCGATTTCGAAAGGGAGGAGGACCTCCAAGTGCCACGAAGGAAACGAGATACCAAGGGGTCTTTCCCCACAGACATTCCACCCAAAGGACTGTGGTAAGCACCTATGGCCGCCACATAGACCTTTAAAGTGGACGGGGTCAGACCTGCAGTGAACCGTTCCTGCAGGAACTCCAGCACTGTACCAATTGGGCAGTGGACTGGGTCCAACCGACGGTCACTACACCAAGAACTGAATACTCTCCACTTCAGGGCATAAAGTTTCCTCGTGGAGGGAGCTCTGGACTGTAGAATGGTCTCAACAACCTCGGTTGAGAGACCTGACTCTATGAGCTGGGCCCCCTCAGAGGCCAAGCCCACAGGTTCCACAGTTCTGGCCGAGGGTGAAATATCGAGCCCTCTGCCTGGGACAGAAGGTCCCTCCTGACGGGTAACTCCAGAGGATGCCCGTCGAGGAGGGACACAAGATCGGGAAACCATACTCTGCCCGGCCAGCGCGGGGCTATAAAAAGCAGGCAAACCCGGTCCCTGCGAACTCTTTCCAGAACTCCCGGGAGCAGAGCAACTGGGGGAAAGGCGTACAGACGTAGCCTCGGCCACGTCTGTACCATAGCATCCAGTCCCAGAGGAGCTGGATGCGTGAAGGAGAACCAAAGTGGACAGTGAGACGTCTCTCGAGACGCAAACAGATCCACTTATAATTTCCATATCAGCTCCACCACCTCGGGGGTGGAGCCACCATTCCCCGGGCCTCGGCCCCTGTCTCGACAGAGTGTCTGCTCCTATATTCTGGACCCCGGGGATGTAGGCTGCCTTGAGTGACAGCAACTTCCCCTGGGACCACAAGAGGATATGGCATGCCAGCGCAAACCCCCTTGATATAGGCGACTACCGACGTGTTGTCCGTATGTACTACACATGGTGTCCCCTGAGACCTGTGATAAAGCTCCTCAGAGCCCGGAAGACAGCTAACATCTCTAGGCTATAGAATGCCAGGAACGATGATGGTCTTCCCACAGACCTTGAGATGAGCGACCCTCAGGATCGCTCCCCAACCCGTGAGGGAAGCATCCGTCGTTAGCAGTTTGCGACGACAAGGAGCTCCCAGCACTGGGCCCTGGGACAGGAACCAAGGTTTCTTCCACATAACCAAGGCACGTAGGCATCACCGCGTGACCTTGATTGTGCGAAATGGGTTGCCCCTCGGGGAAAAACCCTCTGGTCCTGAGCCACCACTGCAGGGGCCTCATGTGCAGCAGTCCAAAAGGTATCCCGTTGGAAGCTGCTGCCATGAGACCCAACAGTCTCTGGAACTGTTTGACAGTGAGTAGCTGGCCTAGCTTTACACTTCTCACAGCTGCCAGGATGGAATCGAAGCGTGGCGATGACAGGCGCGCCTGCATCGACACTGAATCCCAAACCACGCCTAAAAAAGTGGTCCTCTAAAATGGAGAAAGCACACTCTTCTTGGCGTTCAGCCGTAACCCCAACTCTTTCATATGGGCGAGAACAACATCTCGATGTTGAACCGCCATCTAATGCGACTGAGCTAAAATCAACCAATCGTCGATGTAGTTCGTGATGCGAATACCCCGGAGGCGCAGAGGCGCCAGAGCTGCATCCACGCATTTGGTGAAAGTGCGGGGTGATAAAGCCAGGCTGAATGGAAGAACTCGATATTGGTATGCTTTGCCCCCGAAAGCAAACCTCAGGAACTTCCAATGACACGGACGGATGGAATATACGTCCTTGAGGTCTATCGTGACAAACCAGTCCTCGGACCTGATCTGTGGCACGATTTGTCTCAAGGTTAACATTTTGAACTTGAGCTGCATGTACTCGTACAGAACTCGAAGATCTAAAATGGGACGCAATCCCCCGTCCTTTTTTGGAACTATGAAGTACCGGTTGTAAAACCCGGTTTCCCTGTTGGAGGGGGGTACATATTCTATGGCCCCTTTCTCTAACAGAGTGTTTACTTCCTGTTCCATAACCAGAACCTGCTCGGGGCCCACCACTGTGGGCAGGACCCCCATAAACCGCGGTGGGCGTTAATAGAATTATATCTAATACCCTTTTTCCACGGTCTGCAGGACCCAACGAGAAACATTTGACAGTAGCTTCCACGCTGTCAAAGATTCTACTAGAGGTACCAGTCTCTCGAGACTGGTTTCTGGATTTTGTTGCTGTTGAGTAGTCGGTTCGTCGCCCTGTAACGGCGCACCGGCAGGGAACGACCAAACAGACTGCTCCAGCACCCTCCTCAGAGGGGGCGGGCATCCCGAGGCCACTACGTTTCCGGGTGGACCTTGAGATATGTGCTCGCCGGAGACCGCTGCGCCCTGTAACACCGGAGGCGGCAGGGTTGGCAGAACGGTCCCCTGAGGGCACCGAAGAGAGACGGCACCGTATTTTTCTCCTGCTGTTGAGTAGTCGGTTCGTCGCCCTGTAACGGCGCACCGGCAGGGAACGACCAAACAGACTGCTCTAGCACCCTCCTCAGAGGGGGCGGGCATCCCGAGGCCACTACGTTTCCGGGTGGACCTTGAGATATGTGCTCGCCGGAGACCGCTGCGCCCTGTAACACCAGAGGTGGCAGGGTTGGCAGAACGGTCCCCTGAGGGCACCGAAGAGAGACGGGCACCGTGAAAAGAGGTGTTAACCGCTCTGCTTCGGGGGGACTACCCTCATTTGTCCTGAGCCCTCAGACATCAGGACTTTTTCCCCCAGCAGCCTTCTTGGCGGTAATAACGGTCCGCAGATCCGTTTTACCCCTCGAAGACTGCTGGGTTTGAGAGCGCCCTCCGTGTCCCCAAGATTTTTGTGGGGGAGCACGAGAGGACACACTCTGTTTTTGAGTGGCACGATGTTCAGCGCTCTTTTTAGAGGAGTGAGGCTGCTCCCGCTCAGCAGCCTCAATGAAAGAACGGCGGGGGAGAAGTTTTTGTAATGCAGCTGCCTGTTTAGCAGCTTCCTGAGATTTAGCTACCGCACTGTTTACTGCATCACCAAATAAACCAACAGTGGAAACCGGAGCATCTAAGAGAACGTGCTTTTCTTTCTCTTTTATATCGCTCAAATTGAGCCACAGATGCCTCTCAGTGGCCACCAGGGCTGCCATAGACCGCCCGATTGACTTAGCGGTCTCCTTGGTGGCCCTGAGAGACAGATCTGTGGCTCTGCGTAGTTCAGCCACTGTGTCAGGACCAATTCCCCCGCCCTCCTCTAAATCCCCCAATAATTCTGCCTGATAGGCTTGCATAATAGACATCGTATGCAGACACGCTGCAGCTTGACCAGCGGCTGCATACGATTTATGAACCAGAGATGATGTGAATTTTACTGGCTTAGAGGGAAGTGAAGGAGCTTTCAGGGAAGATGCCGTTGCTGGAGAGAGATAGCTCGCAAGCGTCTCCTCCACCTTCGGCATCTCCCCATAACCATATTCTTTATATTTGTGAATGGAAGAATAGTGGGATGTTTGTGGTGCATACACTCTGTATGAAACCGGTTTTTCCCACGATTTCGACACCTCGGTGTGGAGATCGGGGAAAAACGGAAGGCTTCTTCGCTGAGGCTGTGTACGAGATGGCAGGAAGCGTTCGTCGAGCTTACTTTTCGAACGAACGTCCTGCCTATCCTCTGGCCACCAATAGATAATCTGTGAACTGCTCTCGTGACAACATCGAGCAATTCCTCAAAAGCGTGAGACTGAGGTGGCGAATCCTCAGACTCAGCTTCAATACTAACAACGTCCAACTCCTCAGAGCTGGACAATTGCAGTATTGGTGCCTCCATCGGGGGGGAAGAAACCGCAGCGCGTGCTTCCACACCCCGATGAGAGGCACTGGATCTATCAGAAGGATGCTGAGATAAGGCAGAGCCCGTCTCAACATCCACTGATAAATCCATTTGCGAACCCCAGGTCTGTGATTGCCGCCGTGCCTCGGCAGCGGCGGGACCAGAGCCCTGGGGAACGCGATCGGGATCGGATCACGATCGCGATCGCGGGATCGCGATCGTGAACCGAGCCAAGCGGGATCGGAGCGAACGCAATGGAAGCGCGTCGCAATGCACACAGTCACCACCCTCGAGTGCTGACTGGGCATGCTCCTCACCCAAACAAACAACACAAAGAGTGTGAGTATCACCTCCCGTTAAATAACGCGGGCAGGGATGGACACACACTCTAAACTGCTGCTTGCTCGCCATACTGAATATATATATATATAATATAGACAGACAACACCAAATAACAAGGACAGATTCAACACAGAGCGCAACTGAAGACTCAGAAAGCTTTCGTTTTCTGTTTCGGGCCGGCTTTTATAGCTTCCTGGTACGTGACGTCACCCGCCTCTGACGTTCCGCCACACCATTGGACTGATTTTACATGTGCTTCAAGACGTCATCACGCAAAGCGTTCCCATAGCGTCAGTTTTCGACGCAACGGGAGTTCCCTTGAAAGGGAACTGAACACAAGCTTTATAAAAAGATTTTACCAGTACTTAAAAAAATAAAATAAAAAAATAAGACATTTTCCAGAGCTTAAAAACATTCCTGAAACATCATCTGACACAGGGGGGAACTAACATCACGCACATGCACACAAGTCAAGCGTCTATAAAATGCCGATATCAGGCCGGGTGAAACCTGTAGTTGTTGGGACATCAGAGACCAGTTTGTCCAGGAGGCAACATGTTTATTAGCAATAGCTAACGTTAGCTCCGTAGTGTCCGACGATTTGAGCCATTCCTACGCACATTGCTTGATTTTTTTTCCATTGGACTTCAGTAAAGGGCTGCGGACCTTTCCCACCATCTTTTCCGACATGAAGAATACACTTTACGGGTGTTAATCGAGCTTGATCGCCGCTATCAGATGAAGATGCGCTGCTTACGTCCTCCTCCATGTTTACATGTGCGTAGTGATATTGGCTTGATTTCGGCTGTGACCTACTTACATTTTCGATGCTGATTGGTTGAAAATCTAGCTCAACAGTTTTACATGTCTCAATACGCAGTCAATATAGTGCGCCAATAAATTACAATTTCTCGTTAACTGCAGGATAATGCGTGGAGAACTTTTTGCTTGGATACCTTTTATTAACGTTGAACATATTGAGCAAAAGAAAAAGTAGTGCCCCGTTTGTCGGAACGAAACCCTATTTCTAGGCCTCTTTTAGGCTACCGACAGCGGCCTAGATCAATGCAGGGTAACTTATGCCATAAAGAGGAAGCTACTAAATTATTTATTACTAAAGTTCGACCTCTTTATGACATATTTGGGATTAACCACTTCCATTTTTCGAGTCGACCTTTAACTTTTTAAGAGTTCCTTCCCAGTTTTTTAGTACAGTTGCTTCATCTCCTAAAAAGATATATATATATATATATATATATATATATATATATATATATTTAAAGCCGCCTTTCTTCCATACTAAACCAGGAGGAAGGGAATAAGAACAATTTTTCCAATCCCCTATTAGTAGTGCTTCAATTTTCCAAATTCATTTTAGCAGAAGGCAGTTTTTTTTTAAAATCATCAAGTACACTCATTAAAAGCTGTACATCACTCTGTTGACTAACAAACACTAAAATATCATCCGCATACGCAGAGAGACTTTTTCTGAAATTAGGCAAATTAAAACCTTGTACATTTTTTCTCAGTTGTTGTAACAGAGGTTCTATTGCTAGCGAATATAGCATCCCAGAGATCGGGTATCCCTGCCTCACTCCTCTAAAAACTTTAAAAGGAGTGCATAAGCCACCATTCATTTTGAGTATGCTCTCGACATCACTGTACAAAACTTTTATTTTATCTATAAAACTTTTACTAAAACCAAAAGCGTTTAACGTTTCCCATAAGTATGTGTGTTCAACTCTGTCGAAAGCTTTTTCCTGGTCGAGCGAAATCAATCCAATGTCACTATTTGATAACTTAGAGAAATCATAAATATCCATAATAAGGGAAATATTATCAAAAATTGACCTTTTGGGGACACAGTCGGTTTGGTCCGGATGGATCACCTAATTCATAATTTTTGATAATCTGTTTGCTAAAATCTTTGAAAGAAATATATAGTCACTACACAGAAGTGAAACAGGTCTCCAGTTTTTGATCTCTGTAAGATCTCCTTTTTTGGGAAGGAGGGTCAGGACTTCTGTCCGGCAACTCAAAGGTAGAAGACCTTCATCCAGACTACCATTGAGTACTTCTAAGAGATTCTCTCCTAGAACTTCCCAAAAACATTTATAGAAGTCTATTGGTACGCCATCAGTTCCAGGCACCCTTCCGGAGTCCATGCTCTGAACAGCCAGTTCTCCCAGGCTAAGCGCACATGAAATCTCTGCATTAGCTTCATCAGACCCCTTGGTAAATCCTCAAAGAAGACACTCTCATTGATACCGTCTGATCCTAATTCACTTCGGTACAGTTTCTCATAAAAAAACAATTGCCCTCCTTCTAATCCCTACAGGATTGGACAACAGAATTCCTTCCTCAGATCGCAAAGAATTAATTATTATTTTTTGTCCATTTTTCCTTTCAAGGTTAAACAATACTTTGAAGGTGCATTCAGTTTCTGAAGTATCCCTACCTTCATTCATTGATTCCGTGGAGGTCGATCCAGCTTCCACAGGCTCCTCAACAGATGTTCTTCCCCAGCAGGTTTATCCACGGCCGGCACTGCTTCAGCCAGACCGACCCCAGACGGTTTAGCAGGAGTATCTTCAGTTGCATCACTATCCTTACTACCTCCAGCGCCGTTACTCTGAAACATAAATGGATTAAATGGCCCGATTTACCACATCCAAAGCACTTCATTTTGCCAGTAGTGACAAACACAACATTATTCAAAATCATCCACACGGAAATTTAGTGCCAAGTCCAATTCTGCTTCATCTTTGATGATCATGAACGCAAATCTCCTAAATGAAACAATATGTTTCAATAAAGGAGATTCACACCAGATCGTAATCTTTTTGATCGGTGAAACCAACTTTCCATAACATGACAGTGACTTTTTTGACGGTAACAGCAGAGGTAAAACAGGTGTAAGTATTTCATCAATGATTATACCTCACGCAACCACCGAGTTTGCTCTTTCCACTGAGTTAAAAAAAATCACGGTTGCGTTTTTCATTCTGGATGCGGAGAGAATGTTCTGATGGCCAACCATCTCTCCTACACCCAGAAGCCTCTGTATAAGCTTTCTAGGAAAGCAGGCAGCAGACGAATACTGAATCAAATAAACAAACTTAGAAGTAAAAAAGAAAGAAAGAAATATAAGGAAAACACAAAAATAAACAAATACACACGCTCAAAACTCGAACTCTCTCACACACGCTCCAGAAACACCCACGCATGCGCAGAGAGAGAGAGAGAGAGAGAGAGAGAGGAGAGAGAGAGAGAGAGAGAGAGAGAGAGAGAGACTGACTGACTTTTGGACTTTTAACAAACAATAACAATAAATTAACCTTATCACATATAACATAGGTACATTAACATCAATACATATACCAATTCACACCAAGGTCCATGCACAGCCTGGTAGGTGCAGGTAGATAGCAGGAACGGGTTTAAATGACAAAAAATAAGACCACTCTACCGCACACTGTTGACTTTACTCTTTTATTGTATTCAAAGCGAACAACGCGTCGCAATACAAATCAATACGTATACATTCACAAAAAAAAAAAAAAACACTCCTCTTGATCAAGTACACACAACACTTCCTTACTTTACTCAGTCTGGAAACAGAGAAAACAATATAAGAGTTGTTAAGGCGTAGGCGTTTTAATTTGTACATCGCTTTTCACATTAAATATTGTTTCAAAGCAGCTTTACAGAAAATCATGTGCTAATGTGTTAAGAGTTTAATCCACAAGAGAGCAACTGCAGCAAGCAGGAAAAAAGAGGAAACATATAATCTTCATAAAATGTTTAAAGAACATCTGTTTACCCAGACCCTGTTTACTGCACATTATGAAGTTTTATGTAACAAAGTTCGGGAGGAGCATGTTCAGGTAATCATCCAATCAGCACAAGAAGAAGCCAGTATAAATAAAGCCTTCCCTTACCTCCTGTCTCTTGACTAGTTTCTCAGCATCCCGCCACCACCCCACCCCATCACCTCACACTCGGCTGGGTCTACTCATAGATACCTATGATCTATACTTTTATAGGGGGGAGTACTCTGGGGTCGGGCCGAATTCCGAGCTCGGAATTATAATATTATAATATTACATCAGATTTCATTAACATGTGAACTCGTGAATGTGTGTCCTTTAAAATAATCATTTTATACACATTCTCTGCGGTGGAGATTCAACTGATGAGACGGATGAGGAGGAAGATGAGGAGGATGATGATGATGATGATGCTGATGAGGATGATGGTGGTGATGTTGTTTCTAAAACATCTGTATATAAAACAATAAAACAATGAATTTCTAAAGGATGTTTTTTTTTGTTTTGTTTTTACACACAGAACTTGACATCTCTTTTCTCATGATACGTGTTACTGATGTCACTCACACATTCATTACCCAGAATTCATGTTTGGTGACTCACAGACAGAGAATCGTGAGCTGTTAGTTTGAGTTTCCAGAACTGAAGCCTGTGGTTTCACACTGAATAATACAGTATAGCAGAGTGACTGATGAACACTGTTAAACTAGAGTTAACTATAGTAAAAGTGTGGTAAAAGGACTCACATCAGTGCAGTTTCTCATTGTTCAGAACAGAATCATTGTTTTACACAAAGCTGCACTTTTACCTTCATAAACTACAAACATATAAACTGTACTTTGTTTTTATACTTCCTCTTTTTAACTGTTTGTGGTTTTGCTTTGTTGAACAGAAAGAACATCCAAATTAAAAATAATCCTGTGGTTAAACAGAATCAGCTGCAAACATGACACATGACACACAGTGATCTGCATCCGTACCTGTAATGCTGATCAGGACTCGTGTGATGAAGATCTTGTGTCCTTGATCAGACTGAACTCCACACCAGTATTCTGAATCTTCTTCAGTCACATGACTGATGCTTCCCGTCAGGAGCTGCTGTTCTCTGTCATCATACAGCCGGATCTTTCCCTCATCCCTCCATCTTCTGCTCTCCTTCACAGACGTCTCTTTAGCACAGAGATCAGCTCCAGATCTCCAGCACAGAAACTTCACATCATGAATGTGGGATTGTGGGTATTTGCAGCTGATGTTCACAGATCCTCCTGCAGAAGCTGATAGACTGATGCTCTTCACACAACAATCCTCTGTTTAAGATCCAGATAAAGTGCAGCAATGTTACAATCACCAGATATATTCATGGATTCTGTCAAATAATGCATAAATGACTGAAAGCAGCTCACCCTTCTTAATGTCCAGATTAAACTCAGAGAAGAAACTGTAATCTTCAGAAACTTTGACTATAATCATATATTCTCCAGAGTTGTTCTCATTCAGATCTCTGATAAACAGAAGTAAGAGTCCTGCAGATCTGTCATTATAAACGGAGAATCGTCTGTCATGTTTCCATTCTGCTCTTCTGTTAGTGTTTATTACAGTAAAACACTGATCTGCAGTTTTACAGACTTCTATCACAGGATTCATGTGTTGAATCTCATATTTGAAGTTTATAATGACGTTTCCTCCTGAATATCCTCTCACTGTCCTGATTTGTTTACCTGTTGAACACAGTAGTGTTCATTTTTATTCAATGATATACACAAACTTTAGTGAGACATAAACACACTAGGGGACAAAAAAGTCAAGTGTATTTGTCCTAGTTACTGATTATCTGGCATCTTTTAGGGGTTAAATCCAAACCACAGTATTTATATCAGTATCAGTATCAGTATCAGTATCGTGATGTTGTGGAGTTCATGGGTTTGAGGGTCTCATTTTCTCACCTGTTAAAACCTTCAGATTCACTTCAGTGTATAAATCGTTTCCAACCCTTTCAGTTCCACAGTAGTACATCCCAGAATCCTCTTCTCTCAGATCTCTGATGGTCACAGTGAAGACTGCTGATCTTGTGTTGTCATACAGAGAGAATCTATCATTCTGAACCCATTTATCTTTAATATCAGTCTTGATTTGGTCTGTGCACTCTGACCACTGACCTTTACAAAAATACTTTATATAATCTGAATATCCTTCATCATATCTGCATGTGATCGTGACTCCTCCTCCTGAATATCCTGTCACACTCATGGAGCTCACGACACCTACAACAAACCAGCATTAAAACTCTTTAATTTACACAGAAATTACGTTTCTTCAACAGTCAATAAAACAACATGAAGTTAAAGACTCTCCTCATCAATTCTGTGCTTTTTTTCATGATTTACTCTGAGTTCAGATTCTTACCAGGAATCATCAGCAGAGTGAAAGTCCAGATGATCTTCATTCTTCTCTCTTATTAAATGATCTTCTCTGTTGTTAGTAGATTCAGTTCTTCTGAAGCTCTCGATGTGTGTTCAGAAGAGTTTTGAGTGTTTCTTTCCTGGTTACATGTTTAATATGAAGAGATGAATGTGTCAGAGACGCCCACTTCCTCTGAGAGAGAGAGAGAGAGAGAGAGAGAGAGAGAGAGAGAGAGAGAGAGAGAGAGAGTGTGTGAGAGAGAGAGAGAGAGAGAGAGGGAGGGGAGGGGAGGGGAGGGGAGGGGAGGGGAGGGGAGGGGGGGGGAAGAGAGAGAGAGAGAGAGAGAGAGAGAGAGAGAGAGAGAGAGAGAGAGAGACAGTGAGAGAGAGATTTCACACAGATATAAACTCAATACAACTCAATAAAAAGTGTTATTTTACAGATATTTTTCACAGAAAGTTGTATTATTTCAAAGGCTTAGTTTCAGTTTCTCAGAACCATAATGTTTAAAGTTTCAAATGACTTAAGCATTTAATAAAGTGTTTGTGGTGAGGGGGTTTCAGTGCAGTCGACAATGTGAGAGGTCAAGTGTAAGCAGGTCAAGTGCTGTCTCTCATTTCAGGAATTGACGTGGAGAGACAGGATAAAGCCGGTGAACTTGTGTCTGTGTGTGACTGGAACTAGAACTGTTGTTATATTGGAGTGTGAGAAGTGCAAGTGTTTGTTTTGTTGAGAAAATTATTGGATAAGTTCAACAGTCGCACTGGTGCAGAAACCTGGGGATGATAAGAACGCAGTCCCCGCCAAGTTCACCATTAGCGGATTTGATTAAGTTGCTTGAGGGCCTCCGTCTAGAACATCACCAAGCACTCCTGGATCTGAGGGAAGATCAGGAGCATCGGTTCCAAGCCCTCATCCATGCGGAGCAAGAGGACTGCTAACCGTCCCGGAGCCGGATGATCTGGGAGATCCGGGCCACAGAGTCTCCATCCACCCCCGCTCACGTGCCTCTGACCAAAGTAGGTCCACAAGATAATCCAGAGACCTTCGTGGACCTCTTTGTTTCTCAGAGTGCTGAGGCGTGTGAGTGGCCGCTCTCCTACTGGTGCACCTCATCACACTGCAGATACCAGTGCAACTGCCGTCCCGAACCTCCTGGTTTACGACGACCTGAAACGGTACAGTTACAGTTCTTTACCGTAATCTACATTACAGTATGTTACTGTGATAATACCCTGCACTGAATTAAAACCTGATTTAACTTAATTTGAGGAAACTGATTATCTTAAATTAGTCAATGTAACATTTATACTGTGTTTGTAATGCGAGTATATTGTTTCTGTGAACATATTTCGTTTGAGTCCACTTAAAAAAGAATGTTAATGCTAAAATTAATTAATGAGTTAACTGGAAACGTCAGTGAGGGACGGAGTGAGAAAAGCACAGGCAAGCCGGACAGTTCTCTCTCCTCGTAGTGGATCAGACGTCTACGAGCTCAATGGTGGAGATCACGGGATTCACACTCATGTACGGTGTTGTTAATAAACTGGATGTAATTTAAGTTCTGTTGCTTTTATATGAAAATAAATAAGATGATCAAGACACCCAAAGTACTGTTATTTATTTCCATTCAAAATACGTGTTTTTCAATCATTTTTACTATAATACAGACACCTTTTTTAATATGTTTTTTAGAAATATGACAACAATCACAGATTGTGCTGTCAGAGAGTTTGGGAATAATCACACATAATATACACATTGAAACACAATATCAGAGTTTTAAAATCAAACATTTTAAAAGAGATCAATACATCACGGCTGTTTAAACCAATGAGCATTAAGCTGTGTCGTCAGCAAGTCGTGTCCCATCGTGCTTTTGATCAGCGCAGTCGGTGGAGAGAAACTGCGTTTTCTTTACATACGTCAGCATGAGTCGGACCACACTCGGACACATTTCTAACCGGCATGCATCTTGCGGTGATCAAGAATAGAGTTTAAATTAGCCTATCCTCCTGGGACCCAAGAATAGACTTTTGTCCACTGTAGTGGACATTATATTTTAGTGAATTTCTCTGACATCATACATGTCACATGACATAACCTGGGTGTCCTGTAAAGAGCACATTCAGGACTTTTCAGAGATACCAAATGTTTGGAGGTTTCACCATGAAAACAACTTCTCCTTGGTCTTTAAAAATGTCTGACATTAATTTAGTGATCAAATGTAGCATTCTTATGGAAATATGATAATATATTGTAATTATAATTTAAATTGGACTACTTTTCAAATTGTATTTCATAAACCAACATCTCAGGAAACTGTTATGGGGTTTCAAATAAAAAAATGACTTTCTGTTACAGAACAGGGCATTGATTTCATACATGTCCACTGTAGAGACATCAGGACTTACATAATGTTTATCAGGCATTTTGTGAGACACAACAAGTGAATATGGAAATAAATTATACATCAATATTCCTATGAAATATTAGATATTATTATTAAAATGTTGCCAATTATTACTCCAATTATTACCTTCTTTTTTCATTAAATGTTGCTCCAAGAACAAATTAATGTGCAAATTAGATACAGTGTATAGATACATTGCATTGAATAGGAATATTAATTTATGGCCATTTTACCCACATATTGCATAAAGTAAAATTGTGTATCAATTCACTCCATTATTTCTTTCATAACATAGTTGAGAATCATCTTTATACAAATTTTGGTTAAAAAAATCCTGAAACCCCAAAATTTATTGGTGATTGAAAAAAAAAAATCCCATTGTTTTTGCCTATACATATAATTTCATGTCATTTTTTTTTTTTTTAAAACAACTTAGTCCTGGCATCCACTACAGAGGACATAGCATAACGTATGAATAAAATATTATTTTTCAAAAAAAATAATTTACCATTTGTTTATTGTGCTCTAAACAATGTGATGACATGGAAAATACTACATTCAAAAAACGTTTTTTTCTGGGTCTCAGGAGGATCTATACTATCAATGAAGTGGGCCTTTATTTTGATAAACATGACACAATATGACATCGCTACTACATGAAACGAGCGTTTACTGTTATAAAAAAAACTGATTTGAGAGCATTAGTGGAACTGAAGATGTGAATAAACACGAAACACACTTGATCATTGTCATGTGGTGAATCCGGCCAATCATGGATCAGATGTGTCATCATCAGAGCTCAGAGTCATCAGAGTCGCTCAGGAGAAACTGCCCTGGCTGAGTCCTCCGGCTGCTCTCCAATCGCTCTCGTGTGCTTTGATGCCATACGTCACAGACACAGTAACGTGGATTCGGCGCTGTCTCGAGTCGGACACAATTTCTAACAGGCATGCACTGCTTCAAGTCAGCCGCCGATTGGTCTGTGCTGCGCTGTATGTAGTCCAACAAGCCTTTAGATAAATAATGGACTTTTAAAATGGTGAAACTTTTAATTGGGTTGATATAATCTCTCTATATTTGTGAAAATATTTTGCAATTGATCATGCTTGACTCACACAGACCTCAACATTCAGCATGCAAAACACAACAATGGTAACAATTATTATTAGTATTATTATTATTAGTTTTTTTTTTTTTTTTGTTACAGTACTCTTGTGTAAGTGCACTATACTAACTAAGCATTTGTTAGTAAAACATACTATTCCTATTTCACTTCACTTGTTTTTTTAAGGCAATCGTTTTGCATGTTTTTTTAAAGGGGTGGTTGAGTGTGATTTCACTTTTCTAACTTTAGTTAGTGTGTAATGTTGCTGTTTGAGCATAAACAACATCTGCAAAGTTACAACGCTCAAAGTTCAAAGCAAAGGGAGATATTTGCTTTTAAAGAAAAGGACTACAACAAACGGCTGGTTGGGACTACACGACATTCCTCTCGGGTTAGTGACATCACTAACCCTAGAATTTACATAAACCCCGCCCCCGGGAACACGCAGTCCATGTTGAGAAGAGGAAAAGTTGTTGTATAAGAGTACATTTGTGAGTCAGCTCAAACTTTAGCATCCATCTTTTCACATGCAATAGAAAGTCACTCTGTGTGCATCTCACAACAGTTCATATATGAGCAATTTATAGATTTATCATGACAGAATATCCTAATTGAAGATAGTTAACTCCACATCAGCAACATAAATTCATCAACTAACCATTCAGAGACGTCCTGTTGCATTCTACATGTTGTCACTTCTTCTTGAGTCTCTCCATCCTTATCTGACTCCGTTTAACATTAAAGGCAGAACAGTTTCTGTCATTTTAGTGTGTCTGTGAGAGGTAACAGCAGCTGCTAACAGACACGAGCTCTTGAAACCCCGCCCTCTGCAGCAGCTCATTTGCATTTAAAGGGCCAGGCACAAAACGGTGCGTTTTTGCAAACCCTCAAAAAGTGACAACTTTAACTTGCTATATAAAAATATCTGTGGGGTATTTTGCGCTAAAACTTCACACACACACTCTGGGGACATCATAGATATATTTTACATCTTGTGAAAAGGGCATTATACCACCCCTTTAAATTAAGACTAACTAGATCTTACAGTGTATGAATCACCTGACAACTCTTTAAACAGGGACTAAAACTAACTTTTTGCCACACCTGTCTATGGCCGGTGACTTAAGAAAATGTAACGGCCGTACATATATATATTTTTTCCGGCCATGAAACTGTTTTTGCAAAAACAGGAAATAATGACATCAAAATTGTAGATACCAGTGAAATTTAACAATTCTCTATTCCAATGTCAATACCACAGCTAAAACTACAACCCTAATATACATTTCAAACATTATGAAAGACAAGTAAACAGTCAGTAATAAAATAGATGAACAAATAATCAAATTACAAGCAAAAGCACAAATAAATACAATATTACAGATGCAAATGAATTAAACAGTGCTTTACAGGTTATTCAGGTAGATCTAACAGTAGTTTTCAGGTACAGAAATTTAATTAAGGAAGCAAATGTAAAATTACACTGCATAGTGTTCACTATATAAATTAAACATCCTTATAATCCTTACTAAAGTTACAAAAGTTATTCAGTCAAAAGCAGGGAGTGATTTTCCTGTTGTCCTGTTGTTTGATTAACCTTAAAAACACAGACAGCAGCAGCAATATTAGGCTACTGTCACTTTAAGAGTGGATGATCTAATATACTGATACTGACACAAGTGAATGTAAACAGTTGAGAAAGTATAAGACATAATTGTGTGTGAATTTGTCCACTCAAGTGCAAGAAAGAGGAAAGACGTGAAGAGAGCTCAGTTTAGTATTCGTGCGGTGTCCGAGGCGTGCTGCGGGTGTGTGCTGCGGGTGTGTGCGCACTCACACAGTGTGCGAGTAACGAAATGAGCTCACTTTCGCTTCATCTTGAAAATTATGAAGGCTTTAACTTTAGTAATGATGCAACTGTCCCGAGCATTGTTTATATGTTTGTTCACGTTCATGCATGAGGAGAACTCATGTTATCGGCCAACTGGCAACTTGCATTTGGCACTTGGCGAGTGTTAATTTTAGGCCCTGTCTTTAAAGTTCTATTTAAAGGGGCAGTGTGTGATTTAGCGGCATCTAGTGGTGAGGTTGTGAATTGCAACCAACAGAAGTTACGGTGGCTGACAGGAAAATATGACGTTGTCTGAGACAGCAGAGAGTCGCCAGTTAAACAATGAGGGTTTTTTACAAAGATAAATTAAGAAATTATGTTTACTTTATTATTCAGTAAAACGATATGTTATTGCGAATATTATTGTTACTTGTTCATCATTGTGTCAGTGTTTTATTCGCTGACTTTAGCTAGATCTTTGCACAAAGAACAGCAATAGTGACGAAACGCGTTTGTCCTCTCAGGGCCACTGTAGAAACATGTTGATGTAAGCGGACCGGCGGTGTGTGTAGACAGAAATGCCTCATTCTAAGGTAATAAAAACATAACGGTTCATTATGTAAGGTCTTTATACACCACTGAAAACATAGTTATGTATAGGCTATTATATTGCATTTCTGTCTACAGATACTTCTAAATATTACACAGTGCACCTTTAAAACTGAAAACTGTTAAACTGTAGCATAAACAGTTTTAGAAGAATCAGAGGGGTTTGTGGGTAATTGTGGTGTAGCATAAACAGGGTTACCAGAATCAGAGGGGTTTGTGGGTAATTGTGGAGTTGCATAAACAGTTTTAGAAGAATCAGAGGGGTTTGTGGGTAATTGTGGAGTTGCATAAACAGAGTTACCAGAATCAGAGGGGTTTGTGGGTAATTGTGGTGTAGCATAAACAGGGTTACCAGAATCAGAGGGGTTTGTGGGTAATTGTGGAGTTGCATAAACAGTTTTAGAAGAATCAGAGGGGTTTGTGGGTAATTGTGGTGTAGCATAAACAGGGTTACCAGAATCAGAGGGGTTTGTGGGTAATTGTGGAGTTGCATAAACAGAGTTACCAGAATCAGAGGGGTTTGTGGGTAATTGTGGAGTTGCATAAACAGTTTTAGAAGAATCAGAGGGGTTTGTGGGTAATTGTGGTGTAGCATAAACAGGGTTACAAGAATCAGAGGGGTTTGTGGGTAATTGTGGTGTAGCATAAACAGTTTAAGAAGAATCAGAGGGGTTTGTGGGTAATTGTGGTGTAGCATAAACAGGGTTACCAGAATCAGAGGGGTTTGTGGGTAATTGTGGTGTAGCATAAACAGGGTTACCAGAATCAGAGGCGTTTGTGGGTAATTGTGGAGTTGCATAAACAGGGTTACAAGAATCAGAGGGGTTTGTGGGTAATTGTGGTGTAGCATAAACAGTTTTAGAAGAATCAGAGGGGTTTGTGGGTAATTGTGGAGTTGCATAAACAGGGTTACAAGAATCAGAGGGGTTTGTGGGTAATTGTGGTGTAGCATAAACAGTTTTAGAAGAATCAGAGGGGTTTGTGGGTAATTGTGGTGTAGCATAAACAGGGTTACCAGAATCAGAGGGGTTTGTGGGTAATTGTGGAGTTGCATAAACAGAGTTACCAGAATCAGAGGGGTTTGTGGGTAATTGTGGAGTTGCATAAACAGAGTTACCAGAATCAGAGGGGTTTGTGGGTAATTGTGGTGTAGCATAAACAGGGTTACCAGAATCAGAGGGGTTTGTGGGTAATTGTGGAGTTGCATAAACAGTTTTAGAAGAATCAGAGGGGTTTGTGGGTAATTGTGGTGTAGCATAAACAGGGTTACAAGAATCAGAGGGGTTTGTGGGTAATTGTGGAGTTGCATAAACAGGGTTACCAGAATCAGAGGGGTTTGTGGGTAATTGTGGAGTTGCATAAACAGGGTTACAAGAATCAGAGGGGTTTGTGGGTAATTGTGGAGTAGCATAAACAGTTTTAGAAGAATCAGAGGGGTTTGCGGGTAACTTATTATTGCACTGTTTATGCCACTCCACAGAGGGGTTTGTGGGTAATTGTGCTGTAGCATAAACAGGGTTACATGAATCAGAGGGGTTTGTGGGTAATTGTGCTGTAGTATAAACAGTTTTAGAAGAATCAGAGGGTATTATGGGTAACTGGGTGGTTTTGCAGTCAATGTGAAGTCTGGTGTCTTTAATCTCCTCATACACCGGTTGAGGAACCTGAGAACAGAAAGAGAAATGATTTACAGCTTTTGATGAAGGTCGTTCATTCAAACACTTTCTTAGCAACAATTTGACTTTACACACCGCTTCACTGTTTTCTGTTCCAGGTTCAGATATTTTAGAGGCTGAATCGGGGGCTGTAAAACAAATATAGTACATTAAATATAGTCATAAATAATAACAATAATAATTCACATTGATTCTAAATATATCAGACTTGCATTGACTAGTTGTGACCAGCAGGGGGAAGCAACATCTATTCACTCATTCCACAGACAACAATGTAATCGACTGGCAAACAACTATAAACATTATTCTGACAAATAAATGACTATGATAAACTTCTAAACTTCTGAAAACATTGTTGGCTGGTTTACCTCGAGTCTGATGCTTCTTGTAGAGAGTCACTATACATAACATGAATCCAATGATGAGCAGAAGCAGAATCACAGTCACGCCGATGATCAGAGATGAAGATGATGATGATGATGGTGAAGATGATGATGATGATGATGGTGAAGATGATGATGGTTTAGATGATGATGATGATGGTGAAGATGATGATGATGACGGTGGTGAAGATGATGAAGATGACAAAGGTGGTGGTGTTGTTTTTTTAACTAAAAATAGAGAAACGTATTCTTTGTAACAAACAGTATGTACATTCTCAAGCTTTAAAAACTCCAGAAACCCCTTTTTGTAAATGGAACTCAAGCTTATTGAGAACTACATGAGGCAAACATCCCGCCTATGATCATTCTACACCTTCAGCTATAAATATCATACAACACAACCAGGGATTATATAAATACTTACAAACAGTATGTCTCTAGAACAGACGCTCAAAACACACTTTTCCATTTCTTTAAGACACTTTAGCTCATTGTTCTTGTTTAGGGGAATGTTTTGTTCCAGGTGTTTTGGTTCTGTTCTGCCTGTGCTTATCGTTTGACCCAGTTTCCCAGTGTGTCTGATTAATGATTCCATTCCCCTGTCCTGTTAATTATCTCATTAGTTCTTGTGTATTTATTCTCCCTGTCTGGTTCTGTTCTTCGTCTGGGGCCTGTACCATGAAGGTAGCTGAACAAACTCAGGGTTACAGGATTGGTTTTGAGTTGACAAAACCAAACCGATGCAATCAGGCTGTGTAACTACCATATAAGTTTCACAACAGTCGATCCACAGACACATGCACACAGTCTGCATAAAGTAGCTGTGCCTTTTCACGAGCCGTTGTGACTTCTGTATAAATGTGATGTCAGAACTACTCAGTCTCCGCCTTCAGTCACCACCCCCACCAATGGTGGGTCACTCAGAAAACGACAGGCCAATCAGAAGAGAGGCTCATGAATATTAAGTAGACGGGCCAAAATCGACCTGTTCTTGGCAGAGCTTAGGGCTGAGCGATATGGCCTAAAAAAAAAATCCCAGATTTTTTCACAAAAAATCCGATTTACGATTTAAATCGATTTTTTTTTTCTACTTAAAATCAATCTGCAGATGACAAAGAAATTGTTCAAAACAATTTTTTACTTTATTTTGTTTTGATTTTCCCTTCTGGGATTTGATTTGGATTTTCCCCTTGGGGTTAAAGTGCAATCAGAAACAACAAGCCAAAAAGACAAGATGGCAGGCCCTACCTTTGTAAACAGTGAAAATGTAACATAACATAACGTAACATAACATGAAATGGGTGGATTGGGATTGGTGGGGAACGTGAAAAAAAAATGTACATCACAATAAAGTGTATTGTGATTGTCAAACATCTGGTAACTAAACAGAATTTTATTAAGTTTAGTGACAACACAATGTTTACATGGTACAATGACTGGTATGCTACTGTTTTTATTATTGCTTTCACAATTTCAATTCAATTCTTGTGATTTGATTCTGATCTTGATTCAATATCAAATACTAGGTACAGTAGATACATGTTAATTGAAAGCCCTGTCAGCTGGTATTATTATTAAAGGTTAAAAATAACATCTCAAATTAAATATTATGCGTTTTCTGTCAAATAATGCATAAATGACTGAAAGCAGCTCACCCTTCTTAATGTCCAGATTAAACTCAGAGAAGAAACTGTAATCTTCAGAAACTTTGACTTTATTTTTTCTACAAAAATACTTTTCATTTCCATTATTTTTTTCAGCATATCTGCATGTGATGTTGACTCCTCCTCCTGCATATCCTGTCACGTTCATGGCGCTCACGACACCTACAACAAACCAGCATCTTCAACAACACTAATACACACTGAAGTGAGATTCATTTTAAAGTGTTTAAAGGTTAAAGGACAATTCCGGTATTTAACACTTTGAGTCTATTTTGTAGTTTGTTTTGGATGAACAAGAGTGGTGGACAAAGAAATTTTGACAATGGTTCCTTTCTCGACTTTTTGACTATTTTAGAATTGCCCATGATCGCTTTAGAATGGGAGTCAATGGCCATGCACAAACATGTCCTTAAAACAACTTCCGTTGCTCTGCTCACGCTAGCCTTCTGAGAGACAGAGAACCGAGCGAAAAGACCTAAAAGACTACAATCAAAAACAGCCCCCTTTCCTTTTCCGGTAGCGCAGTAATATCTACGAGCAATGAGTCCTCCAACGGAAATCAATAGGATTTTACAAAATGCCAAATAAAACACGACAGAAACTGTATTTCGCTACGCTACTTGTTTTGGAACATCAACGAACACCACAAACCACTCGGTGAGTTGCACAGTTTTGAAAACGAACGTTAAGGGTTGTTTTAAGGGCATGTTTGTGCATGGCCATTGACTCCCATTCTAAAGCGATCATGGGCAATTCTAAAATAGTCAAAAAGTCGAGAAAGGAACCATTGTCAAAATTTCTTTGTCCACCACTCTTGTTCATCCAAAACAAACTACAAAATAGACTCAAAGTGTTAAATACCAGAATTGTCCTTTAAGACTTTTATTCTTTATTTAATCTGGGTTCTTCTGTGATGTGATTATTGGATCAGAACTTGAGTTCAGATTCTTACCAGGAATCATCAGCAGAGTGAAAGTCCAGATGATCTTCATTCTTCGCTCTTATTAAATGATCTTCTCTGTTGTTAGTAGATTCAGTTCTTCTGAAGCTCTCGATGTGTGTTCAGAAGAGTTTTGAGTGTTTCTTTCCTGGTTACGTTTAACATGAAGAGCTGAATGTGACAGACGCCCACTTCCCCTATGAGAGAGAGAGAGAGAGAGAGAGAGAAAGAGAGAGAGAGAGAGAGAGAGAGAGAGAGAGAGAGAGAGAGAGAGATACAGAGACAGAGAGAGAGAGAGAGAGAGAGAGAGAGAGAGAGAGAGAGAGAGAGAGAGAGAGAGAGAGAGAGTCGTAGAGGATGAGCTGCATTTCCTCATTGAGTGCAGCAAATATAAAAACATTAGAGACACTTATTTCACTATTTATCTGAATTTCAGCAAGCGAGCCAAAAAGCAATTCTGTGCTATTTCACAGTCATGCCAATAAAGCTCATCTGAACTGAATTGAGAGAGATTGAAAAAAAAACTAAATAAGAACAATCTGCATGGCACAGACCTGTTGACATAAAGTTTTGTGGATGAAGTTGAGCATGTTTTTCACATAGGACTGTAATCAATTGTCACAAGTTCCTCTTTATTATTCTCCTGGCTTTTGTATGAAAAAAAAATAAAATAATAATAATAACATGAAGTAGTAAACGAACACACTTCTCATAATTTCACTTTACTTCCCGTCTCCGTTTCCCTCAATTTCCACATTCTCGCTCTCTATTCATGAATACTTTTAGTTACAGAAAACACTCACACTTTAATTGATCACTAAGCTCATGTTTTTAGTCAACGATTAGAGTTGAATTAAATATATTACATTTCTGTCATGACAACTCTTGGAGAGACTGCATGGTAATGGATATGACACTGTTTCCCAGCCGATTTGGAGAGTTGGAGATTTGGAGAGTTGGAGCACAGTTGTGCAACAGCTGAAAGATACTATTGCTATACATTTGTAAAGCACTTTTCGCCCTGTACAGATGCACTGGGTAAAGGGAAATTGGACAATACAACCATATGTACACGTGTTGCTGTATGAGAACACAAGCTGCTGAAAAGGCTGATATGCATATATCTGTACATGAACATACAGTAGACAGAATCCCTTTAAATACAAGTGATAAGATGACACAGTTTCACATAAATAAATAACACCTGCAATGAGTAACATGTAACTGCAAAATGCTGTTGTGTGTAGTGTAATAATGTACATTACATACAACGTAATAATTTCAGACATTGTGATATTTGCTCGAGAACTTTCAGAAACGCTACCAATTCTTGTGTAATGGTTGAGACACACTTAGACATCAACACTCCTCTTACAAACCTCAATAATAGTGACAATCCAAAACTATTCATATGTAAATAGTAAAATGATTAATCTGCATAGTTTATTTGTGCCGCAATGCATGCTGGGAGCCGGGAATGAGTTTTGTATGCTGGCATGAAGCATGACACCATTGTTGAGTTTCATTTGCGGACTGTTGATGTCTGTGAGCGTCTGAATAACACCGTAGTAAATACCTTTCTGATCACAACATGTTTTCTTTTCTCAGAAAATCAGATTTTCACAAGAATATCACATAAATTAATTAATAACGAAACACACTTCTGATCAGTGGTTAGACTTCAGATGGATGCACATGAACACTGAGGATTGTAAAGAGGATTTTGGTGAGTAACATCCAACATTAAGACATTTTATGCCAAAAAGTTATAGTGACCCTTAATATTTAAAGGACGTTCGAAGAAAGATGTTCAAAGAATGTTTTCTACTAAAATTATGAGAACATTCATCAAATACTAATGACAATACTTTTGAAAGCTTTTAATTTTAAACCATTCATAAACTTTACATACATTTAAGAGAAAAGTTAGGAAAAATAACGATGGGACAGGCTATAAAACTTCTCCAGCAAACACACCCTTATTCATCTGAAGTTTTTTGTCATTCTGATGTTTAAAGGATGTTTCAGGAAGTTGTTCTAAGAATGTTTTCTCCCAACATTATGAGAACATTTATAAAACCTTCTTCCAACAATATATTAATAATGTTTTTGTATGAACCATTTGAGAACATTATTGAAGACAAGATAACATTGAACACACACTATTAATGTTACTAGAAGAACGTTTGTTCATAATTTTGAGAAATCCTTGCCAGAACGCTATCCAACGTAATGAGAACGTTCCCTGTTATCAGGGTTGGTGTCTGTTATGAGTTACACATGTGAACGTCAGTAGTTACAGTCAGTGTTGAGTATCGTGAAGATACTTCTGGTAATCTATCAACTGCACACTGGTACGTCCCAGAATCCTCTTCTCTCAGATCTCTGATGGTCACAGTGAAGACTGATGCACTTGTGTCGTCAAACAGAGAGAATCTATCCTTCCTTTCAGAATGAAACCCATCAGTCCTGATGAGGTCAGTGCACCATCCAATCTGTAGCATATCTAGATAATACTTTTTATTGTTTGTATATCATATCTGCATGTGAGCGTTGTCATGTTTATGTATTGTGTGTACATTGGTAGCAGTCACGTGCAACGAGTGGGAAGGATATAATAAAAACTGACTGGCATCTGAGCAAGTGTCCTGAGTCCTCTCGTCAATATAAAACATAACAATCATGACTCTTCCTCCTGAATATCCTGTTGAAGCTCACGGCACCTACAACAAACCAGCATCTTCATACAACACTAATTACACCCAATTTGGATTCATTTTCACAGTGTTTTTAAAGGAAATGTCACCATATTAGTTGAAGATAAAGACTTTTATTCATTATTTATACCATGGTCTGGGTGAATACTCGATTCTGATTGGCTGCAGGGTGTCCATTAAAAAGTGATAGAGGACACTTGGTAAATAAACCGTCAGGCGTAACCAGGGAAACCAAGTTATTGTTTGTAAAAACTTTAGATTTCGATTGTAAAACTAATTAAAATATAAACTAATGTTTTAAAAATGTGTTATTTGGCAAGTGACCATGGTATAAGCGGGTTAATGCCCTTCGAGGTGTCCATTGTCAGGTATTAAAGGTCCTGTTCTTCCTGATCCCATTTTTCAAACTTTAGTTTGTGTGTAATGTTGCTGTTAGAGCATAAATAATACCTGTAAAATTATAAAGCTCAAAGTTCAATGCCAAGCGAGATATTTTATTTAACAGAAGTCGCCTACAGTGAACGGCCGGTTTGGACTACATCCCTCTACTTCCTTCTTTAATGACGTCACTAGAACCGTTTTTTTGACTAACCTCCGCCCACAGGGATACACAAAAAAAGGGGGCGTGGTCTTGTTGCGCTCCCACGGAGAAGAGGAAGAGTTGCGTTTGTAGAGTGTGTTTGTCGCCATGTCGTCGAGACGCTGTTATTTTCATCCAGAATTTAAAGTGCAGTCACGTAACATTCAACTTTTAATAAATAAATTATTGTAATGCATGGCAACAATTTGTTTTACACAACATGGCAGCTTTTAAGGCTATATTCATGGTGAAAAAAAAGTGTATTTACATAAAGTTGTTTGGATGAAAACAATTGCAAAAGAACTATACACAACAAAAACGTATTTAATTAGGAGGTGTTACAGTACTTTTTGTATTTCTTTGCAGCAGATGTTTTCAACCTCCGTTGGCATTTTGTCACAGTTACCACATGTACACCTATAAAACATATATTACTAATCAAAACTCGTGCTCACGTGTAACTAAGGTAGGAATAAACAATGCACTTATTTTAAAAATTCAACAACACCATCATTAATTCGACAGACGGACAAAACCATATACCACAAGCTTTTACAGTTTGTAACATTTAACATTACAATTTAACCAAGGTAACAGCCAAACGTAAAAGTATGACAACTACTAAATAAACAGCTTATTGTGAAACATCCTGCAAAAGTAGTCGTGCTTGAACAGGTTCTAATCGATCCTCATATATGTTCTCCGGGTCTGATTCCGGCTCAAATTGATAAGGTAATATTAAAGACATATTTACAATAACACTGAGCGCATGCATCTCCGCGTTATAAGAGACGTAAGAGGCGTGACCTTTCCTTTAAAAAGCTGCTGTCGAATCACAACACAGGAATCGCTGGCACAATCAGAACTCGTTACGTATTTCTGAAGGAGGGACTTCATAGAACAAGGAAGTTATCAGCCCGTTCTTAGGACAGTGAAAACAGCGGTATACAGATAAGTAAATTGTGTGAAAAATACTGTGTTTTTTTACATGCGAAACATGAACACATGTTATATTGTAAACACAATCAAAGCTTCAAAAACACAGGAAAAACGGGACCTTTAATGGACTTCGGCGGAGGCAACCGTCCTCCGCTGCGCGTCGGACTGTTTACGCCTCGCTGTCGTCCATTAATACCTGACAATGGACACCTGGTCGGGCATTAACCCTTACTTAATCTCTGTTCTTCTGTGATGTGATTATTGGTGGATGTGATTCTTACCAGGAATCATCAGCAGAGTGAAAGTCCAGATGATCTTCATTCTTCTCTCTTATTAAATGATCTTCTCTGTTGTTAGTAGATTCAGTTCTTCTGAAGCTCTCGGTGTGTGTTCAGAAGAGTTTTGAGGGTACACAATAAATCGACAATACAAGCCAAGACAATCTCTCTGGCTAAACTCTGCAGTAACACAGGGTTTGTGTTGTGAAAAAAATATGAATGTGATAACATAATTGTTAGATTCAAAAGACATCAGTGAATCAGTCTATTTCATGATGATTATAAAACCATCAACAGGAAACCATCATCACCTGATCTCATTTCACTTTAGCTTTCTTTGTAGCTGCAAATGTGTTTGACAAACACACTGTCACAGCAGCCAAAAAAGATAAAAGATATAATAAGAGTTAAGAGCCCAACTAATGGAAACACTAATCACTCTTATGGTGACTTCAAATGAAACACAGAGTTAAACCTCTGTTAATTCTCAATAAGAGCTTATGTAGACGTCTGACAGGAATAAAGTCAGTCTGGTTAGTAATAAGTGAAGCTGGTAATGCTGTTTGTGGAGTTGTTTAACCCTCTGAGGTCTGAGCTGTTTTCTGGGCTCTGGAGGTGTTCTGACATGCTCTGACATTTGTGTTTTTTTCTGTTACTAGTGACATTTTCATGGCTAAAGTCTAATTACACTGTATTTAGCACAAACTCTGCTACAATAATATATCAGCAGCATGTATGTAAAAGTTTGTAGTTTTGAGATAATGACATTTATGCGTGGTTTGTGAAAATACAAAAAAAAATTCTCACTGAAATAAGGCCATGAAACCCATACTGATTATTTCTTCACAAGACTTTTGAAAATTGTATGACATAGCCTAGAATATTTGCTCCAAAACTATGTGAAAATCACCCTGACTGCTCATTCAGATAAGACAATATATTGATTTAAAATTTCTAAGACGTGTTTTGTGTGACAAAGCCATATGCGAAGAGGCGTGATCATCTCATGAATATGTAAGCTAACTGCCCTATTAGGAGCGATCAGGCCCTGTCATTCAGAGCAACCTTGCACAAAGAATGAGGAGATTTAAAAAAGAATGACTTTTAGATTGTTTGGATTTATTTACAACACAACACAATCCAAAAATACAAATGACAAAAGAGCACATTGAAAACAATGATCCAAAGACAGAGACCTTTGTGCCATTCCTAAAAACATACCTTTCATTTCCAAGGTGTTTGATTTTCACTTTACCATGTTCATGTACAGAGACTCATGTGAATGTTGAAGTCAGCAGGACTCAGTTGCATCTGGTCCCTGAAAGAAAAAAAAAAAGAAAAAAACTGTGAACATACTGATATCAAGAGAAACTATAGGGCTGCACGATTTTGGGAATAGATTTTAGATTTTTCTGGTTAAAATTTCTTTTTAAAATTCACAGAATACACACACACACACACGTTTCCAACAATATATAATGAACATGAATATAGGCCTTGTAGGCATAGGCTACGCAGTGCTGCATAAAATAATAATAACAATAAATTAAATCTTCCAAAAGATTTCAAGAACAACTACGCTAGAGAAAAATATATTGATTATCATATGTTACTTCAAATGTTTCCATTCGTTATGATGATATGAAATGAGATAATAGTAAAAACATAAAGCCTAATGTTTGGTGCATTTTTCCTTTCAAACGCAATCGCGCTCCAAAATATGATGCATTCAAACCCACAGCGCGCTCCAAAATATGATACATTCAAACGCACAGCGCGCTCCAAAATATGATAGCCTACATTCAAACGCGATCGCGCTCCAAAATATTAAACATTATGGTTATACATATCTATGTTTGAGCAGATATCCACAAACAGTATTTAACAGGAAACACGGGTCTAAATAGTATAATATTCACCATATATCTAGCAACAGTTCAACTGCAATGTGAAGTTTATGCAACAATACCATAAACTAATAAGTAAGAATTTCTTACCTTACATCTTTCTTGTCTTCAAATCGCGTTCTTCTTCTTCTGAGGTAAATCCATGTAAGCTCAGATGTGTCTTCCAAACTCGACGAAAAGCAGAGACTTGTGAAGTGTTTTGGTGTTTTGTGTTTGAGGTAACGAGGGCGTTCGCGTCCCATGTGGAGATTTGCATGTGAATCACTTTTGCGCGAGTGGGCGTGGTCGAATTAAAAGTAATTAGCAAGCGTTTGAGATACTGGACATCCTGTTGGTTTTATACAAATTACTTAAACAGAGAATATTTGTTTTCAGTTTGAATCCGATCATTTAAAAGTACACACTTAAATGTGTATAAAGGTATATGGCTCATAAATGTGTGAGAAGGATTCGCTGAGTTTTGTTTCAGTTTATAGACGTGCTCAAGAAAAAAAAGTTCACCGCGACGGAGAGGCAGAACGCACACCCTGTTTATTTTCTTTATTTTACAAAAGCACAAATTTTTTGATTTGATTGTAAGTGGACACATACAAAAGTAGAAATATCACAGATTTTTTTTTATATTTCTTTTTTCTGTATAACCATAAATGACGGAGTAATTTAAGTTTATGTTGCTGCTATGTGAAAAAAATCCAGCAAAACGCGTCGGCGTGTTTCTCGACCTCAGAGGGTTAATCCTCCTCTGCTGAGATCTTCACAGATTTAATGTCTTCAGTTGATTTGAAGCTGTGTGCTTTAAGTCAGTTGTAGTTGTTTTTCATTTTCAGAGAGTGCAAGCATGATGTTGGACCAACATCATAACATTGATTAAATTATTATATTTTTTCAACATTAATTGCAGGTGCAGAAGTGATGTTGATTCAGTGTGGTTAATGTTGACACATAAACATTGATTTAATCATTTTTCGATGGTTGGTTGCTATCTGGATACAACACCTGCCCAGGTTTAGATGGGCACCCCTGCATGGCTAAACTTTTCCCCTAAACAAGAACAATGAGCTAAAGTGTCTTAAAGAAATGGAAAAGCGTGTTTTGAGTGTCTGTTCTAGAGACATACTGTTTGTAAGTATATAATCCCTGTAGTAGTGTATGATATTTATAGCTGAAGGTGTAGTAGATCATAGGCGGGATGTTTGCCTCATGTAGTTCTCAATAAGCTTGAGGTTTATAAAAATCAAAGTTTATCAAGATTTTCCATTTATAAAAAGGAAAATGAATGGGGTTTCTGGAGTTTTTAGAGCTTGAGAATGTATACTGTTTGTCACAAAGAGTCTCTATTTTTAGAGCAAAACACATCATCATCATCATCTAAATCATCCAAAGCATTATCATTTAAATTATCATCATCATCTTCATCATCATCATCTTCATCATCATCATCTTCATCATCATCATCATCTTCATCATCATCATCTTCATCATCATCATCTTCATCATCATCATCATCATCGTCATCATCATCTTCATCATCATCTTCATCATCGTTCTCTTCATCATCGTCATCATCATCATCATCATCATCGTCATCTTCATCATCATCCTCATCTTCATCATCATCATCTTCATCTCTGATCATCGGCGTGACAGTGATTCTGCTTCTGCTCATCATTGGATTCATGTTATGTATAGTGACTCTCTACAAGAAGCATCAGACTCGAGGTAAACCAGCCAACAATGTTTTCACAAGTTTAGAAGTTTATCATAGTCATTTATTTGTCAGAATAATGTTTATAGTTGTTTGCCAGTCAATTACATTGTTGTCTGTGGAATGAGTGAATAGAAAGATGTTGCTTCCCCCTGCTGGTCACAACTAGTCAATGCAAGTCTGATATATTTAGAATCAATGTGAATTATTATTGTCATTATTTATGATTATATTTAATGTACTATATTTGTTTTACAGCCCCCGATTCAGTCTCTAAAATATCTGAACCTGGAACAGAAAACAGTGAAGCGGTGTGTAAAGTCATAAGAAAGTGTTTGAATGAATGACCATCAAAAGCTGTAAATAATTTGTCTTTCTGTTCTCAGGTTCCTCAACCGGTGTATGAGGAGATTAAAGACACCAGACTTCACATTGACTGCACAACCACCCAGTTACCCATAATACCCTCTGATTCTTCTAAAACGGTTTATGATACTCCACAATTACCCACAAACCCCTCTGATTATTTTAGTACGGTTTACGATACAGTTTTAACAGTTTTCAGTTTTAAAGGTGCATTGTGTAATATTTAGGAGGATCTGTAGACAGAAATGCAATATCATAAACATAACTATGTTTTCAGTGGTGTATACCCAGCTAACAGACTTTTGTTATAAGAACGTTCTCCAAAAATTCAGAGTTGGTTCTGGGAACGTGAAAAAATGTCCAGTTTTCTTGACGTTAGAGGAACGTGTTTTAAAAGGTATAATGTTCCTCAAACGTTCTTTCAACTTAATTTTGATTAAAAATTCAACATTATAGGAACGTTGATTTCTAACATTCCAAGAACATAAAAATGTCCAGTTTCCTTAATGTTACTAGAATGTTATTTAAAGGTTAGTGTGATGTTCCTGAAACATTCTTTCAATCATCTTTCGAAAGAGTAATAAAAGCACAAACTACAACTTTCTTCAGATACAGCCTTAGATGAACTGAAGATAAAAGACATTAACTCTCTGAAGATCTGATTAAACAACTCCACAAACAGCATTACCAGCTTCACTTATTACTAACCAGACTGACTTTATTTCTGTCACGTCTACAGAAGATCTTAACGAGAATTAACAGAGGTTTAGATGTTGATGTCTTATTGAAAATGTTTAGTTTGAGGTCACCATCATGGAGATCAGTGTTTACTTTAGTTGGGCTCTTGACCCTTGACTTTCTTTAAGTTTGTGCTTCATCAGTAATCGCAGGTGTTTATGTGTTCTACTGTGCAGTTGATAGATTAGCAAAAGAGTGTGATCTTCAAAACTTCCCGATACTCAACACTGACTGTAACTACTGACGTTCACATGTGTAATTCATAACAGACACCAACCCTGATAACAGGGAACATTCTCATTACTTTGTATAGTGTTCTGGCAAGGATTTCTCAAAATTATGAACAAACATTCTTCTAGTAACATCTTCTAGAGTGTGTGTCCAATGTTATCTTGTCTTCAATAATGTTCTCAAATGGTTCATACAAAAACATTATTAATATATTGTTGGAAGAAGGTTTTATAAATGTTCTCATGATGTTGGGAGAAAATGTTCTTTGAACATCATTCTTCGAACGTCCTTTAAATATTAAGGGTCACTATAACTTGTTGGCTCAAAAATGTCTTAATGTTGGATGTTACTCACCAAAATCCTCTTTACAATCCTCAGTGTTCATGTGCATCCATCTGAAGTCTAACCACTGATCAGAAGTGTGTTTCGTTATTAATTCGTTTAAATATTGTGCTACTGACCATGTGATACGCTTGAAAAATCTGGTTTTCTGAGAAAAGAAAACATGTTGTGATCAGAAAGTTATTTACTACGGTGTTATTCAGACGCTCACAGACATCAACAGTCCGCAAATGAAACTCAACAATAGTGTCATGCTTCATGCCAGCATACAAAACTCATTTACGGCTCCCAGCATGCATTGCGGCACAATAAAATTATGCAGATTAATCATTTTACTATTTACATATGAATATTTTTGGATTGTCACTATTATTGAGGTTTGTAAGAGGAGTGATGATGTCTAAGTGTGTCTCAACTATTTCACAAGAATTGGTAGCGTTTCTGAAAGATCTTGAGCAAATATCACAATGTCTAAAATGATTATGTTGTAAGTAATGCACATTCCCAGCTAGAAATGTTTTGTTCTAAAAACGTTCTGAGAACATTACCATGAAGTTCTAATAATGTTTTCAGCGGGTAGTTTTATTTTGGTTCCCAGGATGTTCTCCTAAAACGTACAAAGCAAAAACTCCAGTGATAAAAAGTGAATGAGATAATTAAGTGATGAATTGAGTGATGATTGATCATTATTGAAGACACCTGATGTTAACAAGCAGAATCACTGAAGGAGAAAAATCACTATTTTTAAGTCACCATTATGGAGAATAGTGTTTGCTTTAGTTGGGCTCTTGACCCTTACATTTATTACTTAAGATTTTGTTTGGCTGTTGTAAGGACACTCTTACACATTATAACTGCCAGATGAACAAACTAGTGGTGGACATTTTTATTCTTTCCAGAGACTCGTTCATTTTTCAGTTCGTTCACCAAAATGATTCATTCAGATTCGTTCACTGATTCGTTCAGTGACAATTTCTTCCTATTACATAAATACTGCAGCAGGTGGTGAAAAAGAGTGTATTTTATGATATGTTTTAACGAACGTATTAACTTGTTACAAAAAAAAACTGATTTGGCTTTGTTAAAATTTGTGCCTTATTTACTAAATTAATCAAATAAGTCTAAATGAGAGGTTCAGATGACCAAACCAAGGTTTTCTTGCATAATTAACATTTTAATTGTTTGGTCAGACATACACATTCATAAATCTGGGATTATATTAAACGTTGAGTTATGTTATATGTTAAATATGATAAACAATTATACGCACACCTATAACTGCGCTTTGAATGAGATTGAATCGCATGCTAAATGACCGATCTACCCAGTACTCTCATTCACGAACGAAAGTACCAGTTTGATCAATTCGTTCACGAACGAGATCTCTCTCTCTCGTTCAGACTCGAAACAGAGCGATCTCGGTCAGTGATGGGCGTATTCGTTCAGTAGATCCAACCAATTACATGCCCCTTCACAGCCCGAACTGAAATGTTATTTGCTGACGTTACGCAAATGAGACCTAACCAATACTGTCATATTTTTTGGTTTGTTTTAGTTTTTAGAGAAGTGCATATGACATGAATAAAACGTAATTAATTCATTTTTGATAATACAAAATGAACACAAGTAGTAAAGTAAATTTTTCAAAGTGCAAAATACCACAAAACTAAGTCTAAAACACACAAACAAAAGAAAAGAAAAGCAGGTAAAGAGAAGTGTAAATTTAAATCAAGTAAACAGTGAAGTACAAAATGACAATGTTGATTTGTCTTTGTTAGCCTATATTTAACCATGCTTGCGCTATTAAACTGTTTTCATTACAATGGTAAAGTGTAAATTTCCTTTTTTGATGCAAATATACTGACTACACAAACCCAGCTCTATTGGTTCGCCATCATTATCGTTCAAATAACTGGTTCTTTTCGTTCACGAACGACATGTACCAGTTCGTTCACGAGAAGATCTCTCTCTCTCGTTCAGACTCAAAAGCAACTCGGTCACAGTCAGTGAAGGGGATATTCGTTTACTACATCCAACAAATCACATGCTCCATCACATCTCATACTCGAAGGCTATTGGTTTGAGGTTTAGTCATTCTTGACAGGTTGAAAACACAGAGCTACCCGGTTCACTGAGCTGCGCATGCGCTATAGTGATGTTACGTTCGTGAACGAATCGTTCTTTTTGAACGAATCTTTTAGGTGAACGAATCGTTCTCGTTCACGTAATCCATTGACTCATATTTCTCGTTCACTGAAATTCCTCCCTCCACAGCAGCGCGGCGCTATTAGCAGCGCATGCGCAGCTCAGTGAACCGGGTAGCTGGATCTACTGAACGAATACGCCCATCACTGACCGAGATCGCTCTGTTTCGAGTCTGAACGAGAGAGAGAGATCTCGTTCGTGAACGAATTGATCAAACTGGTACATTTCGTTCGTGAATGAGAGTACTGGGTAGATCGGTCATTTAGCATGTGATTAAATCTCATTCAAAGCGCAGTTATAGGTGTGCATATAATTGTTTATCATATTTAACATACATAACATAACTCAACGTTTAATATAATCCCAGATTTATAAATGTGTATGTCTGACCAAACAATTAAAATGTTAATTATGCAAGAAAACCTTGGTTTGGTCATCTGAACCTCTTATTTAGACTTATTTTATTAATTTAGTAAATAAGGCACAAATTTTAACAAAGCCAAATCAGTTTTTCTGTAACAAGTAAATACGTTCGTTAAAACATAGCATAAAATACACTCTTTTTCGCCACCTGCTGCAATATATATGTAATACACTGTAAAACCTAACAGTAATATTAACTAAATACAATTGAGTTCACAGCACTCAAATACTACCGAAACTTGAATGACTGAAACAGAACTCAAACTGAATGAGTTATAGAACATTTCTAGATCCCAGAATGATAATTGTATAATTAAGTGATTAATTAAGTGATGATTGAGCATTAGTGATGAACACCTGCTGTTAACAAGCAGAATCACTGAAGGAAAGAGAAACACAAGAACTACAACTGACTTCCAGCCACAGCAAAATAAACTGGAGATAAAAGAAGACATTAAATATCTCAAGATCTCAGCAGAGGAAGATTAAACAACTCCACAAACAGCATTACCAGCTTCACTTATTACTAACCAGTTTGACTTTATTACTGCCATTCGTCTACAGAAGTTCTTATTAGAATTAACAAAGGTTTAGAAGTTGATGATTTGAGTTTCATTTAAGGTCACCATGATGGAGGTCAGCGTTTGCTTTAGTTGAGCTCTTGACCCTTGACTTTTGCACTTAAGATTTTCTTTGGCTGCTATAATTGAGTGTTTATAAAACATATTTGTTATGGCACAAAAGGCAAGGAAAAGTCTGATTGAGTGTTGATGGTGAAGGACTGATGATGACAATCATCATTTAGTGACTTGATTCACTGACTTCATTCAGATTCTGATCTCTGATTAAAACGGCAACATATTAGTTTTACTCAAAACTGTGATTCTACAGCATAAGAGCTAGCCATGTTGTGACCATCAGATAATATGAAGGATTTTACAAATAGTTGTGCACAAAAAGTTTCACAGAAAAGGTATTGCATGACTAAGACTCACACAGACATCAAGAATCAGCATATGAATCTCAACAATGGTGACCATTAAAAAATGATGCATGCTGGGTACTAGCATAATACAAAACTTTTCCATGGCTCCCAGCATGCATTGCAGCATAAATCATTTTTAATGGTCACCATTGTTGAGATTCATATGCTGATTCTTGACTACTGTGTAAGTCAGTATGATACCATAGAGGTGTTTAAAATCTGATTGTCACAACAATGAGCCTTACAGCAGAATTAGTTCTATTATAATGAATAATACAAGTAATACATCACCTGTCTAATCAGAGATTAGGCTCTGGAAAAGATCAGAGAATCAAGTCACTAAATGATGATTTTTATCATTTAAACACAACCACATGCTCATATTTTCTTTTGGCGTATGTGCCATAACAAATGTGTTTAATAAACACTCAGTTACAGCAGCCAGAGGAAAAACTGGTGTTATAAAGTCAAGGGTCAAGAGCCCAACTAAAGCAAACATTGATCACTATCATGGTGTCTTTAAATGAAACTCAATAAATCATTATCATCTAACCCTCTGTTCATTCTCAATAACAACTTCTGTAGACGCAGGACAAAAGTCAAACTGTTTAGTAATAAGTCAAGCTGGTAATGCTGTTTGTGTAGTGGTTTAATCCTCCTCTGCTGAGATCTTTAGAGATTTAAACATCTTTTATCTTGAGTTGATTTCATCTAAGGCTGTGGTTGGAAGTCAGTTGTAGTTCTTGTGTTTCTCTTTCCTTCATTGATTCTGCTCGTTAACAGCAGGTGTTCATCACTAATGCTCAATAATCACTTAATTAATCACTTAATTTATTGACTGCAATGTATATCTACTTTTAGTAAACTCAACTGAAATAAGTTCAGAGTACTCATAACTATTGTTTTTATAAACTTAATTGAATTGAGGCAATCGGTTTCCTCAAATGAAATGAGTTAGCTTAACTTGTTTGTTTTTACAGTGAATTAAGGCAATCGGTGTCCTCAAATGTAATAAGTTAGCTTAACTTATTGAATTTGACTTTGTATTATTGTTTTAGTGGACTCGATTAAAATAAGTTCAGAGTACTCATAACTATTGTTTTTTATAAACTTAATTGAATTAAGGCAATCGGTTTCCTCAAATGAAATGAGTTAGCTTAACTTGTTGGGTTTTACAGTGTATGAAGAAATTATCACTGAACGAATCAGTGAACGAATCTGAACGAATCATTTTCGTGAACGAACTGAAAATGAACGAGTCTCTGGAAAGAATCAAAATTTCCACCACTAATGCGCTACAATAGCGCCGCACGGCTGTGGAGGGAGGAATTTCAGTGAACGAGAAATATGAGTCAGTGGATTACTTGAACGATTCGTTCAAAAAGAACGATTTGTTCACGAACGTAACATCACTAGAACAAACAGAAAAGTCACTTCTTAAAAGTCATTTTGATTAAAAAAAATAAATAACAAAACATTTTTTAAATTGTTTAGGCACAAACAGACATCAAGATTGAGTGTATGAATCTCAACAATGGTGGCAAACGAAATAAATAAGACAATCCAGATCATAATTTATGCATACTGCAATGCATGATGGGAGCCATGAATGAGTTTTGATTGGTGGCACCCAGAATGCACTGCAACATGCTTTATTATTGTCACCATTGTTGAGATTCACAGGCTGAATCTTAATGTCTGTGTGTCCAAATAAAACATTTTTTCAAAATCTTTTGAACAGAACTTTTAAGAAATATTTTTAATTCTATAGAAAATGCTACAAATCGTATGCTATAAAATCACTGGGCTGCTGTAATCAACAAGGCAAACCTAACTCTCTAAATTTTAGTCCTCTGTAAATCGGTTTGAATAAAAGTAAATGAGATCAGTGATTCAGGTCAATTGATGATTATGTCAAAACATAACCAACACCACCTGATCACCTTTTCTCTTGGTTCACCTGACTGACATAACTCGGTTACAACAACCAGACAAAATTTAAAGTCAATAGTTTAAGGGTCAAGAGCCCAACTAAAACACACACTGATCACCATAATGGTAACTTAAAATTAGATTTTCTCCTTCAGTGATTCTGCTTGTTAACATCAGGCGTCTTCAATAATGGTCAATCATCACACAATTAATAACTTAATTATCTAATTAATTTGAACACTCTTCAGTGTTCATTTAAGACTCATATTTTAACACTTTAACTCTTTGAGTGTGAATCAAATAAACTCCCAGGAGAGTTTATTTAACACTGGAGTTTTTGCTGTGTAGTATAACATTCTCTAAAAACATCCTCAAAATGTTACAGTTAAAACGTTATATCTTAGTTTACATTTAACCTTATAGAAACATTATTTGGAATGAGAAAACATCCTCAAAACATTCTTTGAACATTACATTCAAATGTTTTCTTTAAAACATTAACCAAACTTGTAGGGAATGTTAGCCAACGTTCTGAGAACGTTCCCTGCTAGCTGGTTTATTACATTACATACAACAGCATTTTACTCATTGCAGGTTTTATTTGTTTATGTGAAATGCAGGCACTGTGTCATCTTATCACTTGTATTTAAAGGGATTCTGTCTACTGTATGTTCATATGTTCAAATATATTGTTACAGGTACCGGCTGGTATCATGTAAACAGCTTATATGCTCTCGCTCTGAAACAGGAGAAATAAATGAGACAGGGCAAAGTCTGCGTCCGTTTCTCATCTCGCTCAGCAGAAAGAGAGCCAAGAGGATTTATTACACAATCACAATTAAAATCCTACTTGGTTACAACACACAATGTCTTCTGATGAAATAGACAGTTTCAAAAATAAAATACAATTTGTCTTTTCTCAACTTTCAGCAATTACTGAGATATAAATTGTATTTGATTAAATAAATCAAAATGATAACCACTGTTACCTTGTAAGTTGTCTCTTTTCAACTTAATATAAAACCTAGCTTATGTTACCACTTGCATATAATTCCTAAATGCATTTTCCATTTTCAATTAGCAATCATTTTGACTCTTCCACAATGCATGAGCTGACAAACTTCTAACTTGTTTTTAAACCACTTTTAGAATATATAACGTTTGGTTTTAACACTAGCTTTTCACATATTACACAATATCGTACATTTCAAAACTATTAAACCTTACAACAGTGGCGTAACTTTGTTTTAAAAAGTGTGTGGGACAGGTTGGGTGGGGGGGGGGTGGGGGGGTGGGGGGGGGGGGGGGGGGGGGGGGTAACACAATGCTAAATCATAAAACAGATGTATGTACAATAACATTACGATGTCCAGCAATCGATTTAAATAGTACATTTATTGGGTATAATAAGTCGTTTAATGAGGCCTATTATATGTTGATCCGACCATTTAAAGTGAGTATTTAAATGGTCCAGGGGCAGAACTTTTGCCAAGCGTGTCAGAGGTTCTGGGTTCTAATCTGCACTCATATAGTTTTTTTTTCTTTTTTTCTCATCAAAACCTATTATGTTTATCAGTGGTTGTATGTCAGGCAGGGGCACGTTTGTGTGCATTTTGTTTTGTAATTTCACCGTAACGAATAGAGAGTCTCCCCACAACGGATTGAAGCACACGTCCGAGTGAAGACTGTGCGCGAGCCACAAACAAACACAGTATCCGCGCCACTGATCGCAGCGGCAACGAGCACTTTGATCACTTGATTTAAAAAACAACACATTTGAGCGCTAGATCGCCTCTTATTTAACAAACGAACGAAATGAATGCTCTGCTAGTTAACTGGAGATGTTTTGTTTATTTTTATTGGTACATTCGTGCCGCGAGATGTTTCAAAAGTGGTGGGGACAATATAAACCTTAGCAAAAAGTGGTGGGGACATGTCCCACCCGTCCCACCCGCAAATTACGCCTATGCCTTACAAAAATGTTCAAAGAACTAAAAATAAAACTCTGTTCGACGTGACGTAAATTACAGATGACGTCACCGGGCGCGAAAGTACAACTGCTGCTATATATACATATATGTCCACATTTTCATAAAACAGCCTTGTTACATGGACCTTGAAACATTCAGCGACATGTAAACATATTACATTTCAGTTATTTAACTTAATTTACCAATCTACCAACCTGAAACAGGAGAAATAAATGAGACGGGGCAAAGTCATAGGGCAAAGTCTGCGTCCGTTTCTCATCTCGCTCAGCAGAAAGAGAAAGACCGCAAAGCGGGACAAACTGACGTAACGCCCCGGGAGCACAATAAGCGCCACACTGCCCCCTGCTGACGAACTCCAGAATTACTCCTGATTTCTATATAAAATATACTAGTGCAAATAAATGGTAGAAACAGGTTAATTACCCCTGAACAAAGTTCAAAAACATTTCTTTATAAAATTACAAAAATTACCACAAATGTGATAACAATTTACTGGGCATCACAATATGCATATCTGCCTGTTCAGCAGCTTGTGTTCTCATACAGCACGTGCACATATGGTTGTATCGTCTAATTTCCCTTTCATTTCATTTTCATTTCATTTATTTGTTTATTTTACAGGGACAGTGCTCATTAATTAACAGTAAAATAACTGTAAATGAGCCAGAGTTAGCTCAACAGGCTAATTTTCATCTGTTGTCCCTGGCCAGTTATTATAAAGGCAACCTAAAATCAGCATACAAAAAACATCAAATGACTTTTTACAGTCCACAAGTAATAACAACATGAAGTAATAATAAAACTAATACAACACACCACAATAAGTACAAGCAACGTCAGCACACAATATAGGCTAAAACATAATGAGAAATTTCAAAGTCTGACACAAGACAATCTGCTAACAAGCAACAATTCTCAGTAGACAGTCAATCGTCTAATGTCCACATATCTGATTATCAATTAGCCAGTTCTTAAGCTGACCAGTAAAAGAACGATAAGTGTCTGTTTCTCTTATCATCCTTGGCAATATATTCCACTGTTTAGTTGCTGTTACAGAGAACGCTGACTGACTAAAGGCACTTTTTCGAGTGGGAATGATACAGTCCCCTCTTGTGATACCTCTGGTGACATGAGTGCCTGCTCTCTGCATAACAAATCTCTTCAGTGGAGGTGGGGCCATACGCAATATCTTATAGACTAGACAAAGATTACTGTAAGTGATCAAGTTTTCCCAGCTCAGAAGTCTATGGGTATTTAAAATTTGACAAGTGTGAAAATGATTAGGTTTCTGAACTAAAACTTTAAGAGTATGTTTATAAAGACTTTCAAGTGACCTCATTGTAGACTTGTTGGCTTGTGCCCAGCTTGTCAAACAATATGTAAAATGCGGGATAATCATGGCATATATATATCATAGCATTTTCAAAGGTGAATGAATCCCTAAAAAATCTAAAATTACTTAAATTAAATCTAACTCGTTTGCACATTCGTTTAACATGAGTTCTGAAACAGAGATTCGAATCAATCCAAACACCCAGATACTTATATTCAGTCACAACTTGCAAATTTTGACCTGATATCATTATGTCAGGGTCTGGAACACTACATGGTCGCTTTGAAAAGAACATGCTAACCGTTTTACCAACATTTAACGTTAGACATGATCTGTCAAGCCATGTTGTGATATAATTCATTACAATGGTTAGTTTTAAAGCAGCTTGCTGTTTTGTGCTGTTATGTACATAAATAACAGCATCATCAGCATATAACAGAATTTCTACATCGGGACAAACCAAAGGCAAATCATTAACATAAAGACTGAACAACATTGGCCCAAGTATAGATCCTTGCGGAACACCAGTATTATTTGTATAAGAAGTGGATTTATGATTTTGGACCTTTACATCATTTGTTCTTCCCTTTAGATATGAATCAATCCACTTAATGGTATCATAGGAAAAATTAAAAGAAGCTA
Organism: Leuciscus idus; assembly: GCA_021554675.1. Taxonomy (NCBI): domain Eukaryota; kingdom Metazoa; phylum Chordata; class Actinopteri; order Cypriniformes; family Leuciscidae; genus Leuciscus; species Leuciscus idus. The sequence continues at coordinate 10,867,272 of CM038623.1, forward strand.
ACTTGTTAATAAGTATTCCATGATTTACAGTGTCAAAGGTCTTTTTAAGGTCCAAGAAAATTGCTCCCACAATACCACCCGTATCCATCATGGATTTAATATTTTCCAAAAGGAAAAGGGTAGCAGTCTCTGCTGAATGGTGAGCTCTAAAACCAAATTGCATACACTCTTAGAAAAAATGGTTAATTTGGGGTTCTATATATAGAACCATAGGGTTCTTTACTTAACTCCAAAGAACCTTTTATGCTAAAAAGGTTCTATAATGACAAGAAAGAACCCTTTTGGCACAAACCCACATAGCAACATTGTTTCGGGCCTAGATCCGGCCCACATCTGGCACTTGTGGAATACGGATCTGGCCCACATGCAGCAGAGAATGACGGCCCTTGGATGGCCCACTCCTGTTTGCCAGATCTGGGCCACAAGCAGGCCATAGCAATGCCACATGTCAGCCAAGAGCAAAGAAATAAACCACAACTGGACCTTATCTGAGCCACAAAGTCTGTGTATATTACATATAGAGTCATCTCATCCTTAATAATCCTGTGAAGATCTCAGCAGAGGAGGATTAAACAACTCCACAAACAGCATTACCAGCCTCACTTATTACTAACCAGACTGACTTTATTTCTGTCACACGTCTACAGAAGCTCTTATTGAGAATTAACAGAGGTTTAACTCTAATGTGTTTCATTTGAAGTCACCATAACAGTGATTAGTGTTTCCATTAGTTGGGCTCTTAACTCTTATTATATCTTTTATCTTTTTTGGCCGCTGTGACGGTGTGTTTGTCAAACACATTTGCAGTAGCAAAGAAAGCTAAAGTGAAATGAGATCAGGTGATGATGGTTACCTGTTGATGGGTTTATAATCATCATGAAATAACCTGTTTCACTGAAGTCTTTGGAATCTAACAATTGTGTTGTTCCATTAATACTTTCACATCACAAACCCTGTGTTACTGCAGCATGAGCTCCAGCTAAATTATAACAATCACTTTAAAGCTTTTATCAAACATGATATCGAAATATTAGCTTCTGCTGACACACACAGATATCAACAATCAGCGTATGAATCTCAACAATGGTGACAATCACAAATATTCAGATAAACAGATTAATTCAGAACATCACTGAAAAGCTATTAATTCACAACAAAAACAACAGCAAAAAATAAAAGCAAATATTTAGAATCAAACAAAATTCTAGGACAATTCAGCTGCATAATTTATTCATGTTGCAATGCATGCTGGGAGTTTTGTACTATGCTGGTACCCAGCATGCATTGCAGCAAAGTACTTTTGATTGTCACCATTGTTGAGATTCATACGCTGATTGTTGATGTCTGTGTGTTTCAGCTTAAGCTAATTTTTTTATCTCATGTTTGATAAAAGCTTTAAACTGATTGTTATAATATTGCTAGATCTCATTATGCAGTAACACAGGGTTTGTGATATGAAGATATTAATGGATCAACACAATTGTTAGATTCCAAAGACATCAGTGAATGAGGTTATTTCATGATGATTAAAAAACCATCAACAGGTAACCATCATCACCTGATCTCATTTCACTTTAGCTTTCTTTGCTGCTGCAAATATGTTTGACAAACACACAGTCACAGCAGCCAAAAGAGACTTAATATATAATCAGACTTAAAGGTCCCATTCCATGGATTATTTTTATTATTTTATCATGTTTCCAGGGGTGCCCTTATAATGTTAGTATGTTTTTTAGATCAAAAATTGTTATAATTTAGAAATAAAAGGCATATTTCCTAGCCTGATTTCATTCCCTGGTTTGAACACTCTGTTTGAAGGGGCGTGTCTGCTGAGAGACTTCAGCGTAAACGCCCTCTGCTGTGATTGGCTGAAATGCTTGCATATGAAATATCTGGCATTACATGTGGAACTATCTGGAAAACTTTTACTATTACAGCTATTATACGTTTTTACTATTACAGCTATCGGGATTAACGAATCGTGAGAAGTTTTTTAAGTATTTAGATCTATTCCCATCACATAAAAGGTTGCAGTGATGATGAGCATTGAGCAGATGACAGCCTGTTGATCGCGTGAAAGATCTTATCATTGCAACGCAGTTTCAGCACTCTCACTAATGATTTCACCAATGCAAACATGCGGTATATAAATACAGTAAGAGCTTCGTTGTGCAGTGTAACAGCGTCATTGATTTCATAACGAGTTTTGGCAAGTGTCAGATAAACTCGCGCTGTGTGATTGACAGCTTGGACGATTGGAAAGGGATTGTTCTTTGATCACTTTCTGTATATTAATCACAGTTTAAGTAAGATTATTTTCATCCTACTAAGAGAAACGATGTGAAGTTGATCGCTACTTCCATATTAAATCACTACTTGTACTTACCGCTTGCTGGAATATAGTTGAAATTTCCCCCTTCGTCAATATGAAACGCTGAGAGAAGCCTGCTTGATATTATCCCAGGTTAGAAAAACAGTCCGTGGTGAAATGGACAGAGCAAACTAACAACTTCGAATTAAACTTTTGCGGTATCCGATTATAGGTAAACATCAACCACGTCTGTTGACATTTCGCCATCAATACGCCTGTGTTCCTGTGGGCGGAGGTTAGTCTAAACACGGTTCTGGTGATGTCATTAATAAAGGAAGTAGAGGGATGGAGTCCAATCCAGCCGTTATTTGTAGTCAACTTCTGTTAAATAAAATATCTCGCTTGGCATTGAACTTTGAGCTTTATAATTTTACAGATATTATTTATACTCTAACAACAACATTACACACTAACTAAAGTTTGAAACATGGGATCATGAAGAACGGGACCTTTAAGAGCCCAACTAATGGAAACACTAATCACTCTTATGGTGACTTTAAATGAAACACATTAGAGTTAAACCTCTGTTAATTCTCAATAAGAGCTTCTGTAGACGTCTGCCAGAAATAAAGTCAGTCTGGTTAGTAATAAGTGAAGCTGGTAATGCTGTTTGTGGAGTTGTTTAATCCTCCTCTGCTGAGATCTTCACAGATTTAATGTCTTCTTTTCTCTTCAGTTGATTTCATCTAAGACTGTGTCTGAAGTCAGTTGTAGTTCTTGTGTTTCTGCTCGTCTCTTTTTCTGTTCTCTTCTTTCCTTCAGTGATTCTGCTTGTTAACAGGCTTATTAAGGCTGAAATGACTCTATATTTAATATACACAGACTTTGTGGCTCAGATATGGTCCAGTTCTGGTTTATTTCTTTGCTCTTGGCTGAGATGTGGCATTGCTATGGCCTGCTTGTGGCCCAGATCTGGCAAACAGGAGTGGGCCGCCCAAGGGCCGTCATTCCACGCTGGCCAAAACAATGTTGCTATCTGGGATCCGTATTCCACAAGTGCCAGATGTGGGCCGGATCCGGGCCGAAACAATGTTGCTATCTGGGTCATGTCACCAGAGGTATCACAAGAGGGGACTGTATCATTCCCACTCGAAAAAGTGCCTTTAGTCAGTCAGCGTTCTCTGTAACAGCAACTAAACAGTGGAATATATTGCCAAGGATGATAAGAGAAACAGACACTTATCGTTCTTTTACTGGTCAGCTTAAGAACTGGCTAATTGATAATCAGATATGTGCACATTAGACTATTGACTGTCTACTGAGAATTGTTGCTTGTTAGCAGATTGTCTTGTGTCAGACTTTGAAATTTCTCATTATGTTTTAGCCTATATTGTGTGCTGACGTTGCTTGTACTTATTGTGGTGTGTTGTATTAGTTTTATTATTACTTCATGTTGTTATTACTTGTGGACTGTAAAAAGTCATTTTATGTTTTTTGTATGCTGATTTTAGGTTGCCTTTATAATAACTGGCCAGGGACAACAGATGAAAATTAGCCTGTTGAGCTAACTCTGGCTCATTTACAGTTATTTTACTGTTAATTAATGAGCACTGTCCCTGTAAAATAAACAAATAAATGAAATGAAAATGAAATGAAAGGGAAATTAGACGATACAACCATATGTGCACGTGCTGTATGAGAACACAAGCTGCTGAACAGGCAGATATGCATATATTTGAACATATGAACATACAGTAGACAGAATCCCTTTAAATACAAGTGATAAGATGACACAGTGCCTGCATTTCACATAAACAAATAAAACCTGCAATGAGTAAAATGCTGTTGTATGTAATGTAATACATTACATACAACATAATAATCTTAGACATTGTGATATTTGCTCAAGATCTTTCAGAAAGGCTACCAATTATTGTGAAATAGTTGAGACACACTTAGACATCATCACTCCTCTTACAAACCTCAATAATAGTGACAATCCAAAAATATTCATATGTAAATAGTAAAATGATTAATCTGCATAATTTGTGCCGCAATGCATGCTGGGAGCCGTAAATGAGTTTTGTATGCTGGCATGAAGCATGACACTATTGTTGAGTTTCATTTGCTGACTGTTGATGTCTGTGAGTGTCTCAATAACACCGTAGTAAATGACTTTCTGATCACAACATGTTTTCTTTTCTCAGAAAACCAGATTTTTCAAGCGTATCACATGGTCAGTAGCACAATATTTAAATGAATTAATAACGAAACACACTTCTGATCAGTGGTTAGACTTCAGATGGATGCACATGAACACTGAGGATTGTAAAGAGGATTTTGGTGAGTAACATCCAACATTAAGACATTTTAAGCCAAGAAGTTATAGAGACCCTTAATATTTAAAGGACGTTCGAAGAATGATGTTCAAAGAATGTTTTCTACTAACATTATGAGAACATTCATCATATACTAATGACAATACTTGACGATTTCATGAACATTGATTTGAAAGCTTTTAATTTTAAAGCTTGCATAAACTTTACATACATTTAAGAGAAAAGTTAGGAAAAATAACGATGGGACAGGCTATAAAACTTCCCCCACAAACAAACCCTTATTCATCTGAAGTTCGTTGTCATTCTGATGTTTAAAGGATGTTTCAAGAAGTTGTTCTAAGAATGTTTTCTCCCAACATCATGAGAACATTTATAAAACCTTCTTCCAACAATATATTAATAATGTTTTTGTATGAACCATTTGAGAACATTATTGAAGACAAGATAACATTGGACACACACTCTAGAAGATGTTACTAGAAGAACGTTTGTTCATAATTTTGAGAAAGCCTTGCCAGAACGCTATACAAAGTAATGAGAACATTCCCTGTTATCAGGATTGGTGTCCGTTATGAATTACACATGTGAACGTCAGTAGTTACAGTCAGTGTTGAGTATCGTGAAGTTTTGAAGATCACACTCTTTTGCTAATCTATCAACTGCACAGTAGAACACATAAACACCTGCGATTACTGATGAAGCACAAACTTAAAGAAAGTCAAGGGTCAAGAGCCCAACTAAAGCAAACACTGATCTCATGGTGACCTCAAACTAAACATTTTCAATAAGACATCAACATCTAAACCTCTGTTAATTCTCGTTAAGATCTTCTGTAGACGTGACAGAAATAAAGTCAGTCTGGTTAGTAATAAGTGAAGCTGGTAATGCTGTTTGTGGAGTTGTTTAATCAGATCTTCAGAGAGTTAATGTCTTTTATCTTCAGTTCATCTAAGGCTGTTTCTGAAGAAAGTTGTAGTTTGTGCTTTTATTACTCTTTCGAAAGATGATTGAAAGAATGTTTCAGGAACATCACACTAACCTTTAACCCTCTGAGGTCGAGAAACGCGCCCCCGCGTTTTGCTGGATTTTTTTCACATAGCAGCAACATAAACTTAAATTACTCCTTCATTTATGGTTATATAGAAAAAAGAAATATAAAAAAAAATCTGTGATATTTCTACTTTTGTATGTGTCCACTTACAATCAAATCAAAACATTGTGCTTTTGTAAAATAAAGAAAATAAACAGGGTGTGCGTTCTGCCTCTCCGTCGCGGTGAACTTTTTTTTCTTGAGCACGTCTATAAACTGAAACAAAACTCAGCGAATCCTTCTCACACATTTATGAGCCATATACCTTTATACACATTTAAGTGTGTACTTTTAAATGATCGGATTCAAACTGAAAACAAATATTCTCTGTTTAAGTAATTTGTATAAAACCAACAGGATGTCCAGTATCTCAAACGCTTGCTAATTACTTTTTAATTCGACACGCCCACTCGCGCAAAAGAGATTCACATGCAAATCTCCACATGGAACGCGAACGCCCTCGTTACCTCAAACACAAAACACCAAAACACTTCACAAGTCTCTGCTTTTCGTCGAGTTTGGAAGACACGTCTGAGCTTACATTGGATTTACCTCAGAAGAAGAAGAACGCGATTTGAAGACAAGAAAGATGTAAGGTAAGAAATTCTTACTTATTAGTTTATGGTATTGTTGCATAAACTTCACATTGCAGTTGAACTGTTGCTAGATATATGGTGAATATTATACTATTTAGAACCGTGTTTACTGTTAAATACTGTTTGTGGATATCTGCTCAAACATAGATATGTATAACCATAATGTTTAATATTTTGGAGCGCGATCGCGTTTGAATGTAGGCTATCATATTTTGGAGCGCGCTGTGGGTTTGAGTATCATATTTTGGAGCGCGCTGTGGGTTTTAATGTATCATATTTTGGAGCGCGATTGCGTTTGAAAGGAAAAATGCACCAAACATTAGGCTTTATGTTTTTACTATTATCTCATTTCATATCATCATAATGAATGGAAACATTTGAAGTAACATATGATAATCAATATATTTTTCTCTAGCGTAGTTGTTCTTGAAATCTTTTGGAAGATTTAATTTATTGTTATTATTTTATGCAGCACTGCGTAGCCTATGCCTACAAGGCCTATATTCATGTTCATTATATATTGTTGTAAACGTGTGTGTGTGTATTCTGTGAATTTTAAAAAGAAATTTTAACCAGAAAAATCTAAAATCTATTCCCAAAATCGTGCAGCCCAAAGTTTCTCTTGATATCAGTATGTTCACAGTTTTTTCTTTTTTTTCTTTTTTCTTTCAGGGACCAGATGCAACTGAGTCCTGCTGACTTCAACATTCACATGAGTCTCTGTACATGAACATGGTAAAGTGAAAATCAAACACCTTGGAAATGAAAGGTATGTTTTTAGGAATGGCACAAAGGTCTCTGTCTTTGGATCATTGTTTTCAATGTGCTCTTTTGTCATTTGTATTTTTGGATTGTGTTGTGTTGTAAATAAATCCAAACAATCTAAAAGCCATTCTTTTTTAAATCTCCTCATTCTTTGTGCAAGGTTGCTCTGAATGACAGGGCCTGATCGCTCCTAATAGGGCAGTTAGGGGAGGGTCTTTGTCTTTCTCAGGTGTTAAAGGCTTACATATTCATGAGATGATCACGCCTCTTCGCATATGGCTTTGTCACACAAAACACGTCTTAGAAATTTTAAATCAATATATTGTCTTATCTGAATGAGCAGTCAGGGTGATTTTCACATAGTTTTGGAGCAAATATTCTAGGCTATGTCATACAATTTTCAAAAGTCTTGTGAAGAAATAATCAGTATGGGTTTCATGGCCTTATTTCAGTGAGAATTTTTTTTTTGTATTTTCACAAACCACGCATAAATGTCATTATCTCAAAACTACAAACTTTTACATACATGCTGCTGATATATTATCGTAGCAGAGTTTGTGCTGAATACAGTGTAATTAGACTTTAGCCATGAAAATGTCACTAGTAACAGAAAAAAACACAAATGTCAGAGCATGTCAGAACACCTCCAGAGCCAGAAAACAGCTCAGACCTCAGAGGGTTAAATAACATTCTAGTAACATTAAGGAAACTAGACATTTTTATGTTCTTGGAATGTTAGAAATCAACGTTCCTATAATGTTGAATTTTTAATCAAAATTAAGTTGAAAGAACGTTTGAGGAACATTATACCTTTTAAAACACATTCCTCTAACGTCAAGAAAACTGGACATTTTTTCACGTTCCCAGAACCAACTCTGAATTTTTGGAGAACGTTCTTATAACAAAAGTCTGTTAGCTGGGTATACACCACTGAAAACATAGTTATGTTTATGATATTGCATTTCTGTCTACAGATCCTCCTAAATATTACACAATGCACCTTTAAAACTGAAAACTGTTAAAACTGTATCGTAAACCGTACTAAAATAATCAGAGGGGTTTGTGGGTAATTGTGGAGTATCATAAACCTTTTTAGAAGAATCAGAGGGTATTATGGGTAACTGGGTGGTTGTGCAGTCAATGTGAAGTCTGGTGTCTTTAATCTCCTCATACACCGGTTGAGGAACCTGAGAACAGAAAGACAAATTATTTACAGCTTTTGATGAAGATCATTCATTCAAACACTTTCTTATGACTTTACACACCGCTTCACTGTTTTCTGTTCCAGGTTCAGATATTTTAGAGACTGAATCGGGGGCTGTAAAACAAATATAGTACATTAAATATAGTCATAAATGACAATAATAATTCACATTGATTCTAAATATATCAGACTTGCATTGACTAGTTGTGACCAGCAGAGGGAAGCAACATCTATTCACTCATTCCACAGACAACAATGTAATCGACTGGCAAACAACTAAACATTATTCTGACAAATAAATGACTATGATAAACTTGTCAAAACATTGTTGGCTGGTTTACCTCGAGTCTGATGCTTCTTGTAGAGAGTCACTATACATAACATGAATCCAATGATGAGCAGAAGCAGAATCACTGTCACGCTGATGATCAGAGACAAAGATGATGAAGATGAAGATGATGATGATGATGGTGAAGATGACGATGATGAAGATGATGATGACGATGATGATGATGATGAAGATGATGATGATGAAGATGACGATGATGAAGATGACGATGATGATGATGATGATGATGATGATGATGAAGATGATGAAGATGACGATGATGATGATGATGATGAAGATGATGATGAAGATGATGATGATGAAGATGACGAAGATGATGATGACGATGATGAAGATGACGATGATGATGACGATGATGATGATGAAGATGATGATGATGAAGATGATGATGATAATAATTTAAATGATGATGCTTTGGATGATTTAGATGATGATGATGATGTGTTTTGCTCTAAAAATAGAGACTCTTTGTAACAAACAGTATGTACATTCTCAAGCTCTAAAAACTCCAGGAACCCCATTCATTTTCCTTTTTATAAATGGAAAATCTTGATAAACTTTGATTTTTATAAACCTCAAGCTTATTGAGAACTACATGAGGCATCCTGCCTATGATCATACTACACCTTCAGCTATAAATATCATACACTACTACAGGGATTATATAAATACTTACAAACAGTATGTCTCTAAAACAGACACTCAAAACACGCTTTTCCATTTCTTTAAGACACTTTAGCTCATTGTTCTTGTTTAGGGGAAAAGTTTAGCCATGCAGGGGTGCCCATCTAAACCTGGGCAGGTGTTGTATCCAGATAGCAACCAACCATCGAAAAATGATTAAATCAATGTTTATGTGTCAACATTAACCACACTGAATCAACATCACTTCTGCACCTGCAATTAATGTTGAAAAAATATAATAATTTAATCAATGTTATGATGTTGGTCCAACATCATGCTTGCACTCTCTGAAAATGAAAAACAACTACAACTGACTTAAAGCACACAGCTTCAAATCAACTGAAGACATTAAATCTGTGAAGATCTCAGCAGAGGAGGATTAAACAACTCCACAAACAGCATTACCAGCTTCACTTATTACTAACCAGACTGACTTTATTTCTGGCAGACGTCTACAGAAGTTCTTATTGAGAATTAAAAGATGTTGATGTTTTATTGAAAATATTCGGTCACCGTTATGGTGATCAGTGTTTGCTTTAGTTGGGCAGTTTGACTCTTGCCATTTTAAGTGAGTTTGTGGTCTTTGTAACAAGCCAGAAATAAAGATGATCTGGTGATATGTTTTTTTTTTTTTTTTTTTTTTCATTTAAAGTAAAATTATTTACCAATCTTATCCCTGCAAATATCATGTTAAACCAAAATCACAGTGGCTACATTTACATGCAACCAAATACAAGCGCATGTCAAAAGATCTATTGTGATTTGAAGCTTGTGACAACCCGATCACTTGTTAAGCGTTCATGTATAAGATCATTATAATAAAAATTTTTTAATCACTCAACCGACATATGAAATTATACATACACTTCCTTAAGACAACATGCAAAGTGGGTACTTTATTAGATACAAACATTTGACTCGCACTTGTCCACCTTGGGAGCTTAAGCAAAATTCTCAGCCCATCATTAAATGCCACCTGGAGCTTTTTCATTTTAGCTTTAGTGTATTTACACCACAAGTGGGCTGTATAAAGAGAATTACAGTATACCCTGAATAGAGCTATTTTAACATCATCTGTACACATATAAATTTACGAGCCAGCATATTAGCTTGCCCATACAACTTACAGCATTGGCGCTGCACATCATCGTCATCATTTACATCATTTCTAATGATGTGACCCAAGTATTTTACTTTATTTACCACATTTAAAACGTTGTCATCTATATAGAAAGAAGGGAAATTTAGCTTAAGGTCCTCTTTGGTTTTAACAATCATGACCACACTCTTTTTAGTATTAAATTTAATATCATGCTGCACACCATAACTTGAACATACTCGAAGCAGCTGTTGTAATCCTGCACTATAAGGAGACATAATAACTAAATCATCAGCATACATCAAATGCTTAATGAGACTATCACCGATTACACATCCAGTCTGACAATTATTTAACTCTATAGAAAGACCATCCATGTACAGGTTAAAAAGAAGAGGTGACAATATCCCCCCTTTGCCGAACCCCATTCGTCATATAAAACAGTTCCGAAACGTTCTTACCCCATTAAACTTTTAAGGTTTGATGTATATACCAAAAATGTTAAATTCTTATCAGATATGGGGAAACCCCTCTTTCTTGCAATTTTTGAAATAACTTAGTATGATTAATTCGATCAAATGCCTTAGATGCATCTAAAAAATAGACGAAGACTGTGGAATTATGTACATTATACTTACTAGCTACTTCTTTTAATGAATATATGCATAGATCCGTGCCATGCTTACTTTTGAAGCCAAATTGATTATCCGTAGTTATTAAATATTCTTTGAGCCTTATACTTACATAAAGTATGACATTACCAGGTTATTGGACATATACCTAAATGTATACATTAAATAAGCCATTGTTCACAGTTGAAATGAACACCCGCCATCCTGTGGTAATTTGTGTGTATTGTGCATTGGCGTGGGAACTCATCTTGAAAATGAATGCCTTTGCTGGCCATAGACACAGTTAACCAGTTTAAACATGCTTGCAGAAATATACATTTGATTACATGTTTTGGAGAACAGACAGAAGAAGATCTATCAATGTGCATTTAATAGTTGTTTGTGTTCAGATGTTCAGGAGCGCGAGCACGTGTGAAGAGTTTTAACTCTTTCTGCTCTGTGTCAGTTGTATTACTATATACAAACAAGCGGCAACCTCCCCGTCTCTCTCTTGAAACCAACACGGAAGTGAGTTAAACTGCAATTCATTGACTGGCCGTTTGAGGCTGGTGTCAAAAGTGAGTCAAATCTGTATCTTCCCCATGTTAAAATTACCAACTTTACAGCAGAAAAAAAAAAACATGTTTACAGCCTGGATCTCTATGTGGCTTTGGTCTATACAGCTAATTTTGCCCTTCATAACAACTGTGAGGGGGGTGAATTTTTTTATAACTCATCCGTTTAGTTGATTAATATTTAAAGTTCTGCATAATTAAGGGTGTGGCCACTTGAGTGACAGGTGGATTGCCGCTGATGTCAATGCTAGCTGTTTGTTTGCTGTTAGCCGCGTCACTTCACCTCAGCAAATGTTAGTTGCTGAACTTGCCATTTCTGCAGTGTTTGTGCTTTTTTCGGAATTATTTCATACAATTTAATACACCCATTACTTCGCCCACGGCTTTGGATTCCGTCGTTGTCGTCGAGTATCGTTCGAGAGAACAACCAGCGCTGTATTTCAGTTGTTTTCCTCTGTGAACATGCACTAATGGATGTCTGACAATTTCGTTGCTTTTTGGAGTTTTCAGATTTAAAACGTCAATAAAGGCTCGTTCGTTCTGCTCTCCCGGAACAGATAGATTATTATATGCTTATGTACCGTCAGGTGAAATCCTGCAGGTGTCGGCGCTTTCTCCGTCCATGCAATAAATGCACATCCTTGAATGAGCGCGGATTTTCTAGCACATTTACTTGAACTTCATAGGCAATATATCTATGGTTTAACCCACTTGAGAGGCGGCCAAAATCAGAATTTAAAATGGACTGAATAAGCTCTCTACGAACTTGACGAGCGATGTTGCGCGTACGGACCATAGACTATTAAAAATAGAGTGACTGACATGTATGCTCATAAATCACTGTCACACTCTCTCAGAGTAATATTAAGTTACTGCATAATACATTTTCAGCAGAATAGTACAGAATCACGATACACAGTCTCACTTGTAGCCATGTCTTTTAACTATTATAATATTTCCAAGCGCAAAAATAGGAACTTTTAATTGGCTTTACATCATCAACTGTCACTTTAGCGCGAGGCCCTGTGCAGTTGCAGACTTGGTACTGTCAGTAGCATTAACGTTATAGATCACGTCGAGCTAGATGTGCGTAATTTCAGATAGTCAGGCTCCTCAGCTCCACCAACGCCCCTCCTCTTTGCCCATTTTCTGTTATCCGGGAGTGACGCAAGGCCAAGATGGCGACGGCCGGCTCCGCCCACTTTAGACTTCAAAAATGCTCTTCAGAAACCTACGGGTGACGTCACGGACACTACGTCCATATTTTTTTACAGTCTATGTATACAAACCAAAGGACAGACAATGATTTTGGGCTACAGATGCCAGAAATAATGCTAGTCTCTTCTGTTTTTGTGGTAAAGATAGCCTAATTATGATAATAATAGTCATTTAAATAAAATAAAAAAAAAGATAATCTACCCACCTCTGTCTGAGAGTGCAAGCATGATGTTGAACCAAATTTTTTCAATATTAAAGCTGCCGTCGGCAACATTTTTTTGATCATATTCAGTGAAATCGACACTATAATCCAACAGAACAACATAAATAAGTTGGTTTTAGAAAAAAACCCGAGCTTCTAACTCCACCTGGAGCGTGTTATTTGTTTTGCAAAAATCCACCGCTCCCGTATCATCGGTGTGAGATCTGACTGTCAATCATAGGTCGTGCACACACCACAGATCCCGCTCCCCCCTCGCGCACGTTACAATCACATGCACACGCCTGAAGTTTGCCTGAAGATTGTACGAAGCGTGATGGCGGAGAGAAAATCTACTATCAAGCTTCCAATTCATCGGTTATTGCTATCTATGGATAGATTAGCCAGGGCAGCCTACCTCCGAGTCCATGGTGTTGATCGATGCTGAAGAGACGGACGCGTTCACAGAAAATCAGGTACACACGCACAGTGACGCACTGACGAGCACGACCTCAATGGGAGGGTGCTCGCTGGTAGTGGGGGAGGGGCATGAGAGTTGTAAACATTTTGGCTAAGTCGACCCAATCTGCCAGACTTGCCGACTGCAGCTTTAACCCCCGAGGTCGACTATCCGATTGTTAAGTCTGACGTCACGCGTGACGTTTTGGGTCCAAGCGCTCCTCTTGTCCAGAAATAACAACGGTGGAACCTGTAAATTTATTTACGATCACGTCCTTCTTAGTGAGGCACCCTTGGCGGTCAAAAAGGGTTTAAATTCCTTTAACACCAACAGAGTGGTTAGTGTAGCTCATCACTCAGGTGGCATAATTAAGGGTAGAGTCCAGGCATCAATGAAAAAGAAGATTTATGAGGTTGAAGTGAGTTAGCTCGGGACACAGGACACAGCACTGCGGCATTGTAAAAACACTCAATAATAACCAAAACACTAGCGAAAGCGGTAGGTAGGTAGAGAGGACCTGGACTTTGGACCCGGAAAGAGTATTGGTTACGTCACGACTTAACAACCGAATTGCGCCGGCGTGATCTGCTCGCTTTTTTTTCTTATCAGTGCAAAAGAGACTCAAAATACTCTGTTGATTTTGATCTTATACATGTTGATTTTGAGTGTTATACATCATTCGATCCTGTTAAGTGTGTATTATTTTTGTGTATACTAACAATAAAAACAAAGTGTTGTGCTTTTTGCCAAATAAAGAAAAATAAACATGATGCGAGTTCTGCTTTCTCTCTGTCAGTGAAGTCCATTCTGAAACGCGTCCGAAAATGAACAATAACTCAGCGAATACTCAGTCAAACAGACATACAGACACACAGGCATGAAGCTTGAATTCTCTTCTTTTAAATAAAAAAAAAATATATATATAAAAAAAAAGTTCTCAGTTTATGTAATCTGTATGAAAAGAGAGAGATGTCAGTCGTTCTCATTTAATCTCATTAAGTGTTAATGTGTCCCCACCCACGGTGCGCACGCGCTATTCAAACGCAAATGATCACACATCAGCTTATTTTACGTGCACTACGTCATCTTGCTTCGCTGTGAGGAACAATACTATTGTAATAATAATCATGGGAAATATACCTCAGAAGTGCGGTTTAGTGTCATTTCGAGAACTAGAAATGTTTAGCCTAACTTGGATATTATACAATTTGCATGCATTCAAAATAAGTCCTCACACTCTTTACTTGTGGTACTCTCAGTGACACATCTGAATGAATGCCTCTCATTATGCAGCTCATTATGCAGATCTTTGTCTTCTCAGGTGTGAATCACTTCATTATGCATGATCCTTCACGCCCCAGCAAATATTGCCTTTCCAAACAAAAAAGTGTCTTTCAAAGTTGTATTGTTTTATGTGAATGATAAGGCAGGATGATTTTCACATCATTTTGAAGAAAAAACTCTAGGCAACAACATCCATTAGTCAAAAGTCTTGTGGACACATATTTAGTATATGTTTTGTGGCCTTATTTCAGAAACTTTAATTTTTAGTTTTTTCAATAACCATGCATAAACATTATTCTCTCAACAATACAAACATGTACATACATGTTACTCACATGTTTACACAGCAAAATCCCCAGTGTTAAACGAACACTCCTCAGTATACATATGTGTCCACTGTCCACACTACAGGGTGTTAAAATTAACACTGAAGCAGTGTTGAAGTTAATGAGTTAATTAAGTGATTAATTAAGTGATGAATTGCCATTAGTGGTGACACCTGATGTTAATAAGCAGAATCATTGACGGAAAGAGAAACAAGAAGAACGGAAAAAAAGAGAAACACAAGAACTACTGACTTCGAGTCAGTACACATTGTTGCATGTATTATTACTAGTTTGACTTTATTTCTGTCATACATCGACAAAAGTTATTGAGATTCAACAGAAGTTTAGACGGTAATATTTTGTGGAATTTTTCGTTTCAAGTCACCATTAAAGTGGTCATTGTTTGCTTTATTTGTTTGCCCTTTCCTTTTTAACATTAACGTCTCTGGCTGCTCCGACTCTGTGTTTATAAAGCATATGTGTTGTGGCAAGAAAAAGTATGACCTGGGCTGTGTTTCCTGAAAGCATCATCAGCCTATTTTAATCATGTAGACCATCTGTTGCAGTTGGTCTGCGATCAAGTTAGGCTTAAGATGCTTTTGAGAAATGCAGCCCTGGTTATGTGTCGATGATGAAATTACTAGTGTCCTGATTCACTAATCTCACCCAGCATTATAAAATTATTGTGCTAATGCTTTATTTCACTACAGTAGTTAATTTCAGCAATGTTTTAATGATCTGAAAGTATACAAATTACATAAATCACAGACATCAAGAATCTACATATGAATCTCAACAATGGTGACAATCACAGAGCTGCTTCATGTTGCAATGCATGATGGGAGCCACCAATCAGAACGCATCAATGGCTCACATCATGCATTGCAGCATGAATAAATTATGCAGCTGATTGCTTTTTTTTTCTGTTTGCTTTTATTTTGCTATTGTTTTGTTATGAGTTTAGTTTTGTGATGTTCAGAGTTGATCTGTTTGTCACTAGTTTGATTATTGTCACCATTGTTGAGACTCATATGCTGATTCTTGATGTCTGTGTCTTTAAACACAATAACAATAACTAACAAAATTGTTCATATTGCTGTTGAATCACAAACTGTAGAATCTCAGGACTAGAATCAGCAATACTAAAGCAAGACATCAAGAATATAGTCAAAGATTTAGACTCTGAATTGCATCAGTGAATCAGGACACTACATGATGATAATGTCATCATCATCAAAACATATTGTGAGCAGGTCATGTTTTCTCTTACAATAACAAATGCGTTTTATAAATACAATGTTGGAACACTCAGAGAAAATCTAACATTAAAGAATGAAAAGGGCCAAGAGCCCAACTAAAGCAAACACCGATCACCACAATGGTGACGAAAAAAAAATGGTGAAGCGAAAAATTTCATAAAACATTACCGTCTACTCTAAACTTCTGTTGAATCTCAAGAACTTTTGTCGATGTATGACAGAAATAAAGTCAAACTGGTAATAATAAGTGCAACAATGTGTAATGACTCGAAGTCAGTTGTAGTTCTTGTGTTTCTCTTTTTTCTGTTATTGTTTTTTCTCTTTCCGTCAATGATTCTGCATATTAACATCAGGTGTCACCACTAATGGCCAATCATCACTTGATTAATCACTTAATTATCTCATTAACTTCAACACTGCTTCAGTGTTCATTTTAACACCCTGTAGTGTGGACACATTTGTACACTGAGGAGTGTTCATTTAACACTGGGGATTTTGCCGTGTATGGTAGCCCTGTTTGTGCTAAATAGAGTGTAATTACACCTTTGCCATTAATATGTTTATAAGCAACTGAAAAAAGCACGAATGTCAGGGCATGTCAGAACATCTCAAGGACCCCAAAATACCTTAGAAACCAGAGGGTTAACAACTGGTGCAAAAGTTTGTTGATTCAGTGTGGTTTACATTGACACATTAACACTGATTTAACATTGTTTTGATGATTGCTTGCTATCTGGTGTAGACATTTACTACACAGCAAAATCCCCAGTGTTAAATTAACACTCCTCAGTGTTTATATGTGTCCACACTACAGGGTGTTAAAAATTAACACTGAAGCAGTGTTGAAGTTAATGAGATAATTAAGTTAACACTGAAGCAGTGTTGAAGTTAATGCAATAATTAAGTGATTAATTAAGTGATGATTGGCTATTAGTGGTGACACCTGATGATAACAAGCAGACTCACTGAAGGAAAGAGAAAAAACAATAACAGAAAAAAGAGAAACACAAGAACTACTGACTTCGAGTCATTACACATTGTTGCACTTATTATTACCAGTTTGACTTTATTTCTGTCATACATCGACAAAAGTTCTTGAGATTCAACAGAAGTTTAGACGGTAATATTTTATGGAATTTTTCTTTTCAAGTTACCATTTTGGTGGTCAGTATTTGCTTTAGTTGGGCTCTTGACCCTTTTCATTTTTTAATATTAGTTTTTCTCTGGTTGCTACAACTCTGTGTTTATAAAGCACATTTGTTACTGCAAGAGAAAACATGACCTGCTCACAATATGTTTTGATGATAATGACATTATCATGTAGTGTCCTGAATCACTGATGTCATTCAGACTCTAAATCTTTGACTATATGCTTGATGTTTCGTTTTAGTATTGATGATTGTAGCTCTGAGATTCTACAGTTTGAGATCCAACAGCAATATCAAACATTTTGAAAATACTTTGAGCAAAGAAGTTATTGTGTTTAAACGCACAGACATCAAGAATCAGCATATGAGTCTCAACAATGGTGACAATAAACAAACTAGTGACAAACAGATCAACTCTGAACATCACAAAACAAGCTACTGAAGTCAGAACAAAACAATAGCAAAATAAAAGCCAACAGAAAAAAACAATGAAAATTACAGGACAATTCAGCTGCATAATTTATTCATGCTGCAATGCATGATGTGAGCCATTGATGCGTTCTGATTGGTGGCTCCCATCATGCACTGCAACATTAAGCATTTGTTTGATTGTCACCATTGTTGAGATTCATATGTAGATTCTTGATGTCAGTGTGTGATTTTAAATCCTTCAGATCTTTAAAACATTGCTGGAAGTAACTACTGTAGTGAAAAATTAATAAAACATGTGGATAATCAGTTTATAATGCTGGGTGACATCATTGAATCAGGTCACTAGTAATTTCATCATTGAAACTTAACCAGGGCTGAATTACCAAAAGCATCTTAAACTTAACTTGATTGCAGACCAACTGCAACATATGGTCTGTACAATCAAATTAGGCTTGCGATGTTTTCAGGAAACACAGCCCAAATCATAGTTTCTTTTGCCACAACACATATGCTCTATAAGCACAGAGTTGGAGCAGCCAGAAAATTACTAATGTTACAAAGTAAAGGGTCAAGAGCCCAACTAAAGCAACCACTGGTCACCATAATGGTGACATGAAACGAAACATTCCATAAAACATTACCATCTAAACTTCTGTTAAATCTAAATAAGACCGTGTGTAGATGTATGACAGAAATAAAGTCAAACTGGTAAAATAATAAGTGCAATAATGGCTCGAAGTCAGTAGTTCTTGTGTTTCTCTTTTTTCTGTTCTTGTTTCTCTTTCCTTCAGTGAGTCTGCTTGTTATCATCAGGTGTCACCACTAATGGCCAATCATCACTTAATTAATCACTTAATTATCTCATTAACTTCAACACTGCTTCAGTGTTAACTTAATTAACTCATTAACTTCAACACTGCTTCAGTGTTAATTTTAACACCCTGTAGTGTGGACACATATAAACACTGAGGAGTGTTAATTTAACACTGGGGATTTTGCTGTGTATGTGGATGACAGACATCCCAAGTCTCCCGGAAGTTCCGGGAGTCTCCCGCATATTGATGGCGGCTCCCTGATGCCCGCAAATCAGTTAAAATCTCCCGGAAGCAAGAGCGGCAGAGAGAGGGAGTGAGAGACCTTGCGTGTGTGTGTGCGTGTGTGCCTCGGGATTTTAGGGTTAGGGTTAGGGTTAGGGTTGGAGATTTATCGAACCGAATTCATCAGAACCCACCCCCCACCCCCCCACCCCTCCCAACTTCATGTTGAAGTTAATGAGATAATTAAGTGATTAATTAAGTGATGATTGGCCATTAGTGGTGACACCTAATGTTAATAAGCAGAATAATTGACGGAAAGAGAAAAAACAATAACAGAAAAAAGAGAAACATAAGAACTACAACTGACTTTACACATCGTCATTACACATTGTTGCACTTATTATTACCAGTTTGACTTTATTTCTGTCATACATCTACAAAAGTTCTTGAGATTCAACAGAAGTTTAGACAGTAATGTTTTATGGAATTTTTCTTTTCAAGTCACCATTATGGTGGTCAGTGTTTGCTTTAGTTGGGCTCTTGACCCTTTTCATTGTGTTAATATTAATTTTTCTCTGACTGTTCCAACATTGTGTTTATAAAGCACATTTATTACTGCAAGAGAAAACATGCCCTGCTCACAATATGTTCTGATGATGACATTATCATCATGTAGTGATCTGATTCACTGATGTAATTCAGAGTCTAAATGTTTGACTATATGCTTGATGTCTCGTTTTAGTATTAGACTAGACGGATTTCAGAAAAATGGCCTTCTATAAGAAGTGAGGAGCATTTATGGGTACAAGTCGGGAACCGGCCTACTTAGCTCTGAGATTCTACAGCTTGAGATCCAACAGCAATATGAAAAATTTTGAAAATACTTTGTGCAAAGAAGTTGTTATGTTTAAACACACAGGCTCCCATCATGCACTGCAACATGAAGCATTTGTGTGATTGTCACCATTGTTGAGATTCATATGTAGATTTTTGATGTCTGTGTGTGATTTAAAAACTTTCAGATCATTAAAATATTGCTGGAAATAACTACTGTAGTAAAAAATGAATAAAGCATTTGGATAATCAGTTTATAATAATGGGTGCCATCATTGAATCAGGTCACTAGTAATTTCATCATCAAATCATAACCAGGGCTGCATTTCCAAAAGCATCTTAACCCTCTGGGGACCAAGCTGTTTTTGGGGTCGTTGAGATGTTCTGACATGCTCTGACATTTGTGCTTTTTTCAGTTATTTATAAACATGTTAATGGCAAAGGTGTAAAATCACTCTATATAGCACAAACAGGCCTACCATAATATGCGAGCAACGTGTATGTAGATGTTTGTATTTTTAAGAGAATAATGTTTATGCGTGGTTTTTGGAAAAAATTAAAATGAAAGTTGCTGAATTAAGACCACAAAACACATATTAAATATCTGTCCACAAGACTTTTGATTAATTGATGTTGTCCCTTTGAGTTCTAGCTTCAAAATGATCTGAAAATCATCCTGCCTAATCTTTCACATAAAACACAACATTGATTTAAACATTGTAAAACAGTTTTTTTGTCAGAAGAGGTTTATGCGTGGGAGTGGTAATGGGTCATCAATATTAATGAGATTCAGACCAGGGGTGTGACATAGACGCTCCCCCAAGTGCTAATGGGCCATCAAGTGAGGCAGCCTTAAAGAATGAGGAGATTCAAATGTTTTGTTTTTCAATCTGTTTTATTGTAATTTTGTAAAAACAAAAGGTATCTCACAGTAAATGCTTATGCTCCGTTGATGTGAGCTCTAAGCAAATCAAATGTGACCAAAATAAATAATCAGTCGGCTATAAACAAAGCAATTGTGAGCGATAAATAAACAAAAGTAAAGGCAGTTCGCTATCCTCGCAGACCACGCCTGCTATGCTAGCGGGCTAAGGCTAGTAGCGGAAGTTTGGAAAGGTGGATATAAGTAGTGAAATCAAAGCAATCCGATTGTTTTGAGAATACAGTTACATGTCTTGGTGCCATTTCTGAAAACAGTTCCTGTTCAACTGAAGACACAAGTGAACATTACATGCCTGGCATTTCCAAGGTGTGTCCTGCCTTTTACCAAGCTGTCCTTTGCAAAGCACACAGATCTTGCGTCCAACTGTGCAAATGTTCTTTGCATCTGAGATCAGCTCCACTCCTGGAACCGGCACATGGTCACTACTGGTTTGTGTTGGTGCTACTTTCTGTGACACACCACATAGCTCTGCAATAAGCTGTTCCATGAACTGTTTATGGGTCATGTTACCAGATAGCTCTTTGTGGATAAGGAAAGCATTGGTGGCAGCAATGTCCAAGAAGTGTAGAAAGATCTTTCTGTACCACTTCATTGTTTTGTGTTGTGCAGTGTAGTACTGTAAGAGTTGATCGGACAGGTCAACACCACCCATGTGTTTGTTGTAGGCAGTCACAGGTGCAGGACATGGAAATGTCATTGTCCTCCATGTATCTTGTGTTTTCACCCTCCTCTGCACAGTCTCACCAGTATAAGCAGATTGAATGGTGGAACAGACAGATACCTCACGTGTGTCCATCCACTTCACAAATACAAGAGGTCCATCCCGAATCCACCTGATGGATCCCCTGGCAGATTTTTTTGAGAGTGAATTAGTTGTATCACGTGGGCAGTCCTTCCTGTTGTCCCTGTAAGTCCCACATGCACCAAACTTCATTGCAAACAAGTCTTTTAGGAGCTTTGGGCTTGTGTAAAAATTGTCCATGTACACATGGTACCCAGAGCCTAAAACTTTACAGTCTAAAAGAGATGTTACAGCATCATATGACAGTCCATGGCCTGTGGGAAAGTTGTTCTTTCCTGTGTACACAGAAAAGTCCAAAGTGTATCCATTTGAGGAGTCTGCAAGAACAAACAACTTGAAACCCCATCTGGTTGGCTTAGCTTTCATGTACTGTGTCATACCTGTGTGTGCTTTGCATGCCACCATTCTTTCATCCACAGCTAAGTTTCTTCTAGGATGATAGATGGATTTACAAGCATGACGGATAGTTTCCATGAGAGGTTTGACTCTGAAAAGACGGTCATGTTCAGGTGTGCCCCTCTTTCTGTCATTCTCCTTATCTGCATCTGGGTGACTCATGTGCACATTCCATGAAATGGTGCGGTATCTCTCTCTTGCCATGATTGTGGCAGGAAAAGGCAAAGAGAAAAGACTGTCTTGCCGCCAGTAGTCCTTGATGGAGCTGACCTTCACCATGGCCATGTAAAACACCAGCCCAATGTAGCGGTACATCTCACTGATGCTGACATCAGTCCATTTAAATTTGCGCCCCTTTGCAATTGCACCAGCAGCCTGAGCATTGGTGTTGTGGCACAGAGTTGAAACTGCATTCTCAGAAAAAAACATTTTGAAGAGAGTCTGGGGAGTGTGTGTGTCAGCAGAACTCAGCTGTGGTCCAAGTTCCCGGGCAGGCAG
The DNA here is from genome assembly GCA_021554675.1 of Leuciscus idus. Taxonomy (NCBI): domain Eukaryota; kingdom Metazoa; phylum Chordata; class Actinopteri; order Cypriniformes; family Leuciscidae; genus Leuciscus; species Leuciscus idus. The sequence continues at coordinate 10,889,731 of CM038623.1, forward strand.
GAATCTCAGAGTCTGTGGAACCATATCAATGTCAGTCTCTGTTTTCCATGACAGAGTGGACTCCTTGTTGCTCGTCTGAATGTTTGTCTTGGCCCTCTTTGCCACATTCCTATAAAAATAATAATATTAATAAAGGTTAATAAAGGTTGATCAAAGTACTATCAGCATGTCAGGGCAGGGCAATCAGCATGTTGATAAAACAAAAAATATATAAGCTCTTTTATATTAACATTACCAATCAATAATTGTAATATTGTGCATGCATAACACATTTTTTGCAAAGCCACAGTAGTAGGTAAAAAAATAGTAGATAAATATGTACTTACTCTTTTTGATTTCCGTTGCTGCGTGTCCTGCGAGTTGCAGTGGAAGGCGAGAGTGAACAAGCTACATTCCTTTTAAAAAAAGTTAAAAACTGTTATTATCATATATTTTACAGAGTACTATTCCAGCACATGCATAACTGATGGACATTTAGCAATGCTGATAAAGCAACACAATATAAGCTCTTTTATATTAACATTACCAATCAATAATTGTTATATTGTGCATGCATAACAACACATTTTTTGCAAAGCCACACAGGCACATATAGGCTACATTTGTATCATCACTAAGTATATAAACAAAAATGTAACTAACATCTGTAAAATAGTAGATAAATATGTACTTACTCTTTTTGATTTCCGTTGCTGCCTGTCCTGCGAGTTGCAGTGGAAGGCGAGAGTGAACAAGCTACATTCCTTTTAAAAAAAGTTAAAAACTGTTATTATCATATATTTTACAGAGTACCATTCCAGCACATGCATAACTGATGGACATTTAGCAATGCTGATAACATAAAACATATGTAACATCAACCAATCTCCAAAAATAAATAATAAAGTCATACAGGCTCATATTATTAACACTAAGTATAAACAAAATGTAACTAACATCTGTAAAATAGTGGGTAAATATGTACTTACTCTTTCTGATTTCTGACTGTGTTGCTAAGCGCACTCCGAGTTGCAGGCGGACGTAGTGATGACGCTACATTCCTTTTAAAAAAGTTGAAGAATATTATTACATAAATATAACTATAGTAGAATTAGTCTATAATGAATAACTGATGTAAATAATTTTAGACGCGTGCAATAAGCCTATATGCGTGTCAATGGGCCATTACCGGAGAGGCACACCGCAAACATTAGCCTAACACATTTGTGCACTTCATTAACTGGGTATATTTACACATTTCAGCACATTTACACACATTTACAACTGATATTTGCGAGCATGCATCGTTAATGATAATGAGGCAGCATTTATATAGTCAAAATATAATCTAAACACCTACTAGGCCTACTTTCTAAATTCTATCTTTCATACATAATGATCTAAACATATCATTTAGGCTACACATACAAATACAAATTTCCTAACCAAGGGGTGTAGCATATGTACACAAAAAAAACAAAACAAAACATTTTTGACGTTGAAATGGTACGAGATATTAAATTCATGGTATAGATATGCACTTTCATTAGATCGTGTTGAATATAGGTAGATATCAAATGTCAATACTCTGGATGGCAAGTCCACCCAGTATAATATGTAAGCTCATGTTTTGAATAGCTTGTCAACTAATGCAAGTAAGAATAAATACTTACTCATCCGAAATTCTATCCACGGCTGGATCAAGACGCTCTTCAAAATACAAACGGTCGTCATCAGAGTAGTCGCGCTCCTCTTCTGATGAAAATGTGGACTCTTCGTCGCTAGTATCCAGGACGAACTGAAGGGCTTCCGCACCGGTGTACCGTGTCATCTTCCCAACGCGCAGGTGACTGAATGATGAAACTTGAAGCTTTTAATGCATTTGCTTGGGGGCGTTTACCTGTTTTGCATAGACGGCTTAACACATTATCTTATGAATAGCGCGCTCCGTGAGTAGGCGTGAACGAATTAAAGTCAATAAGCTCGTAATGAGCTCGACTGGAATCGCTCTCTTTTTATACAGATTACAGAAGCTGATAATATTTGTTTTTTATATAAATTACTTCATTTAAAAGCTGCGATCTCAAGCTTTATGCCCGTGGGTCTGTTTGCCTGTTTGACTGAATTTTCGCAGAGTTATAGATCATTTTCGAACGCGTTTCAAACGGGAGTTCACTGACAGAGAGAAGGCAGAAATCGCATCATGTTAAAGTTTCTTTATTTGTCAAAAAGCAAAACACTTTATTTTTATTGTGAATATACAGAAAAAAAATAGAAACTGAACAGGATCGATTGATGTATTACACGAAAATGAAAGATCAAAATTAACAGAGCATTTAGTGTTTATTTTCATTGCTAAAAAAAAAAAACGAGCAAAACGCGCAGGCGCGTTTTTGGTCCCCAGAGGGTTAAAGGGGGGGTGAAATGCTATTTCATGCATACTGAGTTTTTTACACTGTTAAAGAGTTGGATTCCCATGCTAAACATGGACAAAGTTTCAAAAATTAAATTGTACGTTTGAAGGAGTATTTCTGTGCCAAAAATTGTCCTTCCGGTTTGTCACAAGTTTCGGAAAGTTTTTTTCGAGTATGGGTCTTCGTGACGTCAGCTGGGTCGGAATTTCCTTATATGGGTCCTAAGGGCACTTCTCCGGTAAGATCGCGGGCGCGCGCGCACTCGTAGACCAGAGCAAGAGAGCGAAAGCAGTTCGCCATCAAAGCGCTGTGCTCGGCTTTTGGGAAGCCAATGTCACCAAAGAAGTGTGTTTTTGGTTGCCAGGGCAAGACAACCCTGCACAGATTCCCAAAGACCCCGGCGTTAAGGCACCAGTGGATGGAGTTTGTTTTTCCTGAGCATAAACGGAGTTGTGTAGACTGTTTGTTCCCTGCATTTCGACGATGATTGTTTTATAAACAAAGCCCAGATCGACGGATTTGCAGATCGTCTAATGCTTAAGGATCGAGCAGTCACAATGATAAAGGTTCGGTGAGTAAAACTGCTTCAAATGTCTCTGTGTGTTGTTACTAGCTCGGCGCGTTAGCACAGCTTTAGCTCCGCCCACACGGCCCGCCTCCAGCCGCTCGTTTTTTTCCGGAAAGACTCGGTACAGCCTATCTTTCTTTTATATATATAATAAAACTAAAGACTTTTTGGAGATATGAAGGATGCAATACTACTCTATAGGTACTCAATATTAACAGGAGATTGAGTGAAAATGAGAATTTCACCCCCCCTTTAAGCCTAACTTGATCACAGACCAACTGCAACAAATGGTCTATGCGATCAAATTAGGCTTGCGATGCTTTCAGGAAACACAGCCAAAGTCATAGTTTCTCTTGCCACAACACATATTCTCTATAAACACAGAGTTGGAACAGCCAGATAAATACTAATGTTAAAAAGTAAAGGGTCAAGAGCCCAATTAAAGCAAACACTGACCACCATAATGGTGACATGAAACGAAAAATTCCATAAAACAGTACCATCTAAACGTCTGTTAAATCTAAATAAGACTGTGTGTAAATGTATGACAGAAATAAAGTCAAACTGGTAAAATAATAAGTGCAATAATGAAGTCAGTAGTTCTTGTGTTTCTATTTTCTGTTCTTGTTTCTCTTTCCTTCAGTGAGTCTGCTTGTTATCATCAGGTGTCACCACTAATGGCCAATCATCACTTAATTAATAACTTAATTATCTCATTAACTTCAACACTGCTTCAGTGTTAATTTTAACACTCTGTAGTGTGGACACATATGTACACTGAGGAGTGTTAATTTAACACTGGGGATTTTGCTGTTTAATTTCAGTCAGTGTTGAGTATCGTGATGTTGTGGAGATCATCATGAGTTTGAGGGTCTCAGTTACTCACCTGTTAAAACCTTCAGATTCACTTCAGTGTAGGGATCATTCATGTTACGTCTATCAACTCCACAGTAGTACGTCCCAGAATCCTCTTCACTCAGATTTCTGATGGTCACAGTGAAGACTGCTGAACTTGTGTTGTCATAAAGAGAGAATCTTCCAGAATGAACCCATTTATATTTCTCTTCAGTCCTGATTCTGTCTGTGCACTCTGACCACTGTCCTTTACAAAAATACTTAGCATTTTCTGTATATTCTTTATCATATGTGCATGTGATGTTGACTCCTCCTGAATATCCTGTCACATTCATGGAGCTCACGACACCTACAAAACACCAGCATTAAAACACTTTCACTCACTTGATTATGAGGCGTCAAATTGCTTTCAAAAGTTTCCTTAGTTTCTTACCAGGAATCATCAGCAGAGTGAAAGTCCAGATGATCTTCATTCTTCTCTCTAAAGCCTTTCTTTTGTATCAGTTGACTCAGTTCTTCTGAAGCTCTCCGTGTGTTTCAGCGTTATATAGTGTTTTCGTCATGAATGTGATGAGATGCTGACTTCCTCTTCCTTTGACTTCTGCATGTGTCACAGGTAGAGAGAGAGAGAGAGAGAGAGAGAGAGAGAGAGAGAGAGAGAGAGAGAGAGAGAGAGAGAGAGAGAGAGAGAGAGAGAGGAGTCGTAGAGGACGAGCTGCATTTCCTCATGGATTGTAGCAAATATAAAAACATTAGAGACACTTATTTCACTCATAAAGTTCACAATTTACCTGAATTTCAGCAAGCGAGCCAAAAAGTAATTCTGTGCTATTTCACACAGTCATGCTAATAAAAGGTCATCTGAACTGAATTGAGAGAGATTGCAAAATAAATAAATAAATGCATCAACAAAATAAGAACGATCTAGACTGCATAACACAGAACTGTAGACATATAACATTTTGTGGAAGAAGTTCCCAGCCAGCACAGCCATGTGGGGCCCAAATGGGTTTGCCCTGGGCTATCTAACTGGGACCCAGCCAATTTTGTCCTCAGTTTCCATGTTGGCCCCACATGGGTTTGCCCAGATGAAATGAACACTGCTCAGTGTGCACACTACAGGCTGTTAAATGTAACACTGAATCAGTTTTGGCGTTACTGAGATAATTAAGTGATTGAATAATGATTGAGCATTATTGATGAACACCTGCTGACTGTTAACAAGCAGAATCACTGAAGGAAAGAGAAACACAAGAACTACAACTGACTTCCAGCCACAGCCTTAGACTAAATCAACTGAAGATAAAATACATTAAATCTCTCACAATCTGATTAAACAACTCTACAAACAGCATTACCAGCTTCACTTATTACTAACCAGACTGACTTTATTTCTGTCACACGTCTACAGAAGTTCTTATTGAGAATTAACAGAGGTAAAGATATTGATGATTTATTGAAAATATTAGTTTTATTTGATGTTACCATTATTGTGACCAGTGTTTGCTTTAGTTGGGTTCTTGACTGTTTAGCACTTTAGGACTGAGGAGGTTAAAAATAATTTCATGTTCTGATTATACTGTGATGGATCTCTTACTGTAGAATCACAATAATACAAAATGAATAACATATCTCCCTACATAAAGCTCACACATAATAACATAGAGTTAAGCCATTATATGACAATTATATTCTTATCATCAATCACATTAAAGATTTTTAGTTGTGTGCAGCATAATACTTAATTCTGCGTAACTGGGAATCTAAAATGCACACCAAACCAAAGAAAAAGAATTGCACACTAGTGATGTTACGTTCGTGAACGAATCGTTCTTTTTGAACGAATCTTTTAGGTGAACGAATCGTTCTCGTTCACGTAATCCATTGACTCATATTTCTCGTTCACTGAAATTCCTCCCTCCACAGCCGCGCGGCGCTATTAGCAGCGCATGCGCAGCTCAGTGAACCGGGTAGCTTGTGTTTTCAACCTGTCAAGAATGACTAAACCTCAAGCCAATAGCCTTCGAGTATGAGATGTGACGAAGCATGTGATTTGTTGGATGTAGTGAACGAATACGCCCTTCACTGACTGTGACCGAGTTGCTTTTGAGTCTGAACGAGAGAAAGAGATCTTCTCGTGAACGAACTGGTACATGTCGTTCGTGAACGAAAAGAACCAGTTGTTTGAACGATAATGATGGCGAACCGATAGAGCTAGGTTTGTGTAGTCAGCATATTTGCATCAAAGAAGGAAATTTACACTTTACCATTGTAATGAAAACAGTTTAATAACGCAAGCTGATGGTTAAATATAACAAAGACAAATTAACATTGCCATTTTGTACTTGGTTTGAGCTAAGTGGGCGGGGGGCACTTGACTGTTTACTTGATTTAAATTTACACTTCTCTTTACCTGCTTTTCTTTTATTTTGTTTGTGTGTTTTAGACTTAGTTTTGTGGTATTTTCACTTTGAAAAATTTACTTTACTACTTGTGTTCATTTTGTATTATCAAAATTGAATTAATTACGTTTTATTCATGTCATATGCACTTCTCTAAAAACTAAAACAAACCAAAAAATATGACAGTATTGGTTAGGTCTCATTTGCGTAACGTCAGCAATTAACATTTTAGTTCGGGCTGTGAAGGGGCATGTAATTGGTTGGATCTACTGAACGAATACGCCCATCACTGACTGAGATCGCTCTGTTTCGAGTCTGAACGAGAGAGAGATCTCGTTCGTGAACGAATTGATCAAACTGGTACATTTCGTTCGTGAATGAGAGTACTGGGTAGATCGGTCATTTAGCATGTGATTCAATCTCATTCAAAGCGCAGTTATAGGTGTGCATATAATTGTTTATCATATTTAACATACAGAACATAACTCAACGTTTAATATAATCCCAGATGTATTGAATGTGTATGTCTGACCAAACAATTAAAATGTTAATTATGCAAGAAAACCTTGGTTTGGTCATCTGAACCTCTTATTTAGACTTATTTTATTAATTTAGTAAATAAGGCACAAATTTTAACAAAGCCAAATAATTTTTTTGTAACAAGTAAATACGTTCGTTAAAACAGCATAAAATACACTCTTTTTCGCCTCCTGCTGCAGTATTTATGTAATAGGAAGAAATTGTCACTGAACAAATCAGTGAACGAATCTGAACGAATCATTTTGGTGAACGAACTGAAAATGAACGAGTCTCTGGAAAGAATCAAAATTTCCACCACTATTGCACACAGAGAATCATCAAGAATCAGCATATGAATCTCAACAATGGTGACATGCTTCATGCTGCAATGCATTCTGGGAGCCATGGATATGTTTTTTTTTTTGATGCACCCGGAATGCATCGCAGCATGAAGCATGTCACCATTGTTGAGATTCATAATCTATCATTTGACGTTCTGATTAAACTATGTTAGATCACTTGCTATAAAATCAGAACAATAAAACAAAATGAATAGCATGTCACCCGCATAAAAATCACACATAATATCAGTGAGTTAAACCACTAAATGATGATTATATTCTTATCATCAAACAGTTTACAGCATCTGATTGCATTTTCTCTTGCTGTTCTCGCCATTAACAAACAGATACAGCTGCTAGAAAAAAAGTAATGTTAAAAAGTCAAGAGCCCAACTAAAGCAAACACTGGTCACAATAATGGTAACATCAAATAAAACTATTATTTTCAATAAATCATCAATTTCTTTACCTCTGTTAATTCTCAATAAGAACTTCTGTAGACGTCTGACAGAAATAAAGTCAGTCTGGTTAGTAATAAGTGAAGCTGGTAAAGCTGTTTGTGGAGTTGTTTAATCAGATTGTGAGAGATTTAATGTATTTTATCTTCAGCTGATTTAATTTAAGGCTGTGGCTGGAAGTCAGTTGTAGTTCTTGTGTTTCTCTTTCCTTCAGTGATTCTGCTTGTTAACAGTCAGCAGGTGTTCATCAATGTTACGTTCCACGCGTGTTTTGTGTTTTGTTTTCATTGATCTGTGCACGTTAGTGTACTTCACACGTGTTGGCTGTTGTGCTTATTATCTTTTCTCTGTCTCTAGCCACTCTCTCTGCTCGCAGGGTGCTGTGATTGGCCGAGTCGGACGTCAGTCATCATTAAGGCGGCGCTTGGGAGCCAATCGGAGGCCGTCCAGTTGGTTCAAAAGGATGGCGTGTTCATTCATGCTTTCTCTCTCGATCGCGAACTGAGCTCTTTGTAGCGGAATGAGTTTTCTTTAGTGAACTGAGCTCTTTGTAGCGGAATGAGTTTTCTGTAGCGAACTGAGCTCTTTGTAGCGGAATGAGTTTTCTGTAGCGAACTGAGCTCTTTGTAGCGCAATGAGTTTTCTGTAGTTAATCGAGTTTTTATCCCTGCCCGCGAATTGAGTTGTGTGCTATGTGCTTTGTTCTATGTGATGTGTTGTCTACCTTTTCGTTTGCTATGAGACCTTGGACCTTGTACACGTAGCAGATGATTGTCTAGACACACTAGGTAAGAAGTGAGCGCCACTTAATGTATCTTTTGTTTTGCTAAATAGTTTAGTTATGGTGCCGGATGCACTGAAGATTTCGGTTTATTTTCTACATTTTGCTTTGGTTAGATTAGGTCTAGATTAAGGAGTGTTTTGTTATATTTTGTTTTTTCCTTTGGCGCCGCTTTTGTTCTTTTCCCATTTATTATTTGTTTGTTTGTTTATATTATCACATTGTACATAGTACACATTATCATTGTCATTTTACTGGATCTAGTGGCTTCGGCTTTTTGTGAATAAAGTCCAGTATTTTTCTCTTTCCAAGATTGTCTGTCATGTTCTTCCACCTCATTTCATATCCAGCAGTACGTTAATATGTAAATGTTACGGTACATTCCCTAGACTCTAAAAGTTCGTAACATTAAATGGGGGCTCGTCCGGGATCATATTTATATTTTTCCCGAGATATTAATTACTGCTGGTGTGGATGGTGGAATGCATGTTCAGTGTTTTGTTTGTAGAGTTTTAGTGTTCGCGAGGCAGTGATTAGTGGATGGGCTGGTTGATTATATGGTTAGTGATTCTGACAGGAGTAAGTATGGCTGATTTTGATTTAGATACCTTTGTTAGTGCACCTACGGTGGAGCAACTTGATAGGTGTAGGAAAGATGACTTGCTGTGTATCGCTGCTCACTTCCAGATCGCTGTTTCGAGGCAGCGGCTCAAAAAAGAGATTAAGTTTACTGTATCCCAAAGGTTGGTGGAATTGGGTGTTCTAGAGCTGCCTATAGTAGTCGGGGAAGGTTCCTTTGGTACTGACGGTCGCCCTGGTGAGGAGGAGCGAGGTGGAATGGCTGAGGTGGAGGGTTCCGAGGCCAAGGCCGTTCTGCCGCCCTTTGAGCCTTTTACTCCGGGCTCGGTTGAGTCTGGAGGAAGTGATGCGTGGCTTAAAGTCCGCTTAGCGCGACTCCAAATGGAGACCCGCGAACGGGCAGAGGACCGTCGGGCTGAGATGGAATTCCGACTTAAAGTCCGTAGACTCGAAATCGAGGCGGAGACGCAGGTGAAGCTGCGTGAACTTGAGTTGAGTGCAGGCAAGGTGACACCTGTTCCAGTTACGCAACCCTTACAGCCCGCTGATGCTGGCTTGGGGGGGACCAATATGTCAGTAGACATATTTCTCTTGTGCCACAGTTTCGAGAAACAGAGGTTGATTCATATTTTAATGTCTTTGAGCGAATTGCGTCTACACTTCAGTGGTCTAAAGAGGTCTGGTCGTTGCTGTTACAGTGCAAGTTAACTGGCAAAGCTCAAGATGTTTGCGCTACATTGTCTTTAGAGGATAGCGTGAATTATGAAGCAGTAAAAGCTGCAATCTTGCGCGCTTATGAGCTGGTACCCGAAGCTTACAGGCAACGTTTTAGAAGCCATAAGAAAAATTCCAGTCAGACATTCGTTGAATTTGCGAGGGAGAAAGGCATTTTATTTGATAAGTGGTGCACATCGAGTAAGGTAAATGATTTTAAAGACATGCGAGAATTAATTCTTTTAGAGGAATTTAAGAATTGTTTATCTGAGCGTGTTGTCGTTTACTTAAATGAGCAAAAAGTGACGTCTTTATCTCAAGTTTCTGTCCTTGCAGATGAATTTACACTGACGCATAAAAATGTGTTTACCCCTGCACGTTCTGAGAAAGCTGTGCCTTTTCAAGTGAATTTGAGTAGTTCGTCACGACCGAAACCAGTTTCTTTTAAGTCGAAAGGGGATCGAGAATGTTTTTATTGTCACAAACCTGGTCATTTAATTGCTGATTGTGTTGTGTTAAAACGAAAACAGTCAAATTCTGTACCTAAGAGCGCTGGTTTTGTTAAACTGGTTGGTCCTGTTAAAATCGAGCGTAGTGATAAGCCTGATCCTAGTTATGCACCTTTTCTGCTGGAAGGGTTAATTTCCGTTACGGGAAATTCTGAGGAGCAGATATGCGTAAAAATGCTGCGGGATACTGGGGCAATGCAGTCTTTTATTAGTGCAGATGTACTGTCGTTTTCTGATCAAACCTATTGCGGCAGTAATGTGCTAGTACAGGGCATCGAGATGGGTCTTGTCCAAGTTCCGTTGCACCAGATTCATTTAGAGTCAGAATTGTGTACAGGTTTCGTGAAGGTGGCCGTTCGTGAGAGTTTGCCTGTTAGTGGAATACAATTCATCCTTGGCAATGACTTAGCTGGTGGGAAAGTCATGCCTTTGCTGGAAGTGTTTGATAGACCAGTCCTGTCAGATCAGCCTGATGAACTGTTGAGGTCTTATCCTGAAACTTTTCCAGTCTGTGCAGTTACGCGAGCTCAGTTTCGTAAAATGGATGCTGAAGATTTGGCTACATCTTTTATAGCACCTGTTTTTATCAGTGACGTGTTACCTTGTGATGAGAGTGAAACTGTTGAAAATTTGCCTGTTTTGAATACTCTGAATGTAAAGTTGCGTGTGACGCGTGAGGGAGTTATTGCTGCTCAAAAAGAGGATGAAAGTCTTCGGAAGTGTTTTGCTGCTGTTTTTTCTCTAGACAAAGTTCAAGAGAGAAAAACTGCTTATTTTGTTGAGAACGATTTACTGATGCGTAAGTGGTGCCCTGATATTGCAGATGATTCTGAATGGAGTAGCGTGTATCAGATTGTGATTCCTTCCTGTTACCGACAGCAAGTTCTATCTTTAGCTCATGATCACGACTTGTCAGGACATTTAGGAATAAAGAAGACTTATCACCGCATCCTGAGGCATTTCTTTTGGCCTAGATTAAAAACTGATGTCACACAATTTTGTCGCACCTGCCGCACCTGTCAGATCACTGGCAAACCGAATCAAGTTATTCCGTGTGCTCCACTTGTTCCTATTCCAGTGATGGGAGAACCGTTTGAACACGTTATTGTTGATTGTGTCGGTCCTTTGCCTAAATCCAAATCTGGTAATCAATTCCTTTTGACAATGTGCACGGCGACCCGATTTCCTGAGGCAATACCTTTGAGAAGGATTACAGCGCCTGTCGTAACTAGAGCTTTAGTGAAATTCTTTTCTACGTTTGGTTTACCCAAAGTTGTGCAGTCAGATCAAGGCACTAATTTTCTTTCGAAAGTCTTTACGCAGGTGTTGTCCAGTTTAGGTATATCTCATAGGGTTGCAAGTGCCTATCACGCTGAAAGCCAGGGAGCGCTTGAGCGTTTCCACCAAACGCTGAAGGCAATGCTCAGAAAGTATTGTATGGATACGGGTAAAGAGTGGGATGAGGGTGTACCGTTACTTTTGTTTGCGATCAGAGAAGCAGTTCAGGAAAGTCTTGGTTTCAGCCCTGCTGAATTAGTATTCGGACACACTGTCAGAGGACCCTTGAAAATGTTTAAGGAGAACCTGTTGTCGTTTGAGTCTAGCCCGAAAGTGAATGTGTTAGATTATGTGAGTAAGTTCCGTGAACGCTTGCATAAAGCTTGTTCAGTGGCGAGAGAGTCACTTGAAGTTGCACAGAAAAAAATGAAGAGTCATTATGATCGTAAATCTGTACAGCGTTCCTTTAACGAGGGCGATTCGGTGTTGGTGTTGCTGCCTATGGTAGGGTCTGCCTTATCAGCACGGTTTTCTGGACCATATGAGGTGGTGAGAAAACTTTGTAATACAGATTACGTAATTGGGACTCCTGATAGGAAACGAAAGACTCGTGTGTGTCATGTGAACATGTTAAAGACTTTCCACAACAGAGAAGCTGTCCAGAGTGATGTTTCATCTGCAGACGAAACTGCCGTTCCTGTGGCATCTCCTGTGCTGATCGCTTGTGCTGCTGTCGAGGTTGGTGATCCGGAGGATGATGGAGTGATTTTGCGCCATACTCATCAACAGTGTGCCCGACTTACGAATTCTGAGGTATTGACTGACTTTGCATCTCATGTATCGCATTTATCTGAACAACAAGGATGTGATATTATGCAGTTGATTAATGATTTTCCTGCTTTGTTTAATGATGTACCTTCTCGCACTACAGTTCTAGAGCACGACATTAACGTGGGTGATGCTGTTCCGATCAAACAGCATGCATACCGCGTGAACGCAGCGAAAAGAGAAATTATGCGGAATGAGGTTGAGTATTTGTTGAAGCATGGACTTGCTCAGTTCAGTTGTAGTCCTTGGAGCTCTCCGTGTTTGTTAGTGCCAAAGAGCGATGGCACTGCGCAATTTTGCACTGACTACCGGAAAGTAAATTCAGTAACCGTACCCGACTGTTTCCCTTTACCGCGCATGGAAGATTCCGTCGACAACCTCGGTTCAGCTCGTTATGTCAGTAAATTAGATTTGTTAAAAGGTTACTGGCAAGTTCCTCTTACGGCTCGTGCTTCTGACATTTCGGCATTTGTAACACCTGATAATTTCCTCCAGTACTCCGTGATGGCTTTCGGCATGCGTAACGCACCGGCCACTTTTCAGCGACTTATTAACATTGTGTTGGCTGGAGTACCTAAGTGCAACGCTTATTTGGACGATCTAGTAGTTTATTCTACGGACTGGTCAGAACATGTGTCTTCATTGCGCACTGTTTTTGAGCGTCTTGAGAAAGCGTCGCTGACCTTAAATGTAGCTAAATGTGAATTTGGTCAGGCCACTATCACGTATCTTGGGAAGGAAGTCGGTCAAGGTCAAGTGCGCCCTGTAGAAGCTAAAGTTATCGCTATAACTGAGTTCCCTGCTCCAACCACCCGACGTGAACTCCGTCGATTTTTAGGGATGGCTGGCTATTATCGTGGCTTCTGTAAAAACTTTTCGACGGTTGCGCATCCGCTGACTTCACTTCTTAGTCCATCCCGAACGTTCTTATGGTCTGATGAATGTTAGCATGCTTTTAACTCGATCAAAGTTCTTCTGTGTAACGCCCCTGTTTTAGCCGCACCAGACTGTGATTCTGCTTTTAAACTCGATGTGGACGCGAGTGCTGTTGGTGCTGGAGCTATGCTAATTCAGGAAGGTAAAGATGGTATCGATCATCCTACCTGTTACTTCTCGCGTAAGTTTAATAAACATCATTTAAACTACTCGACGATCGAGAAGGAAGCGTTAGCACTTCTGATGGCTCTCCAGTACTTTGATGTGTATCTTGGCTCAAGTAATATTCCAGTCACTGTGTTTACCGATCACAACCCTCTGGTTTTTCTGTCACGTATGCATAATCAGAATCAACGTTTGATGCGTTGGTCTCTCATTGTACAGGGTTATAATCTGGTGATTAAACATAAGAAAGGCGTCGAAAATGTGATAGCTGACGCACTATCTAGAGTTGCTTATTGCGGCATTTGATAACTGCTTGAACAACTATATGTTTGATCTATCCCATATAGTTGGTTCTTAAGGGGGAAAGTGTTACGTTCCACGCGTGTTTTGTGTTTTGTTTTCATTGATCTGTGCACGTTAGTTCACACGTGTTGGCTGTTGTGCTCATTATCTTTTCTCTGTCTCTAGCCACTCTCTCTGCTCGCAGGGTGCTGTGATTGGCCGAGTCGGACGTCAGTCATCATTAAGGCGGTGCTTGGGAGCCAATCGGAGGCCGTCCAGTTGGTTCAAAAGGATGGCGTGTTCATTCATGCTTTCTCTCTCGATCGCGAACTGAGCTCTTTGTAGCGGAATGAGTTTTCTTTAGTGGACTGAGCTCTTTGTAGCGGAATGAGTTTTCTGTAGCGAACTGAGCTCTTTGTAGCGCAATGAGTTTTCTGTAGTGAATCGAGTTTTTATCCCTGCCCGCGAATTGAGTTGTGTGCTATGTGCTTTGTTCTATGTGATGTGTTGTCTACCTTTTCGTTTGCTATGAGACCTTGGTTAACAGCTGATATAGCGGGAAGAGAACGCAGGTCAGTATATCGCGATATACACTGTACACGTAGCAGATGATTGTCTAGACACACTAGGTAAGAAGTGAGCGCCACTTAATGTATCTTTTGTTTTGATAGATAGTTTAGTTATGGTGCCGGATGCACTAAAGATTTCGGTTCATTTTCTACATTTTGCTTTGGTTAGATTAGGTCTAGATTAAGGAGTGTTTTGTTATATTTAGTTTTTTCCTTTGGCGCCGCTTTTGTTCTTTTCCCATTTATTATTTGTTTGTTTGTTTATATTATCACATTGTACATAGTACACATTATCATTGTCATTTTACTGGATCTAGTGGCTTCGGCTTTTTGTGAATAAAGTCCAGTATTTTTCTCTTTCCAAGATTGTCTGTCATGTTCTTCCACCTCATTTCATATCCAGCAGTACGTTAATATGTAAATGTTACGGTACATTCCCTAGACTCTAAAAGTTCGTAACAATCAATAATGCTCAATCATTATTCAATCACTTAATTATCTCATTAACGCCAAATCTGATTCAGTGTTACATTTAACAGCCTGTAGTGTGCACACTGAGCAGTGTTCATTTCATCTGGGCAAACCCATGTGGGGCCAACATGGAAACCGAGGACAAAATTGGCTGGGTCTCAGTTAGATAGCCCAGGGCAAACCCATTTGGGCCCCACATGGCTGTGCTGGCTGGGTTGAGCAAGTTTTTCACATAGGACTGTAATCAATTGTTATAAGTTCCACTTTATTATTCTCCTGCTTTTGTATGAAAATAAATATTACAATAACATGAAGTAGTAAGTGAACACACTTCTCATAATTTCACTTTACTTCCCATCTCCATTTCCCTCAATTTCCACATTCTCGCTCTCTATTGAAGTATTCATGGATACTTTTAGTTTGCATAAACTACAGAAAACACTCACACTTAACTTAATCATTAAGCTCATGTTTTTAGTCAATGATTAGAGTTGAATTAAATATATTACATTTCTGTCTGAAAGATACTATTGATGTACATTCTATTCATTTGTAAAGCACTTTTCACACTGTACAGATGCACAGGTTAAAGGGGAATTGCCATATAATACACATATGTACAGGTGCTGCTATATGAGAAAACATATATTTGTACACATGAACATACAGTAGACAGAACGAGATAGTGAGGTTGAAGATCTGTATTATGACTTGATCCTGTCAGGTGTGAAGCTCTGATTAGTTTGTCTTTATTTTCTTTGAGTCTGTTTTCTGCTTCTCATTTAATTAGTAAAATATATTGAGCGTTATCCCTTTAAATGCGAGTGATAAGATGACACAGTGCCTGCATTTCACACAAATAAATCACACCTGCAATGAGTGACATGCAACTACAAAATGCTGTTGTATGTAATGTAATAATGTGCATTACATACAACATAATAATTTCAGACATTGTGATATTTGCTCGAGAACTTTCAGAAACGCTACCAATTCTTGTGTAATGGTTGAGACACACTTAGACATCAACACTCCTCTTACAAACCTCAATAATGGTGACAATCCAAAACTATTCATATGTAAATAGTAAAATGATTAATCTGCATAATTTTCTTGTGCCGCAATGCATGCTGGGAGCCGGGAATGAGTTTTGTATGCTGGCATGAAGCATGACACTATTGATGAGTTTCATTTGCGGACTGTCGATGTCTGTGAGCGTCTGAATAACACCGTAGTAAATAACTTTCTGATCACAACATGTTTTCTTTTTTCAGAAAATCTGATTTTCACAATAGTATCACATGGTCAGTAGCACAATGTATGAATTAATAACGAAACACACTTCTGATCAGTGGTTAGACTTCAGATGGATGCACATGAACACTGAGGATTGTAAAACTGGATTTTGGTGAGTAACATCCAACCTTAAGACATTTTATGCCAAGAAGTTATAGTGACCCTTAATATTTAAAGGACGTTCGAAGAATGATGTTGAGAATGTTTTCTACTAACATTATGAGAACATTCATCAAATACTAATGACAATACTTGACGATTTCATGAACATTGTTTTGAAAGCTTTTAATTTTAAAGCTTGCATAAACTTTACATACATTTAAGAGAAAAGTTAGGAAAAATAACGATGGGACAGGCTATAAAACTTCCCCCACAAACAAACCCTTTTTCATCTGAAGTTCGTTGTCATTCTGATGTTTAAAGGATGTTTCAGGAAGTTGTTCAAAGAACATTTTCTCCCAACATTATGAGAACATTTATAAAACCTTCTTCCAACAATATATTAATTAATACATTCCAGTTAAAAGTTAATAAAAAGGGAAGTGAAACTACTTAACACATGGTTCACACGAACATGACAGAACAAACACATGCAGATAAAACTCAGTATTAGTGTTATTTTAAAGATATTTCTACAGAATTATTCTATTATTTCAAAGCCAAAGCTGTTTTTCAGAACCAGAACGTTTTTAACTGACTTAAAAGTTTAATGAAGTGTCTGTTCACTGCATCAAATTACTTTTACTGATAATGAAAACAGCAGTGGTTTCCATGGTAACTGCATGAATACAGTATTGAATACATCAATTTTAATTTTGCACATTTATAAAATGAGGCGTCACTCACCTTTAATGGCTGATCCACCAATTATAGATTATGATTTATATTTTTTTTCCCCAATTTGATCTTTCATAGACTGGTATTGTACAATGCCTTTGACTAAATGCATTACTGAGAAAGAGCAGCATCGATTTTATACGCCAGTAAAAAACTAAAAATAAATAAAGAACTTTGTGAGTAACACTGGGTTTGAGTGTCATTGTGTGTCTGGAGCTGCTGTACTAACAACTAACAACTCTTGTTTGTAATTTACTATTGTGTAGTGTACGTTCATTTTTTGTGTTTCCCTGTCATTCGTTCATCATCTGCGCTTTATTTTTTGGGAAGCATTATTCTGCTGCACTTCTGTTAGTGAGAGTCGCTCTGACGACTGTTAGTGAATGTGGTGTTTAGTGTCATTGTTAGTGAACTCGACTCGCTCGCAGGGGGATCAAGGTTTGAGACCGACTCGGAGCAGGACTGTTAGGATTAGATTGTGAGTTTTGGAGGCTGAGCAAAGAAGGGATGTGATTGGGTTGATTTCAAATATCAACATTGCCTAGAAGCATATTTCAAAAATCACACCTTTAAAATATTAAATATTTTCCTCATATTTTGAACTTAATCAGACATTTTCCGTGTTTAAGTGCTATAATCGGGTCCCAGGTGCATCTATCAACCCTGAAAACATGAAAAGTGACAACCCATTAACTTTTTTTAATTCACTCCACTTCTGATGTAGAAAGTGGATATTATTATAATATTACCGGCCCTTAATCTGCACGTTTCCACCCGACATTTGGTTTACAAAAGCAACAACAGTGACCAGTTCTAACGCAATGGCAAATGTTCCAGCAAAGCATGAAACTGTTCTGTCGTTGCTGCACAGACGAGCACTAAAACATGTCACAGCTGTCTTATAAAGACCTCAGGGAACTGTGTCAACTTGTGTAGAAGTTCAACATGACGGTTCATGTAAGAATTACATGAATCAATTTAACTCCACAACAACTACATACATTATTCACTAACTATTCAGAAACGCCCAGGTGCTTCTAAAACCTCTTCCGGAGTCTCTCTGTAAGGCTTCATTCCCCTACTGGTTATTTCTGAGATTGTAGATGAGTGAAATTTGCGTTTGTTATTGTTATCCGAATCTCGTGTAAAGGATCGTCAGCCTTCAGAACAGGGGCCGGGATCAGCAGCTCATTTGCATTTAAAGGGACACACACAAAATATCATATTACATCTTGTGAAAAGGGGCATAATTTGTCACCTTTAAAAACAAATATGCCCTCTTGACATCATGTTTAGCGCTGTATTAAATTGATTACTTGGTCAGTCTGACTGAGCTCAATAATAACAAAAGTTTTGGGCGGGACTATCGGTTTGTCTGACCAATGAAAAGATTTTGAGTGAATAGTGTTTGATGATGCTAGTGAGACATAAAATACACACTTCACCTTTAGATAAAAAATTTGTAAAGTAAAAAGTTTGATCTCAGATTAAATCTAGATGATCCAGTCAAACTATATAAGAAAAGAGAAGTTTTTAAGATTCAGGTCATTTTTATTTTCATATTGATTTTCACATTCAAAGTTTCAAAGCAGTTTTACAGAAAATATTGCGCTAATGTCTTATGCCTTAAATTCAAGCAACAACAAAAAAGTAAGCAACTGTGGCAAAAAAAAAAAAAAAAAAAAATAAATAAATAAAAAAACCTGCATAAAATGTTTAAAGAAACAAACAGACTCATCTAGGTGATTTTTTTTCCCTGTGACATTACAATGAACATTTGTCATTCATTTGGAGCTCAATGTTCATCTTGTGTCATATTTACTGCACATCTGCCTGTCCTTTTAAATGAATCATTTTATACACATTCTCTGCGGTGGAGATTCAACTGATGAGACGGATGAGGAGGAAGATGAGGAGGATGATGATGATGATGATGATGCTGATGAGGATGATGGTGGTGATGTTGTTTCTAAAACATCTGTATATAAAACAATAAAACAATGAATTTCTAAAGGATGTTTTTTTTTTTTTTTTTTTTTTTTTTTTTCACACACAGAACTTGACATCTCTTTTCTCGTGATACGTGTTACTGATGTCATTTACACATTCATTACCCAGAATTCATGTTTGGTGACTCACAGACAGAGAATCGTGAGCTGTTAGTTTGAGTTTCCAGAATTGAAGCCTGTGGTTTCACACTGAATTATACAGTATATCAGAGTTACTGATGAACACTGTTAAACTGCATTAACTATAGTAAAAGTGTGGTAAAAGGACTCAGTGCAGTTTCTCATTGTTCAGAACAGCATCATTGTTTTACACAAAGCTGCACTTTTACCTTCATAAACTACAAACATATAAACTGTACTTTGTTTTTATACTTCCTCTTTTTAACTGTTTGTGGTTTTGCTTTGTTGAACAGAAAGAACATCCAAATTAAAAATAATCCTGTGGTTAAACAGAATCAGCTGCAAACATGACACATAACACACAGTGATCTGCATCCGTACCTGTAATGCTGATCAGGACTCGTGTGATGAAGATCTTGTGTCCTTGATCAGACTGAACTCCACACCAGTATTCTGAATCTTCTTCAGTCACATGACTGATGCTTCCCGTCAGGAGCTGCTGTTCTCTGTCATCATACAGCCGGATCTTTCCCTCATCCCTCCATCTTCTGCTCTCCTTCACAGACGTCTCTTTAGCACAGAGATCAGCTCCAGATCTCCAGCACAGAAACTTCACATCATGAATGTGGGATTGTGGGTATTTGCAGCTGATGTTCACAGATCCTCCTGCAGAAGCTGATAGACTGATGCTCTTCACACAACAATCATCTGTTTAAGATCCAGATAAAGTGCAGCAATGTTACAATCACCAGATATATTCATGGATTCTGTCAAATAATGCATAAATGACTGAAAGCAGCTCACCCTTCTTAATGTCCAGATTAAACTCAGAGAAGAAACTGTAATCTTCAGAAACTTTGACTATAATCTTATATTCTCCAGAGTTGTTCTCATTCAGATCTCTGATAAACAGATGTAAGAGTCCTGCAGATCTGTCATCATGAATGGAGAATTGTCTGTCATGTTTCCATCCTGCTCTACTGTTAGTGTTTATCACAGTAAAACACTGATCTGCTGCAGTTTTACAGACTTCTTTCACAGGATTTGTGTTTTTCATCTCATATTTGTAGTTTATCAGGACATATCCTCCTGTATATCCTTGTATTGTCCCGATTTTTTGACCTGCAAAACACAACAGAAAAATATTTTTTTTTCAATGAGATTCAAAGACACACACACACACACACACACACACACACACACACACACACACACACACACACACACACACACATTCAAAAATTAGAGATTCTGTATCAGTAAAACATTAAAATCATATGGTCAAAGCCCAGATGGTCATGTGCCAAAAAAGGAAATAATCCAGATAGAAACATGAGTCAATATTTGAAGATTAGTAAGACAACAAAGTTTGACCTTAGATAGTGTAAGGACACACCAACACAGAATATGATGTGGGAGTTTAATGAAACATAAGGGGATAAACAGGTAAATATTGCTCAAAGCCAAAACTCAGGATATCAGTCTTTACAAAAACCAGGAAAACAAACCTCAATTTAAAGAAACAGGGCTTCTAAATCAACAAAACAAGGCACAGGAAAGAAATAAAGGTGAGTGTCCAACAAACAGTCAAAAAAAAATAAAAAAATAAAAATAAATTCACTTATCTTCTAAACTCAGGAAAGTTTGTCCATCAAAAATAAACACAGGTGCAAAAGATGAGTCCAAGAAACATACATCAATAGCAACAAGGCCAGACCATGAGTGAGTGCAAGTGTGTTGGCTTTATGCCAGTCCAAATGATTAGGCGATCGCTGGAAGAGTGGTGGGAGGAGCCAGGGAGCAACCGCCAGCAGGAGAACTAGGATGTTGGCCCACTGAATTCGAAGGAGGGAGGAGCCATGCTGGAGCCTTAGTGGAAATGCCTGACGGAAACAACCATTACTAACTGAGGCGGAGCTGTGGAGGTGGAGACCCAGGTGGAGCCAAAGAGCCCAGGTGACACACAATGGATCTGGAGGCCAAGGCAGACCTGAGGTGATGAGTGAACGGGGTGGAGCCAGGGTGCTGGAGAAATTAGGGTAGCCAGTGCAACAGAGGACCAAGGTGAAGCTGGAGAGAAGAAGAGGCCTGACAGAGCTGAGGGGGTGAAGGAACAAGGCATGGCTGAAGGACCGGAAGTCCATAACATAGGCAGAGTGAACCAGAGGAACGAGGAAGCTTAGTGGAGTTGCAGGGACGATGGTCCCAGGTGGACCCAAGAGAATGAGGAGTCAAGGTTGAGCCGACTGGTCGACAGGCCAAGGTGGAGTGAAGGGCTTGGAGGTTTGATGTGGAACAAGGGGGTCAACATACAAGGGTGGAGCTGGTGAACAAGAAGCCCAAGGGTAGCCAGCGTAGAATGAGCTGAAGGGAGTCAACAGAGACAGGGATGAAGAACTAGGTAGCATAGGCAAAGGGTTACAAAATGGGCTCATTGGCTGTAACAGGACAGAGTGTTAAAAAAACAGCCTCCTTCATCAACACAGGACAGGCAGAGTTCAGAAACAGCCTCCTTGGCCGACATGGGACAGGCAGAAGAGGTGGAAGGCAAGGTGGGACTTGGAACTAACCGGAACCAGCACAGGAGGAAGGGATTGGGAACAGGCAGGTTTTTCTGACTTTGGAAACACAACTCTCCAACATTGAAGGATGAAGCTGACACTCCACTTTTTCATCTAGCTTCACCAAAATTCCAACAGGCACAGAGGGAAAAAACTGTCTCACACACCTGGTCAGACTGCTTTGGCCAGGGGTGCCCAATCCTGCTCCTGCCGATCGACTGTCCTGCACAGTTCATCTCCAACCCTAATCAAACACACCTGCCTTTAATTTTCAAGTGATCCTGAAGACCTTAATTGGTTGCTTCAGGTGTGTTTGATTAGGGTTGGAGATGAACTGTGCAGGACAGTCGATCGGCAGGACCAGGATTGGGCACCCCTGGCTTTGGCTATGGAACAGACATGGCGGCAGGCATTGCCTCGGTAGAGGACCGTATGTGGTTGCCATCAGCACCGGTTCTGGGTCTGTGGTGGGGATTGGCTCAATGTAAATGATTGATGGCAACATGATGGTGGAAGAGGGCTGGGAGGACTGTAGCTGTGTGGCAATGTCGTTCTCCAACTCTCCAAAGGTAAATGGTGCACCACTCAGCACAATGTCCAGATACTTTGCCCGGTACATGCTGGAATCTCCTGCTGGCATCCATAGGCCGATGTTTTTCAGGCCACTCCAAAAATGATGTCTGGTGGCAATATTCCTAAACCTCCTCCACAAAACCCTCAATTTCCCAGTCCAAAAGGTGAGTTCATAAAACATACATCTCTAGCCACAACAACGTTGACAACAAGGCCAGACCATGAATAAGTGCAATTGTGTTTAATGTCAATTAATGTCGGTTAATGTCAGTCCAAATGAGCGGGTGATTGGCTGCAGGTGCGAGTGATCAGAGTGTGAGTGGGAGACTGTGGGTGTGTCTCAATCAGCTCCCTATTTCAGTAGTCAGGACACTGATTAGGGAGTCAGACATTTTAAGGGTTGTCTCAAATTGCAAAATCCTACCAGTGCACGGAAATGTTTGCTCCCTAAATATCCCACAATGCACTGTTAAAACCAGGAAGCATCAATGCTCACTATGTTCCCTTAATGGAAGTTCACAAATCACATGAACCAACTCACTACACATAATGACACAAGCTATATGTTTTGAATGAACATAATCAAGCATTTAGAATGGATCTATGCCTGAAATGTTGTACGTATAAGTAACAAGCAAATTATTTGTTATAATGGACTTTAAATAACATCAGAAGGACAGTGATGTTGCACAATGGGGACTTGGCAATCAGTGTCCCAATGTGTAGTAAGCAAGGGTACTTACTGTCCTTACCAGTGCCCAAATTTATGTACATGATATACTCATTCACCACATAGGAAGCTGATTTAGATGCACCCTCAGAGTGTGAAAGAGGCAGAGTGTGCATGTGACAAAAAAAAAAAAAAAAAAAAAAACTCTAACACTCTAACAACCACATTAATCTGCATATCATTTAAAAATAACTGTCCAATACAAAGCTAACATGCGAGGGTGGCCATAAGAGGAGATTTTGTCATTTTTAATGCACTATGGTTAGTTACATAGACACACACACACAGGTTTCAATGTTTTATGGGGACTTTCCATAGACAATGATTTTTACACCGTACAAACTATCCCATAAACCTAACGTTCTTACATAAAAAAAGAAAAAGGTGAAAAATGTTACTCATTGGACCAAAACATTTCCTCATAACGTAGGTCAACGTTACCCGAGATCCACTTTCCTGCAGAGTTTAGCTTCAACCTTGATTAATCTCACATGCATCTAGCTTTCTGGTAATCCTGAAGACCTTGGTTAGCTTGTTCAGGTGGATTGGAGCTAAACTCTGCAGGAGAGTGAGCCTCTGAACATCGAGGGCCAGAGTGGAGGACCCCTGACGTAGGGAATACCTGAATAACAACTCTCATTTTGTTCTCAATAAACAAATATCTGATCACTTTGCTGTTGGCACCATTTAAGAATATTTTGAGTGTTACACCAGGAGACAAATAAAGGTTATTTATGGCATCTTTTATGAGTTACACATGTGAACGTCAGTAATTACAGTCAGTGTTGAGTATCGTGATGTTGTGGAGATCATCATGAGTTTGAGGGGCCCATTAACTCACCTGTTAAAACCTTCAGATTCACTTCAGTGTATAAATCGTTTCCAACCCTTTCAGTTCCACAGTAGTACGTCCCAGAATCCTCTTCTCTCAGATCTCTGATGGTCACAGTGAAGACTTCTGATCTTGTGTTGTCATACAGAGAGAATCTATCATTCTTAACCCATTTATCTTTAATATCAGTCTTGATTTGGTCTGTGCACTTTGACCACTGTCCTTTACAAAAATACTTGATATAATCTGAATATCCTTTATCATATTTGCATTTGATTGTGACTCCGCCTCCAGAATATCCTGTCACACTCATGGAGCTCACGACACCTACAACAAACCAGCATTAAAACACTTTAATATACACAGAAATGAACTTTCTTCAACAGTCAATAGAACAACTTGAACTGAAGTAAAAGAATGAAAAGATCGAATCTGTGCTGTTTTTCATGATTTACTCTGAGATCAGATTCTTACCAGGAATCATCAGCAGAGTGAAAGTCCAGATGATCTTCATTCTTCTCTCTTATTAAATGATCTTCTCTGTTGTTAGTAGATTCAGTTCTTCTGAAGCTCTCGGTGTGTGTTCAGAAGAGTTTTGAGTGTTTCTTTCCTGGTTACATGTTTAACATGAAGAGATGAATGTGACAGAGACGCCCACTTCCTCAGAGAGAGAGAGAGAGAGAGAGAGAGAGAGAGAGAGAGAGAGAGAGAGAGAGAGAGAGAGAGAGAGAGAGAGAGAGTGAGTGTGTTATAAATCGAGAAGTGTAAGTAATACTTCACACATGCTTCATCTGACAGTGACATTTGATGGAAACATATGCGAACAACAGCAGTTCAGTCTCAGAGAGATTGGCATGGTAATGGACGTGACAATGTTTATGTATTTGGTCTAATCTTCTGTTGATTTTTGCTGCTACTGCCAGTACATTCACAGACCTGCTTCTGCAGAAAAATATAACATACATGAAATAACCCCCCAACAAAGCAGGAGGCACAATAAATAGACAATACAAGCCAAGACAATCTCTCCTGCTCAGACAATACCACAGCTACTGTCAAAAAGGCCCATCAGCGTACTTTCTGCGTGTCCTAAAAAACAATCTATGTAGGAAACTGCTCTACCGCTCAGCAATAAAGAGCACTCTAACATACTGCACTGTAAGACCTTACCAGGCTTTTTTTACTGTAAAATACTGGCAACACTGTTGTCAGTAATTTACTGTTAATTGTACAGTTCTTTACTGTAATCTTCAGTATGTTACTGTAAAAATGCACAAAATTAAAACTCGAGTTAACTAATTTCACTTGCAGAAACCGACTGCCTTAAATTGACCAACTGTCATTTAAACGTATTAACTACAATTTATAATGCACAAATAATGTGAGCAAAGTATTACTGTGAACTAGTGATGGCAGTCTGACACTGAAGCTTTGATACGTGCTTCAAACCATTAACTACAATTCTATTTGAAGCACTGCTCCGAAGGTTGCTTTGGTACGGAAAAATCACGTGACATATGACGTCCGAAGCAGCAACTGTTTCATTCTCGGAATGAATCACCTGAGTGGTTCGCAGCACGTGGTAGGTGCGTGCACTAGATTTATTTCACTGGTCTTAAAGCCTCCTTCCACTCCCGGGATAGCCTTGGCACTTCACCAGACGAGGTCACTGTAACTGAAGCTTCGAGTAATGAACCCATTTTCAAAACAATTCGTCTAAGTGGTTCAGTGCTTCACCAAAGCTTCATTTGCCCATCACTACTGTGAACTTATTTCATTTGAGACCACTAAAAAAATATTGTACATAAAAATATTTCCACTGGACCAGCAACTACACAGTCACCGCCTGTTAATTAAAGCATCATGCAGCAAATCATCAATGTTTGTAGATCTTCTGCTGGACTGAAGCACAGGCTCTACTCTTCTGCACAATGGTGACCCAAAAAAATACATTTTACAGTAAACCAGTTTCATAACTTACAGTTTATTACTGTTAAAATACATTTTATGGGGTGTGTCTTTTTATCTTACACTGTTAACCCTTTCAACACCACAGGGAAATCCACACTACAAAGAGTAAAAGTAACATTGAGACAGTGTTGCAGTGAGATAATTAAGTGAATATGTAAGTGATTGTTGAGCATTAGTGATGAACACCTGCTGTTAACAAGCAGAATCACTGAAGGAAAGAGGAACACACAAACAGAAAATAGAGATTTTTACATTATACATTATTACACTTATTATTACCCAGTATGACTTTATTTCTGTCACACATTTACATAAGTTATTATTGAGATGTTTAATTGAAAATATTTTGTTTGAAGTTACCATTATAGAGATCAGTGCTTTAGTTGGGTTCTGGACTCTTGACTTTTTAATATTAGTTTCTCTCTTGCTGTTTGAACTGTGTTTTAGCAGGTCACACTTGTGCTCACACTCATGCAGTTTGTTGTATTGATTATGATGACAAAAAGTCATATAGCCTGTTTATTCACTAATCTCATTCAGAGTTTATTCCTCTATCAAAAGTGTTTCATTACCAGCATTATGAAACTACAGTAATGAGTTACATTGACACATTGTTTTCACACATTATGCACAACCAAAGAAACAGAGCTATATTGTGTTGTAGAAACAGAGATATAAAAAATCTGCACGTCTCTCAACAATGGTGGCAATAATTTTGTTATTTATTCATTCATGCAGCAGTGCATGCTGGGAGTTTTATACTATCCTGGAACCCAGCATGCATTGCGACATGAAAGTTTTGCTTGTCACCATTGTTGAGATTCATGTGCTGATTGTTGATGTCTGTGTTTGTCTGAGTTAAGCAGGTGGTCAAAATGTTTTAATGCACTTTATGATTTCATTATTCTTCAGAATAACTGATTACAGAAACATTGCTGTATTTCATGTTGTAGATTAACATATATATGATAATTATTAAATACTGATAAATTCAAAGCTTACGTAGTGAATTAAACATGTCCAGGATGATTATGCCATCATCTCTACAGTCAAAAACACCAGATCAACTTTCTCTTGGCTTTTTCTTGCCATAACAAATGTGTTTTAAAAACACACAGTTACAGCAGCCAGAGAAAAACTAATGTTATAGTCAAGTCAAGTCAAGTCATCTTCATGTATATAGCGCTTTTAACAATGTAGATTGTTTCAAAGCAGCTTTACAGAGATAAACGTATAATTTAAGGTAACAGAGATAATTTTGGCTTTATAGCGGTTCTTTAATAAAGTTATTTTCCAGCTAAAGTTAGTTTTGATTGATTCGCTTCCGTCGCAACAATCATTTGTTATTAAATTAGGGGCCGCTAAGACGACACCGTTCTCTCTACACAGACTTTAAACGCGAACCTGTGAGAAAAGCTGATGGCGTTCACATGCGCATTAAGAATTGGTTCTATAGTTATGTGCGTTTGAATATATGTGCGCAGGTTTGGAATTCCCTACAAACCAAGCCTAAACAAAGTACTGGTGTTTCCTTATAATTTTTTATTCAGAATTTTATTTTATTTTATCAATTCGGTGTAGATACGCAAATTGAGTTTTCCCGACGACGCTTTATCTGTAGAGTGGTAAAGGGATCCTTCATAGGGAGAGACTAGTTGGCACTTCAGCACTGCGTTGTCATCGGGTCCAGGCGAAGGTCCTTCATCAGATCTGGATACGGCCTGGATCCGGCAGGCTGCGGGAAGACCTCGGGATAAACAAAGACACTAAAATTAGCGTAGATGCCATTCTTCTTATGATGTAACGAGTACATCAGGATTTATGGGAAGTGTTCCCGGTTCCAGCTGACCTAATCTATGCAGCCTAACATTGAATTATAGAAGTCTATAATGTATTATGTGAAAGCTAGGTCAAAGAGATGTGTTTTTAGTCTAGCTTTGAACTGACAGAGTGTGTCTGCTTCCCGGACAATGGTAGGAAGACTGTTCCAAAGTTTTGGAGCTAAATAGGAGAAGGATCTACCGCCAGCAGTCGATTTTGATATTCTAGGTATTATCAACTGGCCGGAATTTTGAGATCGCAATAGACGTGAAGGACTATAATGCGTTAAGAGCTCGCTCAAGTACTGCGGAGCTAAACCATTTAGTGCTTTTTGCTGAAAAAAAAATGCATTCTGGGTCAAGGGTCAAGAGACCAACTAAAGCAAACACTGATCTCCATCATGGTGATAATAACTTTATTTTCAATAAAACATCAACAACCAAATATATGTTAATTCTCAACAATAACTTTTGAACATGTATGAAATAAATGTTAAACTGGTTTGTAAACTGGTTTCACACTCAGTGTTGCTGGAAGTCAGTTGTAGTTCTTGTGTTTCTCTTTTTTCTGTTCTTGTTTCTGTCACGATCGCACACACGAAGACAAAAGTAGATCCAATAATGCAGCTTTTATTTAAGGGTAATCCGTATTCGTACATCCAGTCCAGGCAATAAGTCAATATCCATATAAGTAATCCAAAAACAAGAAACAAACAGGAACACACAAAGACTGACCTCAGGAAGTGGTGTGAACTAAACAAGGACTCCGTAACAAACACTAACACAGACAGGGTTTTTATACACGCAGAAACTAACAATGATAATGGGGAACAGCTGGGTGCAATGAACAGTGATGAGTACAGATAGGATTGTGGGAATTGCAGTTCATGAGTGAGTGACACCGTGAGGGAAGGGGACCTCTAGTGTTTACCCAGGGAACACAAACCAGACACTGTGACATAACCCCCCCTCTACGGAGCGGCTACCAGACGCTCCAAGACAACACTACAAAACAAAACAAGAGTCCAGGAGGGAGGTGGAACGGTGGAGGATCAGGGGGAGGGATGGGGGGCCAGGTCCATGGAGGGAAACGGGGACAGGGAGTGACAGTCCATCTGGCAGCCAGGGCGGAGACGACAGTTCATCGGGCGGCCAGGGCGGAGACTCTCCCTCAGGCGGCCAGGGCGGAGCGGCCAGTTCATCGGGCGGCCAGGGTGGAGACTTTCCCTCAGGCGACCAGGGCAGAGCGAACAGTCCATCTGGCGGCCAGGGCGGAGACTTTCCCTCGGGCGGCCAGGGCGGAGACTTTCCCTCGGGCGGCCAGGGCGGAGACTTTCCCTCGGGCGGCCAGGGCGGAGACTTTCCCTCGGGCGGCCAGGGCGGAGACTCTCCCTCGGGCGGCCACGGCACTGGAACAGACACCGACTCAGGCACAGGAACAGACACCGGCTCAGGCACTGGAACAGACACCGGCTCAGGCACTGGAACAGACACCGACACCACCGGCTCAGGAACTGGAACCGACACCGGCTCAGGCACTGGAACAGACACCGACACCACCGGCTCAGGAACTGGAACCGACACCACCGGCTCAGGAACTGGAACCGACACCACCGGCTCAGGAACTGGAACCGACACCACCGGCTCAGGAACAGGAACAGACACCAGCTCAGGATCAGACACAGGCTCGGCGGTGGCCATCTTGTCCGGGGACACAGGCTCGGCGGTGGCCATCTTGTCCGGAGACACAGGCTCGGCGGCGGCCATCTTGTCCGGAGACAGAGGCTCGGCAGACGTGAAGTGAACAGTCTCTGGCTCGGCAGACGTGACGTGAACAGTCTCTGGATCGGCAGACGTGACGTGAACAGTCTCTGGATCGGCAGTGCAGGCGACTGGCTCTGGATCGGCTGTGCAGGCGACTCGCTCTGGATCGGCTGTGCAGGCGACTGGCTCTGGATCGGCTGTGCAGGCGACTGGCTCTGGATCGGCTGTGCAGGCGACTGGCTCTGGATCGGCTGTGCAGGCGACTGGCTCTGGATCGGCTGTGCAGGCGACTGGCTCTGGATCAGCTGTGCAGGCGACTGGCTCTGGATCAGCTGTGCAGGCGACTGGCTCTGGATCAGCTGTGCAGGCGACTGGCTCTGGATCAGCTGTGCAGGCGACTGGCTCTGGATCAGCTGTGCAGGCGACTGGCTCTGGATCAGCTGTGCAGGCGACTGGCTCTGGATCAGCGGTCTCGGCGGACCGAGATTCTGGCATGACGGCCTGGGGAATTGAAAGTGCTGAGACTCGTGAAACCTTCAGGAGATTGATTGCTCGGACAGATCTCAGTGGCGGATCGGCCAGCTTGGACACCAGTCCACTCCATCCCCGGACGAGTTCCACGGACGCAACCGTGCTGGCAGACGGCGCGGTCTGCGGCAGGTCACGCCCCGCAACCGATGGAAACACCGGTTCGGCGGCAGCTATCTTGTCCGGAGACACCGGTGCAAGGTCAGCCCTCCCCCCTGGAGAAACGAGTGGGTCTGACGTAGCCCACCGGTTACGCCTCTCCAGGTAGTCAATGAACTCCCAAAAATCCAGGTTCTCCAGCCCCATCATCTCACATCGGAGTAAAGGGTCGTCGAGGCAGTTGTTAAAAAAATCCTTAAGTGCCGCATCATTGTACCCCATACCTCTCGATAAGGTCCAAAATGCCTGCGACAAACTATTCACCGACCGACCCTGCTGCCGTAGGGCCATTAAATGACTGAATCTTCCCCTCCTCTCCTTCTCAGTAGTGGGGGGAAGGATACGAAACCCCATACTGCTGGATCTTAAATTTGACGGAGTCCTTCTGTCACGATCGCACACACGAAGACAAAAGTAGATCCAATAATGCAGCTTTTATTTAAGGGTAATCCGTATTCGTACATCCAGTCCAGGCAATAAGTCAATATCCATATAAGTAATCCAAAAACAAGAAACAAACAGGAACACACAAAGACTGACCTCAGGAAGTGGTGTGAACTAAACAAGGACTCCGTAACAAACACTAACACAGACAGGGTTTTTATACACGCAGAAACTAACAATGATAATGGGGAACAGCTGGGTGCAATGAACAGTGATGAGTACAGATAGGATTGTGGGAATTGCAGTTCATGAGTGAGTGACACCGTGAGGGAAGGGGACCTCTAGTGTTTACCCAGGGAACACAAACCAGACACTGTGACAGTTTCTCTGTCCTTCAGTGATTCTGCTTATCAGGAGTTCATCAGTGTCTCCATTCACTCACTTCTTTACATTCAAGGGGACTATATTAGTGAACTAATGTAGGGAATAGTGAATGAGGGTATAGGGTGTGATTGGAAAAACAGCCTCTGAGTGTCGACTTTGATCGATGTTAATTCACAGTATATTCCTGTAGGTTATTTTCTCAAAAACGACAAATACGACCCAGAATGCATTTTTTTTTCTACGGTATATTACTGTTTTAATGGAAAATGGTATGATACTGTCAGAATTTTGCCTTTTTTTACAGCAAGAGTTAACAGTGTATATAAATGTAACAAATTACAAATTATTTACATCTTTCAGTTTTAATGTCATTTAATAAATAAGTGAATTTGCATTAATAAAACTCACAATCTGTTGCGTTTTCTGACATTCAAATGAATGATGTTTGTGCAGAAAGAACTTAAAGGGATAGTTCATATCTTTCACATCTACTGCAGTCAGATTCACTCGTGTTCACTCTGAAGGAATCACTCACATGACCTGTGCACTTGTAATGACACATCAAGGATGTTAAGAGGCTAAAAGCAGGTTTAAATATTGCCCCATTGAAGTCAACAGGGTGCAAATTTTAAAAAGAGGATAACACGGTGTAGGCAACACCAATTTTTGTCGTTGTTCTCTGTATTGACAGCACTCCAAATTGACAAAAAATTTAGCTCAATGTTAAAATTGACCGGAGTTCTCCTTTAAGGCGACATCTAGTGTATATATATCTATAGTGTGCCCTCAGTGTCTGTGTATAAGAGGTCAAAACGATATAAATACTGTTCGTTTTCTCACACAAGCCTCTAGTTTCGTGTCTTAGGCCATCAATGTGTACTTACGATGGGGAATTGTTTAATTTGGACTCTGTGCATGCTCTTTGAGATAGTGACCATAGACCTGCATTATATGACTGACAGACAAGAACGGTTTGACCTAAAAATATCAAAATTGAAACTACTGCGGAAAAAAAGACACCTACATCTTGGATGCCCTTGAGGTAAGCTAAAACATACCAAAAATTTAATTTCAAAGTGAACTATCCCTTTAAGAGTTTTCTATTAAAACGGTGTTGTGTAAGCGGCCCCTAAATTAATTAATGATCGTTGCTACAGAAGTGAATCAATCAAAACTAACTTTAGCTGGACAATAACTTTATCCTAGAGCTGCTGTAAAGCCAAACAATATCTGTTACTGTAATATCCTATTATCACTGTAAAGCCGCTTTGGAACAATCTACATTGTTAAAAGTGTATAAGGTGACTTGACTTGACATATGAAACAAATAAGATCAAAACCTGCTGGAAACCACAAACAAATGAAAGTGAAACTTATAAAGGAGAAATTGAAGTGCGAGTCTCAAGCGGCTCCCTCTAGTGTTCAGGTGGTGTTCAGCACCACGGACAGCAGCTGATCTGCAGCAAATGACTGATTCATCACGACACACACACTCACTGTCTGTTCAGACCATCTTCTGTTCTCATCTGAATAACTGACCATCAAGAGCTGCGTATGACAATGAAACACATTACATAAATCAACAGAGCATTGATGATCATTAAGTGGTTCATCTGGACAGTCTTGAACTGCTGAGTTTGCAAGAACAAGAACATTACTTTCCACTGAGATTTGATGTTAAAATAATAACTTTATTGTTGCAATAGAACAATTATCTTTAGTTATACACAAATAAATATATATATTTTTAAGTATATTGAGCAAATAACAATCTTAAAATGGTCAATCACTCCATAACATGTATTAAACAGTAGCATAAACTGTATTAGTATCAGAGGGGTTTATGGGTAATTGTGGAGTTGCATAAACTGTTTTAAAAGAATCAAAGGGGTTTGTGGGTAATTGTGGAGTAGCATAAACAGTGTTACAAGAATCAGAGGGGTTTGTGGGTAATTGTGGAGTAGCATAAACTGTGTTACCAGAATCAGAAGGGTTTGTGGGTAATTGTGAAGTTGCATAAACATTGTTACAAGAATCAGAGGGGTTTGTGGGTAATTGTGGAGTTGCATAAACAGTGTTACCAGAATCAGAGGGGTTTGTGGGTAATTGTGGAGTAGCATAAACAGTGTTACAAGAATCAGAGGGGTTTGTGGGTAATTGTGAAGTTGCATAAACATTGTTACAAGAATCAGAGGGGTTTGTGGGTAATTGTGGAGTTGCATAAACAGTGTTACCAGAATCAGAAGGGTTTGTGGGTAATTGTGGAGTAGCATAAACAGGGTTACAAGAATCAGAGGGGTTTGTGGGTAATTGTGAAGTTGCATAAACAGTGTTACCAGAATCAGAGGGGTTTGTGGGTAATTGTGGAGTTGCATAAACAGTGTTACCAGAATCAGAGGGGTTTGTGGGTAATTGTGGAGTAGCATAAACAGATTTAGAAGAATCAGAGGGTATTATGGGTAACTGGGTGGTTTTGCAGTCAATGTGAAGTCTGGTGTCTTTAATCTCCTCATACACCGGTTGAGGAACCTGAGAACAGAAAGACAAATTATTTACAGCTTTTGATGAAGGTCGTTCATTCAAACACTTTCTTATGACTTTACACACCGCTTCACTGTTTTCTGTTCCAGGTTCAGATATTTTAGAGACTGAATCGGGGGCTGTAAAATAAATATAGTACATTAAATATAGTCATAAATAATGGCAATAATAATTCACATTGATTCTAAATATATCAGACTTGCATTGACTAGTTGTGACCAGCAGGGGGAAGCAACATCTATTCACTCACTCCACAGACAACAATGTAATCGACTGGCAAACAACTATAAACATTATTCTGACAAATAAATGACTATGATAAACTTGTGAAAACATTGTTAGCTGGTTTACCTCGAGTCTGATGCTTCTTGTAGAGAGTCACTATACATAACATGAATCCAATGATGAGCAGAAGCAGAATCACAGTCACGCCGATGATCAGAGATGAAGATGATGATGATGAAGATGGTGAAAATGATGATGATGATGGTGAAGATGATGATGATGGTGAAGATGATGAAGAAGATGACAAAGGTGGTGGTGTTGGTTTTTGGTCTAAAAATAGAGAAAAGCATTCTTTGTGACAAACAGTATGTACTTTCTCAAGCTCTAAAACGTACAAGCTTTTTAAAACTTAAAAACTGTACGTCTTCCAAGTCACCTGTGATGTAGCCACTGTGCCTCTTTTATTCATTTGTTAAATGCTCATGTTAAACAAGCTGTTTTTGAAATAAAGCTGTTTTTAATTGTCATTGATGACTGATTATTACAGTGTTCGAACATAGACCTATAATTCAGTGTAATCGACCTAAATGTTTTTACACAATTTTTCAATGAGGAGGAGTAAGCTTCTATATAATCATTGTATTTGACAATGTTAATGTGTTTGTTCTTGGTGTAATAGATCTGCTACACTGCTGCTACTGTAGAGCAAGCCTAGAGACTCTCTCCTGCCAATACACTCACACACATGCTGCTACTGCACATGTAACATACATGAAATAACCCCAGGAGACAAGACATGAGAAAAGGCCAGAGTCCTCCGCCACACACACATCTTTCCCAGTAGTTAAAGGCTGTTCAGTCAATGTCACAGTAGCTCAGCTTTACCCAGACGCTCTACATTTGGAGAATGGAGCACAGTTATGCAACAGCTGATACACAGGATAATGGGAGAAAAAGACAATACAACCATACTGTAGCTGAACATGAAGCGATTTTATAATTTATTAACTTTGCACCGATGAAACTGTTACTTCCCTGTTTATTACTGTGAAGCTGCTTTGAAAACATATTGTGGCCTTATTTTATTTGATGGCAAATTTTCCTGTTCCTTTGTAGTTCATTTCTACTACAGGTACACTTCTAATAAATATAAGCACTTACCCAGTTTAACCAGCAACATAATCTCTGAATAGTCATCAAGTCCAGACCTCTCCACAGCACACCAGTATTGGCCTTCATCCTCTGTTCTCAGATCAGTGATGGTGACGGTGAAAACTCTGGCCGTCGTGTCGTCAGTCAGAGAGAATCTCTCGTCTTTAGCTGGAGATCCTGATTCAACCATGATGTTTCTATATCCAGTGATGGGACACTCCCCTTTACAAAAATACTTTGAATTTGATTCATATCCAGATTTATATGAGCATCTGATGTCAACTCTCTCTCCTCTGTATCCAGTAATTGTCTGTGAAGCTCCAACAACAACAGCTGAAAACACAAATATCATTATATAGAGCTGTTATGTGTGAGCAAGAGACATAAGCAGGCCAGAATAATAACTTACAAATATCATCCATATGAGTCTGATGATCATGTGATAACAGAGGAAAAACAAGAGAAGATGTCAAACTCTGTGTAAAAGAGCTGAGAGTCTCAAACTCACCTGTACAGATGCTGGAAAAGAGCAGCAGGACGTCCAACATGATGACATTTGACAAGCGTTTCGCTTAAATAAAAGACCAGATTCTGTGTGACAAACGTTACTGTCGTTCTCTTCCGTACTGAGAGAACAATGTGCGTCAGCAACTCATATTAACATTTACTTCCCCTTCTGTATCTCTAACCACATCAGATCTACAGGACATCATAAAAGAGCTCATTTACTCTGACAAACAACACATGCTTTGCTTATATACTGATCTAAACAACACAATACTTAGTTTCATTATATGAATGTCATATTTTTTTTTATCAAAATCAAAACTAAGATAAGGTTATTATTTGTATATTTTTAGGTTTTGTAACTGGTTTCGGTTTCTTTTGAGTTTTAATCCTAATTCTTCCCATTAAGCAAAAGTATGTCCAAAAGACGTCTTTTCAATGTATTTGACACAAAAGCGTACGTTGAAAAGAGTTCTGCACGTCCAATACAAGACTAAAAACTAGATCAAATGTGGTAATAGTGGACATATTTTTATATTTAGACAATTTATATTATATTATATTACAATTTATACAAACAAACACTCTCAGGAATCATTCATTTTAAACTTAGGTTTATTTCAGTGTATTTTCATTCATGGCAATTTCCATTTGTAACTGCAAAGCAAATTACAGAAAGTGTGTGTTTGTCCAAAAATCATTAAAAAAAATAAATACAAAAAATCCACTCACACATTTAGGCAACTTAGCATCTGTAATTCACACATCTTTGGATCATGAGAGAAACCAGATCTGAAGGAAAGACTTTCTTGCTTTGAGGAAACAGTGTTTCCCACTGAACCACTTGTGTTCCTCTTAATCACATTAATATTTACAGAATATTTCTGTCAGACGTCTACAGAACTTCTTATTGAGAATTACCAGAGGTTTAAATGATGATATTTGTGTTTCATTTGAATTCACCATGTTTAGTGTCAATTGATAATCGTCTTTGTCGAACCCTCTATTGGCCTATTGTATATGTGGAGTCATTTGAAACAATAGATGAATAACAGAGCATTACTCTAACTCGCTTGCTGCTGAAATCAGCCCGAAGACACACCTGTAGAAAGAAAAAAAAAAACTTGGAAAATGATAAAGGTGTCATTGCTGTTGAAAATATTAGCTAACATTGGGATCTGAATTCATTAAACATTATACACAAAATTATTGCTATGAATTTACTTAATTACAGTTTTAATGTCATTTAATAAATAAGTGAATTCGCATGAATAAACTCACAGTCTGTTGAGTTTTCCGACCTAGTTTTGCTTGAATGACATTTGAAACAAATCAGATCAAAACTGTCTGGAAAGCACAAACAAATGAAAGTGAAACTTATGAAGGAGAAATTGAAGTGCGAGTCTCAAGCGGCTCCCTCTAGTGTTCAGGTGGTGTTCAGCACCACGGACAGCAGCTGATCTGCAGCAAATGACTGATTCATCACGACACACACACTCACTGTCTGTTCAGATGATCTTCTGTTCTCATCTGAATAACTGACCATCAAGAGCTGCGTATGACAATGAAACATTACATAAATCAACAGATCATTGATGATCATTAAGTGGTTCATCTGGACAGTCTTGAGCTGCTGAGTTTGTAAGAATAAGAACATTACTTTCCAATGAGATTTAATGTTAAAATAATAACTTTATTGTTGCAAAAGAACAATTATCTTTAGTTATACACATATAAATATATATATTTTTTTTAAGTATATTGAGCAAATAACAGTCTGAAAATGGTCAATCACTCCGTAACATGTATTTCCTGTAATGACTGGCTCATAACTAACATAATGACTGATCATAATCATTATTAAAGATGAACATCATCGGGATCATCTGCTTACTTCAGTACATGACGATGAGGATGATGATCACCAGGTCACTCTTGTAAAATAGATTTTAATCTCTAAACAACTGGACGTCTCCACTATTAAACAATAGCGTAAACTGTATTAGTATCAGAGGGGTTTATGGGTAGGCCTAATTGTGGAGTAGCATAAACTGTTTTAAAAGAATCAAAGGGATTTGTGGGTAATTGTGGAGTAGCATAAACTGTTTTAAAAGAATCAAAGGGATTTGTGGGTAATTGTGGAGTAGCATAAACAGTGTTACAAGAATCAGAGGGGTTTGTGGGTAACTGGGCGCTTTTGCAGTCAATGTGAAGTCTGGTGTCTTGATTCTCGTACAGCATTTGATGAACCTGAGAAAGAGAAATTATTTACAGCTTTTGATGAAGGTCATTCATTCAAACACATTCTTATCAACAATTTGATTTTACACACCGCTTCACTGTTTTCTGTTCCAGGTTCAGATATTTTAGAGGCTGAATCGGGGGCTGTAAAACAAATATAGTAATAATGATAATAATAATTCACATTTAATAATATGTAATAATATTTCACAACGACACGCAAGGTATCAGACTTGTACAGGTTTCACAGTGCATTGACTAGTTGTGACCAGCAGGGGGAAACAACATCTTTCCATCCACTCATTCCACAGACAACAATGTTATTCACTCTCAAATAGGTAACAAATAATATGCAAAGCAAACTACCCAACGACTAAGAAGAACGTTCTAAGAACTTCTTGTTTAGTTCCTTTTCGTGGTCACTACGAGTTACGTCAGTGACGACGAATGGGGTTTCGCTTAGAAAGCCTCAAACCTTCGAGTTTACAAAACGAGCCAATGGCAAGAAAATGCCATGGGTCTGCGGAATTTGCATAGCGTTACTCCGCCCCACCTCGAGGGTATATAAGGAAGTACGCTGGCAACATGCAGATATGTTTTCGCTTCGGAGCCAAGAGTTCTCTTCAATCCTACAAACCACTCTTCACTCTACGAGACGAATGGCTCTTCAGTGTGTTGGTGTGACGCCGCGTTCCAGCGAGATCACATTGCCTGCTGCTGATCTGTGCAGTGATCTGCCGACAGTGTGTGTGTGTTTCTCCCTGGGCGGCACAGGGACCTAGTGCTCCGGCACCTAGCTTGTCTGGGCCTTCGGGTCAACTGGGAGAAGAGCAAACTCTGCCCCATGCAGAGGATCTCTTTTCTCGGCATGGAGATCGACTCGGTCACTGCTGATTTAACTCCGTTAATTCGAGGGCAAGAGTGCGGTTCCACTGAAACTATTTCAGAGGCTCCTGGGGCATATGGCATCCGCAGCTGCAGCAACGCCGCTCGGATTGCTTCATATGAGGCCACTTCAGCACTGGCTTTGAGATAGAGTCCCGAGGTGGGCATGGCAACACAGCACGCTCCGAGTCCCAGTGACTCTGGCCTGCCGTCACCTTCACCTACATTCCCACCGTATGTCGCAACTCGCCCGCCACCTCCTAATATGCAGTCAGAAGCATCTGAGGTCACTTCGAGCCATTTACATTCCAGGAGACCTAAACTGTACAGCCGACGACCTCTCACGGTTTCAGCCTCTCCCTGGAGAATGGAGACTCCATCCCCAGACGGTTCAGCTGATTTGGGATCAGTTCGGGGACGCACAGGTAGACCTGTTTGCCTCCCACGACTCGTCCCATTGCGACCCGTTGTATTCCCTGAGGGCACGCTCGGCACGGATGCACTGGCGCACAGCTGGCTGCGGGGCCTCCGCAAGTATGCGTTTCCCCCAGTGAGCCTTCTTGCACAGACCCTGTGAAAGATCAAGGAGGACGTGGAGCAGGTCATTTTGGTTGTCCCTTATTGGCACAACCGGACCTGGCTCTCCAAACTAGTACTCCTCACGATAGCAAATTCCTCTAAGGACGGACCTCCATTCTCAGAGCAGGGCACCCTGTGGCACCCTCGCCCCGATCTTTGGAACCTCCACATGTGGCTCCTGGACAGGACGAGGCAGGTTTGAGTACCCTACCACCAGTGGTGGTGGCTTCCATCACTTCCACTAGAGCATCGTCCACGAGACATATACGTCATGCCTATACGTTGAAGTGGAACCTCTTCGTCAACTGGTGCTCTTCCCGTCGTGAAGACCCCACAAAATGCCCGATCACTGTCGTGCTTTCCTTCCTGCAAGAAGGGTTGGAGCGAAGTCCACCATGTCCACCATGAAAGTGTATGTTGTCGCCATCACGATGCAGTTGAAG
The DNA here is from genome assembly GCA_021554675.1 of Leuciscus idus. NCBI lineage: Eukaryota > Metazoa > Chordata > Actinopteri > Cypriniformes > Leuciscidae > Leuciscus > Leuciscus idus. The sequence continues at coordinate 10,928,920 of CM038623.1, forward strand.
GTAAGTCTCTGGGAGAGCACGACCGGATCATCAGGTTCCTGAGAGGAGCGAGGAGACTGAATCCTCCGCGCCCTCCTCTCGTACCCTCTTGGGACCTCTCAGTAGTGTTAACTGCCCTGCAGAGTGCTGTTAGGGCTCTGCAATCAGTGGAGCTTAAGTTCCTGTCAATGAAGACAGCGCTCCTGGTTGCATTGGCCTCCATCAAGAGGGTAGGGGACCTGCAGGCATTTTCGGTTGACGAAGCGTGCCTGGAATTCGAGCCGGCTAACTCTCACGTGATCCTGAGAGCTCGGCCTGGATATGTGCCCAAGGTTCCCACTACTCCCTTTCGAGATCAAGTGGTGAACCTGCAAGCGCTGCCCTTGGAGGAGGCAGACCCAGCCTTGGCACTGCTCTGTCCAGTACGCACCATCCGCGCCTACGTAGACAGAACGCAGTGTTCAGAACCTCAGACCAGCTCTTTTTTTTTTATGGTGGGAAGCTGAAGGGAAAGGCTCTCTCCAAGCAGAGGTTGTCTTACTGGATAGTGGACACCATTGCTTGGCATTCCAGCAGCAAGGTCGACTGTGCCCCCTTGGTGTGAAGGCCCACTCCACCCGGAGTGTGGCCTCCTCTTGGGCTCTAGCGCATGGCGTCTCGCTAACAGACATCTGCAGAGCTGCAGGCTGGGCGACACCTAACACATTCGCGAGATTCTACAATCTCTGAGTGGAGCCAGTTTCTTCTCATGTACTTGCTTCAACCAGCCGGTACTAGATTCTGCTCAGGTGTCTTCGCTTGCTCGCCATTCCTCTCCACGGACAGGATACGTGCGATTATTCTCCTCAGGTGAGCCTCCCCGCAGGCCCTGAGTTCCTCCAGCACTGTCGACGTCAACGCCAGAGTTATGCCACTGGCAGCTTTCGCGCTTGGCTAGATGCCGCCATGTGCATGTTTCCCCCTCTGGGCGTCCCCCACATGTGTATTTCCGCTGTAAGCCTCTCTGAGCATGTGTCCATGTATAAATAACATTTGTGTGTTAATTTTTTAGAAACGATAGATGAAAAGACCAGATGAACAAACTTTCTAATGTTACTGGAAGAATGTTTGTTCATAACATTGAGAGAACCTTACCAGAATGTTAGCTAAAGTTCTGAGAACATTTCGTTAGCTGGTTTACCTCGAGTCTGATGCTTCTTGTAGAGAGTCACTATACATGACATGAATCCAATGATGAGCAGAAGCATAATCACATTCACGCCAATGATAAGAGATGAACCTGAGAAAACAGGAGATATAAAACACAACAAGAATCTGATTCTCTCTTAATATCTACAGGCAAATGTATAAACATAAATTAATCATTAATCACCAGAATACCATTCGAGATAGATGGAGAAGCTGATGTGAAATCAGATGTTGATGGCTGGGAATTTTGTAAAATAGGTGATGGTGATGGTGATGGTGATGGTGGTGGTGATGATGATGATGAGGATGAGGATGAGGATGAGGATGATGATGACAGGGGTGGTGGAAATGTGTTTTGCTCTTAAAGACAAAGACATTAGCTGTGACAAATGATGTACACACTTTCAAATGTTAAATGCTTTTGAAACATCATACAGTTTCCTTTTAGTAAATGGTAAATCCTTTTCATTTTACATTTATTATTATATTTTATTTATAATTTATTATATACTTTATATATTTATTATTTGTATAAACTTTTATTTTTTTTCAACTTATGTGAAAATGAATAGCCTTTCATTATGATCATACTACACCTTCAACTATAAATATCACACAATACAACTTGGGATTACCGGTATGTAAATATTGATATATATCATGTCTCTAGTAGAACATACACTCCAAATGTGCTTATCGCACACGCTTTTTTAGCTCCTTCTTGTCTACTTCAAGGGAACATTTAGCAATATATGTGCACATCATGACGTCTTATTGTACCTTCAGTTGTTCTGAACTTCCTGTTGACTAATAAAGTCTATCTTAGTACCGACATTTGCCCTGTAACATGCATTTGTGCTAAAAACACTGCAAACTTAATTTTCTATTTTTCAATACAAATATCTAAACAATCTTGAATCAAGATACATTTATTTGATATTCAAAATGACATAATTTCTGCAAATTTGATAAAAAATTAAGTGAGTTCATGCTTTAAACAAGATAATACAGTATATCTGCCAATGTGACTTAAATTATAAGGAAAACCATTTTTGCAAATTAATATTAAATTGCCAAAAAATAACAACATTTGTGATGGTCAAGTTCAAAATATATCTGGGTTACTCACTTGTTATAATGTTCAGCTTCACTTCAGTGTAGAAATCTATTTCTTTAGGGATATCAACTGCACACTGGTACATCCCAGAATCCTCTTCTCTCAGATCTCTGATGGTCACAGTGAAGACTGCTGAACTTGTGTCGTCATACAGAGAGAATCTATCCTTCTGAATCCATTTATCTTTCTCTTCAGCCCTGATGAGGTCAGAGCACCATCCAATCTGCAGTGTATCTGGCTTCTGACCTCTACAAAAATACTTTGTTTTTTGAGTATATATTTTCTCATATTTGCATTTGATCGTGACTCCGGCCCTTGAACATCCTGTCACGCTCATGTAGGTCATGACACCTACAACAAACCAGCACATTTTAATACATCACTACAATATGTTGATTATGAGGCTTAAATATTCAAACTGCTTGCAAACATTTTGTCAGATTCTTACCAGGAATCATCAGCAGAGCTAAAGTGAAGATCTTCATTCTTCTCTCTTAAACCTTTTGTATCAGTAGGTTCAGTTCTTCTGAAGCTCTCTTTGTGTTTCCTGTCAGTGTTTTCGTCATGAATGTTATATGATGCTGACTTCCTCTTCCTTTGTCTTCTGCTGAAGATCCTGATGCAACCATGATGTTTTTATTTCCATAGTTACACTCCCCTTTACAAAAATACTTTGAATATGATTCATATCCAGATTCATATGAGCATCTGATGTCAAATCAGGACCCCAGGAAGAATAGTCAGGACCCCAGGAAGAATAGCTGCAGCACGGCTGTAGCTAATGGGGATCCTTTCAATAAAAAACTAAAAAAAAAAACTAAAAAAAAACTAAACTCTCTCTCCTCTGTATCCAGTAATTGTCTGTGAAGCTCCAACAACAACAGCTGAAAACACAAATATCATTATATAGAGCTGTTATGTGTGAGCAAGAGACATAAGCAGGCCAGAATAATAACTTACAAATATCATCCATATGAGTCTGATGATCATGTGATAACAGAGGAAAAACAAGAGAAGATGTCAAACTCTGTGTAAAAGAGCTGAGAGTCTCAAACTCACCTGTACAGATGCTGGAAAAGAGCAGCAGGACGTCCAACATGATGACATTTGACAAGCGTTTCGCTTAAATAAAAGACCAAATTCTGTGTGACAAACGTTACTGTCGTTCTCTTCCCACATCCTGTGTCTCTAACCACATCCAGATCTACAGAATCTTAAAAGAGCACGTGACCCTGGACCACAAAACCTGTCACAAGGGTAAATCTTTTTCATCATTCAAGCTGATATACACAAATATACCTGTGCGACTTGTGACGGTTTTGTGGTCCAGGGTCACACTTACTCTGATAAACTTAACATGGTTTGCTTATATAGTCATCTAAACAGCACACTTAATTGTATATTGTATATTTTAGGTTTTGTGTCTCAGTTTCTTTTGAGTTTTAATCTTGATTCTTACCTTCACTAGTTCATTTTAAATGGACCTGTGGTGGACACTTTTTTTTTTTTTTTTTTTACAGATATTCCCTGTAATCTTTAAATCTTAATGTAATGAGCAAACTGCTGTTCAAAATGGTTTCATATAAAATATCACAGCACTGGACAGGTTGAGTATTTCCATGAATATAAGGCTTGAGAGTTTGAAACTAGCCTGTATACGAGTCGTTTCATGAGTTCACTGTCTGTTTGCAGCTGATTTCAGTCAAACTGAGTCATTTTAGATGGAGATTTGAAACATATTAATAGTGACAGGAGCATGTCGAAGCTGTGTAGTATTCATCACCTGTAGAGGGCGCTATGTAGCGCAGCTCTCCAGTTGCTGATAAATATGAGTTTCTCCGCAGAACTGGACTGCTTTAAACTTGGGTTGTTTTCCCCTGCAAGTTGAAGGTCTGACACATTGAATAAGTCAATGATGGGCAACGTCGGTCCTGGAGTGCCGCTGTCCTGCAGAGTTTAGCTCCAGTCCTGATCAAACACACCTGAACAAGCAAATCAATGTCTTCAGGATTACTCGAAGGCAGGAGAGTTTTTATTATCAGGGTTGGAGCTAAACTCTGCAGAACACTGGCACTCCAGGACCGACGTTACCCATCCCTGCTATCAATTATAATGCTTGTATTGGAATATTTTACCCTTATTATATTTATATTAGACAATACAGTGATTTTTCAAGTAAAAATTGTGTGTGATGCATAACAGTGACCGTAAAAATATCTATTTTAGGTATGGAAGTTGCACATTTTTGCATAGTTCTGATGTTTGAGCTAAGGAAATTGGACTAGTTTTGTTACATAAATCTGGCAACCCTGACTCTAAAGGCGGGCGCTCAATGTGCGAGTTCGGACACTCTGGAGGTCGCGAGCCATTGCACACGATACTAGTCAGTTAACCTGATAATCATATTAACTGCATATTAACTGCATCACATGAGCTTTCACACTAAACACGGACGAGGAGCTTTGCATGTTGCTGCTATAGCTTTGGATAGAAAAAAGAAAGACAATATAAAGACGAGTGTGCAAATGACTCTGTGAAAAGCGAGAACAGGCAGCACAGCCACTCCTTTCAACAAAAACTATTAGAGTGTGTGTGTGTGTGTTAGTGTATGTGCACGCTGTGGGGTTGCAGCCACTGGGCTATAACACTCAATTAATGTATTGATACTTATACAACCTTCTAGGGTCATAGGGATGGAGCCATGGGCGTCAGAAGAAAAAAGAAAGTGGGTGGGTCCTCCCCCAGAAAAATGTTACTGGAGTAAATACCATTTCATGTATTCTGGTGCCTTTTAATTAAACAAGTAAACTAAACTCCACTTCACGTCGGGTGGTTCTTTGCCTCCACGTTGTGCATTAAATGCACAGCTATCCGTGGATTATCCCGCTAATACCATGGTCATTTGCCAGCAATGACAACTTAAAGCTGTTTTTGACTAGAAGGGTACAACGGGCGGTTACTTTCGTCAGTTGCGGCTTGTTGAGAAATATAATGTAGCGATTTCAGCGGAAATGGAGTTTAATTTATTAGGGAATTCCTCAAGTGGAATGGATTTGACTGACGGCGCTCTGAAAAGCCAACAGACAAATGCGCTGAATTAGAGATGGTAAAAGTGAGTGGGTATAATATCATTGGTCTTAAAAAGTGGGTGGGTCTTGTCCCACCCATATACAATGGTTCCGACTCCCATGGCTGGAGCCTATCCCAGTTTCTTAGGCTAGTGGCAGGGGAAAGCACTCTGGACAGATGGCCAGTCCATCACATGGAACCGGGGACCTTCTTTCTGTAAGGAAACAGAGCTAACCAATGAGCCACCATGCTGCATTTAATACTATATAACCTATATATTCATAGATCTATGTGACGTGGTTGTGTATGATTTGGCAATGGGAGACAGCCTATATGCTGGTCAAAATTGGGCTGATTTCCCGAATATTTTAAACATGTTTATTGAGGTTGGGAGGTGCTCGTAACGTGCTCGGCTCGACTCGTAATTCCTTTCACACAATGCGAGCCGTGACCATACGTGCATCAACGATTTCTAGATTAAAAAAAATCACCTGCAAGCAAAAAAAAATGTGTACCGTGTGTGCACAGCTTAAACAGGCTAAAAAGAAGGGTAGGCATATTTTTATATATATATTACTATATTTAACTAAATTAAGTGTACGAATTACAAAAAAAATATGGAAATTCACTCCATTTTTTTTTTTCTGTTATCCACTTAGCAACCTAACTTACTATGAACTTTATATATACATTATACACTTTATAAACTGTGTTTTGTACAGAAAAGTGTGTCAAAATCTCGATTCATTAAAGGGTAACTAAACCCTAAAACAACTTTTTTTTTGTTAATGATCTGTAAGCTTGGGGCTTTATTAATGCTGTTCATTGATTCAAGTAAATGTTTTGACATTTGGGTTTAAAGTGTAAAGTTTAAAGTGTATATTCTACAATATGCAAAATGCCCGTGCAAAATCAGTTTTTGTGTGTGTTTTTAGTAATTGTTGGTTTGGTGCCCGTGAAAGAGACTGTGAACGCATTGAATTCAGGGAGCAGGCTAGGTTACTACAAATGATGGCTGTGAATAAACTATAATGTTCAGAAGTAAACAGTGTAGCTGACTGAGTGTTTATGAATACCACAACCTTCTAAGTGCTAGTGCAAAATGCCCGTGCAAAATCAGTTTTTGAGTGTGTTTTTAGTAATTGTTGGTTTGGTGTGTTTGAGTGCTCATTGTTACAATTACACACATATTTGTGCATGGTAGAAAGCACACAGTGAACTCCGAGAAAACACTATGCTTGAGGTAGCTTGTGAATAGGCTACTACAAATGATGCCCGTGAAAGAGACTGTGAACACATTGAATAGGATATGTTTAGTTGGTGAATAGCATAGGCTATCGTTACACAGTAGCGATAACTTTAAGCGCACCAGAATGAAATATAATATTCAGAAGTATGAATGAATAAACGAATAAATGAATAAACGCGTCGATTCAGGGAGCAGTGCAAAGTGCCCATGCAAAATCAGTTTTTGTGAGCTGATCGCCGTCAAAAAAGTTCAGGAAATATTTCTTAGTGATGGCTGATTTCAACAGTTTCAATATGATAGCATTTTGAAAAAAAAATGTCATGAATTTATTGCATTTTTGGGGGAAAATAATCAGTTTTTATAATAGATCTTTGAAAATCCAAATCTGGATTTGAATTTTTTATGATATTATAACCTAAAGATACTATGTGAAAGTTTTAAACAGAAAATAGTGTTTTTCATCTTGCCACTTATTAATCAAAATGGATTTATCACATTCTGGAACCAAACTATAATATTCAGAAGGAACCAAACTATAATATTCAGAAGGAACCAAACTATAATATTCAGAAGTAAACAGTGTAGCTGGCAGATGTCAGAATGTTTATTTTTAAACCACAACCTTCTTGGGGCTTCTTTGACCGATACAACCCTCTAATGTCAGAATGTTTATTTTTAAACCACAACCTTTGCACCGTAGCGAGACACCTGTCAAGTTTGAAATCCATCGGACTAACGGTTCGAGAGATATGTGGTTAACAGACATACACACACACAGACAGACAGACGTTTCTGTAATTTTTCTCATCCAAACAACGTCAAACTCGTGACCGTAGCGAGACACCTGTCAAGTTTGAAATCCATCGGACTAACGGTTCGAGAGATATGTGGTTAACAGACATACACACACACAGACAGACAGACGTTTCTGTAATTGGGTATGTCATTTTCTGAAAATTCTCAAAAATAGGGGCGCTGGTTAAGAGGTTAACAATATCTTTAGCATTTCTCATCCAAACAACGTCAAACTTGGCGCTGCACTTACTCGTGACCGTAGCGAGACACCTGTCAAGTTTGAAATCCATCGGACTAACGGTTCGAGAGATATGTGGTTAACAGACATACACACACACAGACAGACAGACGTTTCTGTAATTTTTCTCATCCAAACAACGTCAAACTTGGCGCTGCACTTACTCGTGACCGTAGCGAGACACCTGTCAAGTTTGAAATCCATCGGACTAACGGTTCGAGAGATATGTGGTTAACAGACATACACACACACAGACAGACAGACGTTTCTGTAATTTTTCTCATCCAAACAACGTCAAACTCGTGACCGTAGCGAGACACCTGTCAAGTTTGAAATCCATCGGACTAACGGTTCGAGAGATATGTGGTTAACAGACATACACACACACAGACAGACAGACGTTTCTGTAATTTATAGATAGATATGGTGTAAAAACGTCTGAGTGCTGCCCTCTTCAGGTTGAACGGTGGCTACTGCAGTTTAATTTTTCTATTGAAAGTTGTGGTACCCTAGCCTGGCAAGCCAGACCTACATCAAGATGGAAACTCACCATAGACACGCTCAATCCGAGGGGCGGGATAAACGGCTGTCTTTCAAATTCCCTCTGCACGCAATAGGACAGCGCTTCAACCAACCAGAGCGTTTTCCCAACAGCGGAGCTAGTTGATAGATTCAACTTTTGCCATATCTGGCCGGCAAAACGACGAACACATCTTCCTTTTTTTAAGAATGACTTAAGTGCCGTCTCAAAGAAAAACTTAACTCCAAGTCCTCCAGAGTCGCGGACAAAGCCGATTCGAAAGACTGTTCTCCAGCAGCCGTCATTCTTTGTTTTCAAGTAGCAGCCAGGTAACCGTAGCAACTCTGTTGTCATATGTTAAGCCCGCCCCGCATACTCTATACGCGACGTGATTGGCCTGACCCAATTTAGGTTTTTGCAGCTCGAAAGTCTATGGAGAGTTGCTAGACTGCCCTGGCTGCAAAATACATTTTGCTGCCGCTAGGTTGCATCTAGATGCATCTACCTTTTTTATTAATCATTACTTGAATAAAACAAATTAAAATATTGAGACAATATTATATAGATGATTGTTAAAATTAAATGAACTGATATTAATAAGGTAAATTATATAGGTATATTATTATTTTTATTAAAATATATTATTTAGGCATTAACTCAATTTAATGTGTTTTACTATAAGCCATGTGTTTTAATAATTTGTGGCATTGTTGTTAACTCGTTAAACTGTAAGGAAGAGATGATAATTTGGTGGATGATTTAACAATATTCGTTAATCACCGGTAGGTAACGCATTCATTCGAATGTAATCATGATGGACGCCTGAGGGCGCTCAACGACCACGTCATCTGTGAGTGTTTCTAACTATTTAAATCGATGAAACTACAAAGCTGGCACAGAGGTATATATAATTACAAAATAAAGTCATTATGATTGCTATTGTTGTTAATATTATTTTATAAAGTAACATGTAAGATAAAAGCCGTTTCTGGGACAGCTCTCTCCGACGCAGTGTAAACGTCAGCGTCCGAATTCAGTCACTTCATTTCGTTCACTCCTTGCAGATATAGTGCACTCAAATGCCATACACTATATAGGGATGAGTGAATGAGTGAATGAGTGAACGAGTGAATGAGTGAATGAGTGAATGAGTGAGCGGTTTCGGACACAGCTCAAGTCAAATCAATTCAAACACTAAAAACATTGTAGGACATTTAAATCTCAAACAAACTGTTACCTGTCCCAGATTTCCTCTTCCTCTTCTTCAGGATGATGAAGGTTCCAGAACACAGAGTCAGAACCAGCAGAACCGAACCCAGACCGCCAGCAACAGAAGCCAGATCTGAAGGCAACGCTAAACACATGATATTTACATGATGAAACACAAACTGATTCTGATTCTGAACATGTATCAATCATTTTGATTACTGTAATATTACAAATATTGTAAATATACAGTTGCTATATTGTGTAACCGAAGTGAAACTGCAATGGTAAACCTCAAGAAAACATTTCTCTTTACGGTTGATGTCAAACCAAATTAACCACATGAAAGCTGATATGTGCATCATTTTATGCTTATACAGTAGATAAGATATGTGTCTCAACACAACAACAACAAATATTCAAAGCAATTTCCTTTCAAAGAGTGATCATGTGATCAGAGAGTTGCATTATGGGTAGTGTAGTTTGTGTGCTTACTAACGCAGGTTAGTGCACATGAAGGGGGGTGTGGGGAGTGGAGGAGAGAAGCATGAAGAGGGAAGTTAGCTAGAGGAGAGATGTCCTAGACAACGACTAACGTTATAATTATATTCTCTTGAATTTTGATATGGCCGACACACGACCAAAGAGACGACGTTCCGATGAACAAATAGCAAAGAAGAGGGAAAAGGAGAAGGAACGCGCAAAGTCCCGAATTTACATCGGAAAAGCACGGAAGGGAGGGGGAGGGGGAGGGGACGGGATGAGGAGGAGGGAGGGTCGAGCTAGCCTCCGTTTTGTTTGACAATACTTCGATCTCAACAAGAAGTGACGTCTCCTAACATCGCTTAGAGCTCCTTCAATTAGTCAAAGCACTTCTTCCTTTATGATATTTCAGCTGCCTGACCAGAAACACAACTGTTTAATTCCAATGCCTGCATTTCAAATAAATAAACAAATAATACACAAATAGCTCCCATAATATTACACAAAACTTGCAAAAAACTGTAAACTTTCTCTGAACTTTATAATAGATCAACGAATGCTGAAGAGCGTCTTTAGTTTACTCCAGTGACTGACAGTCAGCTTCTGTTCCACAAAATTAAGCAGATGAGGGCATGACTCCTCATTTAAACCCAGATCTAGCCGAAGTTTCTTCTTCAAATAAGGGATTTTTTTTTTTGTCCTGTCACTGTTGCATTGTGGGTTAAACTTCCACTTCATGAAGCTGCTCTGAGACACAGTCAGTAAAAACGTCATTACGGTCTCTTTGCTGTTGAGAAGATCATTGGATCATCTGGTTTATCTGCAGTGGATCGTTGAATCCGGTTTATCTACAGTTGCATCTGGTTTATCTGCAGTGGAGTAAATCGTTGAATCTGGTTCATCCACTGTTGAATCTGGTTTATCTGCAGTGGATTGTTGAATCCGGTTTATCTACAGTTGCATCTGGTTTATCTGCAGTGGAGTAAATCGTTGAATCTGGTTCATCCACTGTTGAATCTGGTTTATCTGCAGTGGAGTAAATCGTTGAATCCGGTTCATCTTCTGTTGAATCTAGTTTATCTGCAGTGGAGTAAATCGTTGAATCCAGTTCATCTGCTGAATCTGGTTTATCTGCAGTGGAGTAAATCGTTGAAACCGGTTCATCTGTTGAATCTGGTTTATCTGCAGTGGAGTAAATTGTTGAAACCGGTTCATCTGTTGAATCTGGATTATCTGCAGTGGAGTAAATCGTTGAAACCGGTTCATCTGTTGAATCTGGATTGTAAGGACCACCCATTGGCCCAAAGCGTGTATGTCTTTTCAGCGCTCCAGTGAAGTTCACTTAATTTATTGGAATTTAGTTTTAGTATTGCTTTAGCTCTATGCGTAATCTGACTCCAATTTCAAATGAGAATCAAATTTAGATCGTGTTTCTGATTAGACAATAATCATAAATATTGATTATGAATTAATTTAGATCTTTGATTATTCTGGGATTCTCATAATTTCAAATATTCGTTCATTACGGACCCAGTGTCGCTTTGAGACGTCACGTCGCGAATGTGCGCTCACGATCACAAACTAGCCAGTCCTGAAATAGTCAGAGGGTGCAGTGCAAGTATTTTACCCTGACCGGCCGCTCACTACTGACCCATAGGTGTCATTTTTTTTTTATAATATTTGCAGCGTACAACATGCTAAGTCAGGAGATAGTCAGAAATCAGAAGGTCTCCCTAAGATGTGCCCCATGGTCCATTCATAGTGCCTTGATCTATCCTGGACAAAGCTTTGTGGAAACACCAGACTACACATTAATCTACTAAAATGAATGATTTCTAAAACTTCAGAATAAATCAAGATGTAACATTTATTATACATTATAAAATGTATCATGCCAAGAAGTAAATGATTAAAAGCCAATTCAGAAATAATAAATACATGACATCATTTACTCAAAGATGACTCCAAAAGTAAGTAATGTTTTCCTGACAGAGACACACAGTAATGTGTCAGGGCCTTCCAACAGGAAAACACTGAAACATCACTGTGGGGGATGATCCTGGTAAAGAGTCCCAAATACTGCTCTGTCCCCTCGGCTTAAATAACCAGACCAGAACAAAAGGGGTTATACAAATGTTGTTCAGGGCCCTTTCACACCTACCATGTTTGGTCCGGACTTTCGGACTTTTCAGTTTGGTCCGAATCAAAATTACAGGTGTGAAACCTCCCCCGGACCACGGTCCGGACCAAACAGACGAAATTTGGTCCGACGAAAAGAGGTAGTCTCGGTCCGGATCAAACTGTTCAAAGGTTTGGTTCGTTTCTAGTGTGAAAGCATTTTCTGTATGGTTCGGACTTTCGGACCATTTACAGGAAGTTCCGGTGGTTCCCGCGTAGCCTAAACAACCGAAGAAGAATATTTATGTGCAGATCTGTCAGTCCTGCCCACAGCGTTTCTTCCAGCTGATTCGCGCGCGCGCGCACAGACACACACACACACACACACACACACACACACACACACACACACACATACATATGTCCTGCGTCCTGCATGCCGGCGATGATAAAATGTTCGCACAACGAGGACGTTCATTTGGCGAATTTGAACTAGCCTCGAGTATAGTTGGTGCTGCAGGGAGTAATGCCGTACTAATAACAGTATAGTGGCAACGATATGCGTCTATTCATTAATTCTTGTCAAACTTACCCGCCGAATTAACAACACGCTGACGTCAGACGCACATCCGTTTACAAACCAATCAATTTCAATATGCAGCCCATGTAGATGATGACGACAGGACGCAAGTACGTCATGAAAAGTTCTTTAGTGCGCTCGCATGATTGCAATGTGAAACCAAACCAAAACTAACCAAATGTATACAATGTATCAAAACATGATCTCTGGTTCGGACCTTGGTGCGGACTTTCAGGTGTGAAAGGGCCCTTAAGAGTTGTTTGGGCCAATCCATGTACCCCAGGGGGTAGCACCTGGTTTCTTGAGATATCTTAAAGAGATATCACTCAGAGAGGAGAAACAGGATTCTCCTAAGTTCTCAATCTTTCTCATTAAACCAATGACTGTAATGAAATTAAGACCATTTTACCAATGGCACTGAGACACTTAAAATGATACCACACATGAAAAGGAAAAAACTATATATTCACAAGATACATCATATGTGTTATAAAGACATTCTTAATGAACTTTCAGTGCCTTGAGGAGGGATAGGGGGGATGAGTTGAAGTCAAACAAGGGGACAAGGAGATAAGTTTGGGCAGGACAAGGTTCTGTGCTCTGTCTTTGCTATCTGCTGTCCAGGGTGCATGTTATGGCTTTATTGCAGGGTGAGTTTGGTTTTATAAGGAAAATCAGTCCTTACAGCCTTACAGGATTATCTGCAGTGGAGTAAATCGTTGAAACCGGTTCATCTGTTGAATCTGGTTTATCTGCAGTGGAGTAAATCGTTGAAACCGGTTCATCTGTTGAATCTGGTTTATCTGCAGTGGAGTAAATCGTTGAAACCGGTTCATCTGTTGAATCTGGATTATCTGCAGTGGAGTAAATCGTTGAAACCGGTTAATCTGTTGAATCTGGTTTATCTGCAGTGGGGTAGATCATTGAATCCGGTTCATCTGTTGAATCTGGATTATCTGCAGTGGAGTAGATCATTGGATCATCTGGACGTTCTGCTGTAGTGTAGATAGTGGTGGTGTCTCTGTTCTTGCACTGGAACTCGCTGATTTCCTGATAATTATGGTCATTCCAGTCAATGTCCTGCAAAAGAACTCATGTTATCTTCCAAACCCTTACACATTTGAACATTGAACCATTATTTGTTATCACTAGCAGATACATGTTGAGTTTTAGATGCTGGTGAGCAGGAGAGAGATGTTCAGAGTCAGCAGCACCAAACCAATGAGCAACAATCAGCTTTTACCAGCACTGACATTACAGCTGGTGTTTTCAAGAGCTCATAAGATCATCATCATCATCATCATCATCATCATCATCGTGTCACGGGTGGTTGCAGGAAGGCAGACAGAGACGAGGATTAAACACAGGACAGCAGAACAGGTAGCAACACACACTAAATATAAGGGGAGATCAGACAAAGACTGACAGAACAGACACAGATTACACTGACTAACAGAACACAGGTGATACAGATGACGATGGTGACTAAACAGGTGATACAACTGAACTGATAATGACAGTAACCATAGCAACGATGGAGAGGCGGGAAAAGAACAAAGGAAAACAGGAACAAATCAAAACACAAACTGAAAGTCCAAACAAGCATTGACACGTGACACATCTTCATCACCATAAACACTCACATCTGCAGTGATTTCTGCTCTTGTATTCAAAGGCAAAAGCCCGACGGCGACTGTCAAAACATCAGAGAAATAAAGTTACATTCAAACAACAAACATTAGAAAGAGATGTGTGTGTACATGCGTCTTTAGATACGCTCAATGACTGACTGTCAACATCTTTTCCACAAGGTCAACCATGATGAAGACATGATTCCTTCATTTAAACCCTGATTTATACAAAGTTTCTTAAAAATCTCCGGGATAGTTTTCACTGCTCACATAGTATTTATAACTAGCAATATGTGACCCCTTCACCCGGGCCCTACTCGCCCCACTCTGTGCGGGCCTCGAACCCGGGTCTCCGGCGTGAGAGTCAGGAACTGTGAAGACTGCAGCTTCTAGCGTCTGTCGCTAGAGCGCCTATTGAGATCAGAGGAGTGAGGTTTACTCGCACAGCGACTACTAGCTGGCCTCCGTTACATATACAGTATATGAAAGCAATAGATGTCTATGGGAAATCCCCATTTAGAGAGCAGATGTAAGTAAATGTGTTTGTTTAGTTTCCAGAGAAACGTGCATCTAAATCTGACCGTGCTGGTAAAGTCCTGATTGTGTAACTCTTGGTGATTTCTTACTTCTCTTTCTACGCAACACCATCAGCGCCATGAGGAAGATGATGATGATGACTAACCCAACACAGATATAGATGACAGACCCTGAATCAGAGCCGTGACCTGTAACACACATTTAATGTACTTTAAACTGATATATAGAGGCATCACACTCAAATCCTCAAGAAATAAGAGTCTTAAAGAGTGGCAGACAGATGAACTGACCTGATGAGATGGTATGAACTGTGTGATTCACGCTGATGGATTGTAGAGTCAGTTCTGTTGTACTGAAATATGATGATGTTGTTTTTGAAAAAGAGCTTATTGCTGAAACCTCAGTGGTCTTATTATCTGATGGATGACAGGAAAGATCAACTTAAAGTCAATGTTTCTAAAACACTGACACTTAATCCAACTTAAAATAAATAAACAATAATTTGTTATATCGTGTTCTGTAGAGCTGTTTTATAAGTGATTTTATAATGTATTAATGTAATGTAATGAAACTTTTATTTCCCTGTTTATTACTGTGAAGCTGCTTTGAAACAATATTGTGGCCTTATTTTATATGATGACCAATTGGCCTATTCCCTTGTAGTTAATTTCTACTACAGGTACACTTCTAATAAATATAAGCACTTACCCAGTTTAACCAGCAACATAATCTCTGAATAGTCATCAGGTCCAGTCCTCTCCACAGCACACCAGTATTGGCCTTCATCCTCTGTTCTCAGATCAGTGATGGTGACGGTGAAAACTCTGGCCGTCGTGTCGTCAGTCAGAGAGAATCTCTCGTCTTTAGCTGGAGATCCTGATTTAACCATGATGTTTCTAAATCCAATGATGGGACACTTCCCCTTACAAAAATACTTTGAATATGATTCATATCCAGATTCATATGAGCATCTGATCTCAACTCTCTCTCCTCTGTCTCCAGTAATTGTCTGTGAAGCTCCAACAACAACAGCTGAAAACACAAATATCATTATATAGAGCTGTTATGTGTGAGCAAGAGACATAAGCAGGCCAGAATAATAACTTACAAATATCATCCATATGAGTCTGATGATCATGTGATAACAGAGGAAAAACAAGAGAAGATGTCAAACTCTGTGTAAAAGAGCTGAGAGTCTCAAACTCACCTGTACAGATGCTGGAAAAGAGCAGCAGGACGTCCAACATGATGAAATTTGACAAGCGTTTCGCTTAAATAAAAGACCAGATTCTGTGTGACAAACGTTACTGTCGTTCTCTTCCGTACTGAGAGAACAATGTGTGTCGGCAACTCATATTAACATTTCCTTCCTCTTCTGTATCTGTAACCACATCAGCTCAACAGGACATCATAAAAGAGCTCATTTACTCTGACAAACAACACATGCTTTGCTTATATGATGATCTAAACAACACAATACTTAGTTTCATTATATGCATGTCATTTTTTATCAAAATCAAAACTAAGATAAGGTTATTATTTGTATATGTTTAGGTTTTGTAACTGGTCTCAGTTTCTTTTGAGTTTTAATCCTAATTCTTACCTTCACTAGTTCATTTTAAAAGGTGGCCAAATCATCTTTAAAAGTAGGCTACAAACAGACAATCTCTTTATAAATCTTAAAGGTCCCGTTCTTCATGGTCCCATGTTTCAAACTTTAGTTAGTGTGTAATGTTGCTGTTAGAGCATAAATAATATCTGTAAAATTATAAAGCTCAAAGTTCAATGCCAAGCGAGATATTTTATTTAACAGAAGTCGCCTACATCGAACGGCTGGTTTGGACTACATCCCTCTACTTCCTTCTTTAATGACGTCACTAGAACAGTTTTTTGACTAACCTCCGCCCACAGGAATGCTCCCTCAACTCTACCGATATTCGTTTATGTACTTGCGCACTTCTTATAACTTACTGTGTTTACTCAGCTCTTACGGTGATTTTCTGAAGTAAAACTGACGCTTCATCTTTTGTGTGATGTACAATAAACTTTATTAAACTCATCAGTATATGTTTGATCATCATTCAGACAGCAGACTTGTAGGCTATTAATAAATAATTGATACATACAAGCAGATGACAAATACGTTATAATAACCGTAATTAAACTACTAAACTATTCATGGGTTTCATCAGGTCCCTTTCCACAGGTGTATAAAATCAAGCACCTAGATTATGAATGCAGACTGCATTGTGCGTGATTAATACACCTGTGGAAAGGGACCTGATGAAACCCATGAATACCTGTTTCATCTCTATACAGCACTCTGACTCTGTAGGCATTATTGTCCGACTCGAAATGAACACCGTTACTGAGAGTTTCTGATATTATCATCATTCCGTGAGATGAAATTGACCTTTCGCCGGCCCCTCCCCCAAAACGGCCATTGTCCAATCACACATCATAGCAACCGTTACTATGTGAGCATGTCCGACAAACATTCTCCAAGCAAGATGGTGAAGCGGTGCGCCCACGGCGTTTGTAAATATGTGGAATAAGGGCTGCCTCCGACAAAAAACATTTTCTAATCGACCATAGTTATTCATTTAAGCCATTAGTGGACAAATCGCCCCTTTATATTAATTGAATTACTTAAATAGGCTATATAGCCTACAGGATAATGAGCGTTTACATAATATAGCCGCACAAATAAAGCTTGCCACAAAGAACCAGTAAAAGTAATTTGGGGTCAGTAAGATTTTTTAAGAAATTAAGAAAAGTAATAGGCAAGGATGCATTCAATTGATCAAAAGTGACAGTATAGACATTTATAACGTTAGAAAAGCTTTCTATTTCAGAAAACTCTGAAACTTTCTATTAATCAAAGAATCCTGAAAAACAAAACAAAACAAAAAACAGTTTTCTACATTGATAACAATCAGAAATATTTATTGAGCAGTAAATCAGCGTATTATTCCCTCAGGTAGGTTGCACGTTTTCTTGCGTGGGTGGATGTTGGAATCAATAATCACGTTGTTTGCATTCGCCTATGATTTGCCGAAATCAAAATGCTGACATTGAAAGTCTCGCTCGGAGCGGTAAATCAAACAATGATTTGTCCCTAAATAATGCTATATTAAATCATAATATATTATATATTATTATTATTGATAGGATGATAACAGGTGTCGTGATCAGCACTGCTGCTGTATCAGTCAGTGGTTAGATCAGCTTTGCAGTCAAAAAAAAAAACAGGACAAGGGAGATATAAATTATGCATTATTAATTATGACAAATAAATTATGCCCAAAATACGGGACATTTGGCAACCCTAACGTTAGTTTTTTCCCTTCCCCAATAACAAAGCACATAACGTTAGCAGGGCTGAACTGGAACAAAACAATACAAATCTAATTTGCTAATAAAAATGAGCAAAATATAGCTAACAGCTCAGATAACTGCGATTGTCTGCAACAAATCGGAGAAAATCAAGACAGAAGAAGAGGTCTACATTGCCTACGGATGCTGGTTGATCACAAACTTCCAAGATGCCATCTGCAAGTGTTTATGTCGATTGCGTGGGTATTAGAGATTTTTCTGCGATTGTCATGGGGTTTCTCAGATTTCGCTTGAGACCGGTAAGCATTAGCCTTGATAGTTGTCGTATCTCCTTCATTGTGTATTTTTATATTTCGAATATATCCCTCCACGGCATACTGTAACCCCTTTTGCCTCGATCTGGAGGATATCGCGGAGGTATTACTCCAAAAAAGGTCATTGACATGCAGGGGTATACCTCTTCCCATCATGGCAATCTGTCGCGCTGGTCGTGTTTGACCATTTGTTTGTCGGACGTAGCAACAGTAACTAAGGGGGGCGGGGCTCGGCGAAAGGTCAATTGTCCTGACAGACTGAGCGTGAGCTCATGAAGCTCCGCCCCCTGTGTTGTGCAGCAGCAGCTTATTTGCATTTAAAGGGCACACACTAAAACAGCGCGTTTTTCTGAGCCCCAAAAAATGACAATTTAAACATGCTGTAAAAAATGATCTGTTGGGTATTTTGAGCTGAAACTTCACATACACACTCTGGGGACATCAGAGACTTATTTTACATCTTGTGAAAAGGGGCATAATACGGGACCTTTAATTTAATGAGCAAAATGTGGTTCAGAATAGTCTCATATGGAGTAAAACATCACGTAACACCACAGGACAGGTCATGCACACATTTATAAGAGGCTTGTCAGGAGTTCATCTCTTTGCTGCTGATTTCAGTCAAACTGAGTCGTTTAGATGGAGATTTGCTACATAAGACGACAGGAGTGTGTGTATCTCTGTGTAGTGTTTCACATCACCTGTAGAGGGCTCGATGTAGCACAGCTCACGGACTGAGGAGGGTTTCCAGCAGGGCTACTATTAAACTGTTGCCTCGGGTTGAAGGTTTGACATTGTATTATATTTGACTGAAATTCTTGTATTGAAATATTTTACCCATTTACCAACAATAAAACCATTATACAAAAGTGACTCTAAATATATATTTTAGGTATGGAGTGTCATATTTTGAGTTCTGATGTTTGGATTTGGGTCATTGGGTTAGTTTTGTTACTCAGATCTGGCGACACTGACTCTAAAACACACCAGAATCACTTCACACAGCGTCTCCAGGAGAGGAGAAGAGGATATATGTAGCAGGTTGAAAAATGTATGTAAAATAAAAGAGGAAAAAAAGGACACCCCTTTAAAATGTTGCTGTTATTATTGTCTCCTGTAGAGGGCGTTTAGCGCTGTTGAATTTACATTTACATTTACATTTACATTTAGTCATTTAGCAGACGCCTTTATCCAAAGCGACTTACAAATTAGGACTAATTTCAGCGAGTCATCATAAAGAGGCAAAAGCAACAACAACGCAGGAAGTGCTCAAAATACGAAGTTCAGGTATTATTCAGAGTAGCATAAGCCTGATAAGTGATGTTTCAAAGGGAAAGGAATTATTATTATTTTTATTTTTTTCTATAAGGTTAAGTGCTCACGGAAGAGATTGGTTTTCAACTGTTTTTTGAATGTTGTCAGGGATTCTGCATTCCGGATGAGGGTGGGGAGAGCGTTCCACCAGCATGGAACTGTGAATGAGAATGTTCTGGAAAGTGATTTTGTGGCTTTCTGTGATGGAACCACGAGACGTCGCTCGTTGACCGATCGTAGGTGTCTGGTAGGGATGTAGACTCGTAGGAGTGAGTGAAAGTAGGAGGGAGCTGAGCCTGTGATAGTTCTGTAAGCAAGCGTCAGTGCCTTGAACTTGATGCGAGCAGCTAGAGGTAGCCAGTGCAGAGAGATGAACAGAGGAGTGACGTGGGCCCTCTTGGGCTCGTTGAAGACAAGACGAGCTGCAGCATTCTGGATCATCTGTAGGGGTTTGGTTGCACATGCTGGGAGTCCAGCCAGAAGGGCATTGCAGTAGTCAAGCCTAGAGATGACCAGGGCCTGGACGATAAGTTGTGTTGCATGCTCAGTTAGGAAAGGCCTGATCTTCCTGATGTTGTGCAGTGCAAACCTGCATGATCGAGCTGTCTTTGAAATGTGATCTGTGAAGGTCAGCTGGTCATCAAACGTTACTCCAAGATTTCTGACCGATCTTGATGGGGTGATTAATGATGACTCTAGCTGGATGGTGAAGTCGTGCTGTAGAGATGGATTGGCAGGGAGGACGAGAAGCTCAGTCTTTGCCAGGTTGAGCTGCAGGTGATGTTCCTTCATCCATGTGGAGATGTCCGCCAGACAGCTTGAGACCCGTGCAGCTACTGTGGGATCATCTGGTTGAAAGGAGAGGAAGAGCTGTGTGTCATCAGCATAGCAGTGGTAGGAAAAACCGTGTGCCTGTATGATGTGTCCCAGTGATGTGGTGTAGATGGAGAAGAGGAGGGGACCAAGAACTGAACCCTGGGGAACCCCTGTGGTCAGCTGATGTGCTCTGGATACCTCACCTCTCCATGCGACCTTGAAGGACCTACCTGTGAGATAGGACTCAAACCAGTGGAGTGAAGTTCCTGTGATGCCCAGTGATGAGAGGGTGGACAGAAGGATCTGATGATTCACCGTGTCGAAGGCAGCAGACAGATCCAGGAGAATGAGGACTGAAGATTTGGAAGCAGCTTTTGCGATCCGTAGGGCTTCTGTGACTGACAGTAATGCAGTCTCAGTTGAATGTCCTTTCTTGAAGCCAGATTGGTTGACATCCAGCTGGTTGTTTAGAGACAAGAAGGATGTTAGTTGGTTGAAGACAGCTCTTTCAAGTGTCTTCGCAATGAATGGTAGGAGAGAGATAGGTCTGTAATTCTCTACAAATTATGTGTTTAGCGTTGGTTTTTTGAGCAGTGGAGTAACCCGAGCCTGCTTGAATACTGTAGGGAAGGTGCCAGTGTGGAGGGATGAGTTGATGATGTGTGTGAGTGATGGTAGAAGTGTGGGAGAGATGGCTTGTAGAAGGTGTGAGGGGATGGGGTCAAGCGGGCAGGTGGTAGGGTGACTGGAGAGGAGAAGTGTAGATACTTCTTCCTCGGTTAGCGAAGAAAAGGAGGACAGAGGGGTATTGGCTGTGGAAGGGGTCGGTCTGGGTTCCTGTGTGTGTGGAGCTGAGAACTGACTGCTGATAGCTGTTGTTTTGTTGGTGAAGAAGGTCGCAAAATCGTCAGCAGTTAAGGAGGAGGCGGGAGGTGGTGGAGGTGGACAGAGGAGAGAGTTGAATGTCTTGAAGAGTAATCGTGTGTTGGAGGAGCTGTTGATCTTGTTGTGGAAGTATGAAGATTTTGCAGCATGAACATCAACAGAAAAGGAGGAGAGGAGAGATTGATACATACTCAGGTCAGATGCGTCTTTTGATTTGTGCCATTTCCTCTCCGCTGCCCTGAGTTCGGTCCGGTGTTCCCGAAGAACCTCAGATAACCAGGGGTTAGAGGGAGTAGCGCGTGCTGGCCTGGAGGAGAGAGGGCAGATAATGTCTAGAGAAGAGATTAGAGTGGAGCATAAGGTGTCCGTTGCGGTATTCACATCCAGAGATGAGAATTGTGAGGGTGGGGGAAGAGAAGATGACACGGCAGAGGAAAGATGGGAGGGGGAAAGTGAGCGCAGGTTTCGTCTGAAAGTGACTGGTGGTGGGGGTGGTGGTGCAGGGGTAGAGAGTTGTAGACTGAAAGTAATGAGGAAATGATCTGAAACGTGGAGAGGTGTCACCAGGATGTTTTCTGTGGTGCAGTTGCGTGTGTAAACCAGGTCCAGTTGGTTGCCTGATTTGTGAGTAGCTGTGGTGATGAGTCGTTTGAGATCGAAAGAGGCTAGGAGAGAGGTGAAGTCTGTTGCATGTGGCTTTTCGAGATGAATGTTGAAGTCACCGAAGACTAGAAGTGGGGTGCCGTCCTCAGGGAAAGTGGACAGCAGCACATCCAGCTCATCTACAAAGTTACCCAGCTGACCTGGGGGGCGATAAATGACTACAATATGGATTTTAATGGGAGTTGTAAGTGTAATAGCATGATATTCAAATGAGTTGTTGTTGCATAGAGAAGAGAGCGTGGAGTATTTGCAATTGTTAGAAACGAGAAGCCCTGTACCCCCACCTCTCCCAGACTGGCGAGGGGAGTGGGAGAAGGAGAAATTGCTAGAGAGAGCAGCAGGGGTTGCTGAGTCTTCTGGACGAATCCAGGTCTCAGTCAGCCCCAAGATACTAAGAGTAGAATGAGATGCAAAGGCTGGAATGAAGTCAGCTTTATTGACTGCTGACTGACAATTCCATAGACCCACGGAAAGAGAGAGAGGAGTATGTGAGGATGTGAGGATGGGACGCAGATTGGCAGTATTGCGCTGCCTATTGCGCGTGATGAAAGGACGGTGCCGAGAGATAACAGGAATGTATTGAAAGCACATGTTGATTAAGGTGAACAATAAGGTAAGTAGAGGGAAGAGAAAGGGAAGAGGAGATACGTAAGTGCCTTTTTGGTGTCCTTGCTCGGTGGAGTCGCGCAGGTAGAGTCGCTGGTCTTTTCCCGAGTCGGTCTTCACACGAGGAGGCTGAACACGAGAGCTGAACGCTTCCGCTGACGCTTCCGCGACAGCGCGCAAATTACACAGATATACGGATAATGCTTTCACCGCTTGAGTGAGTACAGCTGTTTCGGTCTGGCAATTAAGTGTAAATAACGCGAAAATGTGGCAATTCCAAACTGCTAGGAGCAAAGGCTTAAGTGCAAATGTAACAATCATTTTAATTTTCACTCGCGGCTGTTGTTAATTGTGCCAACGCGTCTCACTAAAATACAGAATTATGTGAAGTTAAAAATACAAAATAACAAGAGGATCGAAGATAGGCTTACCTTGACTAAAATACAACACTGAAATAACGGGGGAACAGAGTATTCTGGCAAAAACACTTGCGCGTTCTTGCTGTGCCTCTAGTATGCTTGTCGCTGGTCCAGTAGAATTAAGCTACTGCACCGGGTGCTTCAGAGTTAAAACCTGATTTCTGCCAGTTCATTTTCTCCTTGCATCTTCATTGTTGTGCATGCTAGAAGCCACGCATTACAGTTTTTCAAAAATTTCCATTAAGTTCCAAAAATGTATTTGTGAATGTTCTCTGAACTTTCAAAGCATCCTGTTTTTTTTTATTTTTTATTTTTTTTTATTAAACTCCTGTCTCACAGCGTTTCATTTATCATTCTACAGGTGAGCAAAAACGATTAAAAAAACTGGTCGAAACTGATGTTTCAAACATGTATATGTTGATTTTTGCTGGGTTACTGAGAAAGACTGTTAGTTGTATTCAGGGCCTGAAGTTAACTTTTTTGACCACCAGCCACTGTGGCAGGTGGATTTAAAAATTCACCTGCCACAGTAACTTTTTACCAGCCAGTTTTTTTTTTTTTTTTTTTGCCTCATAAAGGTGAAAAATAGAAATCACACAAACATTGTTCTTTAACTTGTAAGAATACACATTTAAGTGCTGCATCTTTTTATTCATTGATTTGTTGTGTCACAGACATAGTCATATGTCATATTCATATATACTGACTGCTGCTAATCTGAGTCCACAAAAAAGGAGCAGATGCACTCCTCTTTCTCCACTGCTGCTGCATCTTCATGAGGTCTGGTCTCCTTGACATGTCCCCACCACTTTTTGACATGTCCCCACCCCCACCAGAACTGGGGCCCCCCACACCCAAGACAAAAATGGTTTGGCCACTGATCAAAATTTGATGTTGTCATTAATTTGAAGTTCAGTACGCTCAAAATGCCCGGTCAGCACAAGTCCGGTGCTCAGAAGAGGAAAGAAAAGAGAAGAAGAAAATAGAGGTTTTCTAAACAAATATATAAAAATAAAAGCGGTGACGGTGAAGCTGGAACTAGTAAAGTCAACGTAAAGCAAGGTAAGAAACAGCGCAGCAAACGCTTACGAGCATTGTCAGGAGTTTTCCTGCATTAAAATTTTTGGGGCGGCCGAAGATTTTTGTCCCGCCAAAGCCGTCTCGATTTTTGTCCCGCCAAAGCCTTATTTGATCGGTAAGTGATGTAGAATAGAATGACTGCTGCGCAGTGCGCCTGACAGGGCGATAACGAGCAGAGAGAGCCGCGCGCGCGCACTCTCACGTCTTCAAACAACACGTCGAGCGCTGTCTTGCGCTCTCTCAGTCGCGCATATTAATCAAAGTCAATTGAACCGTTAAGCAGAACTAAATTAATATTAATATTACTGGTAAAGTTACCGGGTACCGGACATTTTCTCACTGGTTCCCAACTCAACATACACACGCACACACATCTGTGTAACTGTCATTGTACCATAACCAACGTCAGCTTTGCTTTATCTCATCTCATCCCATCTCACCAACAGTTTAATACTGTTACTCGCACATCCAAAACATCGTATTTTACGTCGCGGACTAAAAAAAAAAAAAAAAAAAAAAAACAGACGCAAAAAAACCCAACAACTAATGAATCACTCAATTCTCATTGCTACCCGCCAATGTGGCAGGTAGATTGACAGTTTTACCCGCCAATTGCAAAATTCACCCGCATTTGGCGCGTGGTCGGGTGTTAATTTCAGGCCCTGGTTGTATTAATACGCATGCAGTAGTAATGAGTCAAATATCAGATTACACACGAGTGACAAATATGTAAATTTGAAGTGAAATGAGAGAAAATACTCATGTGAAAATAATTTAGGAATGTTTCTAAAGTGTTTTATATGTTGATTGTAATTTGATGACAACGTTTAAGCGAGTTAAAAGTACATTTGCTACTGGAGTTATCTCGAGCCAAAATGGCAGTGCATGTATGCGTGACCTGGAGCCAAAATGGCGGCTTGCATGTAAAACATGAGGTTAGTGTGAAGCCAAATGCGAGATTCATTTATGTGACAGTGTGAAAATGGAATTAATGTTCATGAGGATGTGAAAACATGTGAAAACAGTAGCAGGTCAATGTATTGTGATTGATTATAATGTGTTGCAGAACAAGTCAAGTACATACAAAAGTAACTTCTGAAAAGCCTTTATTGAAAAGTTATGTTCTTTAATGGAATGTGTTGTGTTACAGACAAACAAGTTATTGTTGTTCTGTAAAGTTAAATATGTTAATGTTGTGAATACATTGAGAGCTAAGAAAAACGAGAGAGTTAATTAAACTTTGCCGGAGCTTACAGCCAGTACTCCTGTCTCACAGCGTTTCTTTTATCACTCTACAGAGCCGGCAGAAGTGGTAAATTCACCTCACCCATTGATGTGGGTAACATAAACAGGGTAAAAAGAAGGGAATTTACCTTCTATAAGCTTTAACTGTAGATGAGCTGTTCTAAGTACAAAATAAATAAATATTGAAGTTCACACCTTTTTTTTCATTTTTTTCATTTATATATATGTTTTTGTAGTTAGCAACATATATTTTTTTTTAGTAACACTAGAGTTTAACTTACGTTTGTTGTGATTTTATGTGTTGCTGTTACGTAGATCAGTTCTGTCTGTCCTGTGTTGCTTCAGGAGACTTTATATTAGCATAATAATCACCGGCTGTCTCTGTTCTGCTCTTGAGTCTATGGCGGCCCATAGAACCGTTCATATGACAGTTTAATAATTGTTAATTGTTAAGTAACTTTCCTTGTGAGCAATATTACATACAGAAGAATACTGATAAAAATGTGTTTTGTACAGAAAAGTGTGTCAAAAATGTTTGATTTTACCAAATTCTGACATTCTTTTTCATTTATCATTGATCACTGAATATATCGGACCCTCGTTTGTTGAGATGTTTTGTGGATGTGTTGCTGTTACGTAGATCAGTTCTGTCCCGCTGTCCTGTGTTGCTTCAGGAGACTTTATTTTGGCATAATAATCACCGGCTGTATCTGTCACCTGATTGGTCGAGTGGGTGTGACTGGGGTTTGAATCAGGCCGGCGACTGGTTACTGTGGCATTAACAGTAGAGACTTTTGGGCGGGTGTTTAGGTGTGATGCAGGCGTCTGATTGGTTGAAGATGCAGGCATCTGATTGGTTGAAGATGTTACCATGGTGACATCTGTGTTTAGAATCTCTTCATATACGTGGTCAGTCTGAAAAACAACACATACATCAATAATTTACTAGTTTACATATATTAACCACTCTGCAGATCAATAAACAATCATGTAACATGTATTTCTGATCTTCTAGGTAAAGATTTGAACACCCACCTCTGTATTGTGCTGCATGTTTTGCTGAAATAAAGCTTTATAAAACCAGAGAAAAGTCAATTTACACACAAAAACAAGAATATAATAATAAAAATACTCACAAACAAACTGTTACCTGTCCCAGATTTCCTCTTCCTCTTCTTCAGGATGATGAAGGTTCCAGAACACAGAGTCAGAACCAGCAGAACCGAACCCAGACCGCCAGCAACAGAAGCCAGATCTGAAGGCAACGCTAAACACATGATATTTACATGATGAAACACAAACTGATTCTGATTATACTGGAAAATCAACAATAACATAATAATAACTGATATAAATTCCTTTGATTATTGTACCATTAGGAATATTGTAATATTGTAAATATACAGTTATATTGTGTAACCGAAGTGAAACTGCAATGGTAAACCTCAACTCTTCAGAAGAAAACACTTCTCTTTACGGTTGATGTCAAACCAAATTAACCACATGAAATCTGATATGTGCATCATTTATATGTATACAGTGGTTAATATGTGTCTCCACAAATATTCAAAGCAATTTCCTTTCAAAGAGTGATCATGTGATCAGAGAGTTGCATTATGGGTAGTGTAGTTTGTGTTCTTACTAGTGTTTGTCTGATAGAGTTGAACTGTAGTAATTCCTGTTGTTGTTCTTGTTGTTTCAGTTTCTGTTTGATGAGTCGCTGACAGAGAGAAACACTTAACACGGTTTGCTATTGCTGCATATGAACACATGTTGTTTTCTGTTCACATCACTTAATATTGATAATCAGTATTAATAAAAGGTAAATTCTCTTACCCTGTTTATCCTCTTCTCCTCTTCTGGAGACGCTGTGTGAAGTGATCCTGGTGTGTTTCAGAGTCAGGGTCGCCAGATCTGAGTAACAAAATAATAATAATAGACAAACACACTCATAACATTGTTTGCTATTGCTGCATATGAACAAATGTTGTGTTTTCTGTTCATATAACTCATTACTGATAATCAGATTTTATTAGTGCTCATTTAGAAGACACTTTATTATCTGAAATGATACAGTCACTTTGGATAAAAGTTTCTGTCAATAAATGCATACAAATCCCACATAAAGAAATGCTGCGCTCATGTCACTATTAATGATTTTCCTCAGAAAAACTGTCTTAGAAACTGCAGAACAAAGAAAGCGCTAAAGAAAACACTGTGTGTAAAACGACACGTCAAACATTCAGTTGTTGTACATTTGATTAATGTGTTGAGGAACATCACAACCTCTAAATGCAATTTTGGTTTATTTTTCACAGAAGTTGAAGCTTTGATGAAATTCATGAATGCATCATTAAAATTGTGTATAGACGCTTTATTTCTTTATTCAGTATAATCACAGTAACTTTACATTACTTTACATACTTAACAATTTTCATCAAAACCCATGAGTGCAGATGTCAGCGGGTGCAGTGTGTGTGTGTGTGTACCTGTGCTGGTGTGTTCAGTGCTGCTATTCGGACTAATGCTGGATGTTGAGATCTGGACACGTGTCGTTGTCTCTGGAGCTGAGAAATGAAGAAGAACTGTCACACCATAATAAATATATTTAGATTAGATAGCTTTTTCATTGTCATTCAACTGTAAATTTAGAGTGCACATATGAACAAAATTCCATTCCACTGGCTCATAAAAAAAAAAAAAAAAAAAAAATATAACACTAAAAAGAGTTTGACAGCAGCATAAAAATAATAATGTTGCACATGATAATTGGCGGCATGTAAATCTACCGTTTGCCCTTGTTAAGTGGTGGCATATAAATAGTTATTCCACATTATAAATAAATACTATAATTGTAATAACCCAGTCCAGTTCACATGAGGCTCACAGCAGAGGATTCAGTGAGATATAGTGGTTAAGGTTGAGGTTTGCAGTCCCCAAACCAGACAGAGATGCAGCTGGTCAGTGTGTTCTCTATAGTGCCTTTGTAGAAAGTGCTGAGGATGGGAGGGACAGCGCAAAAAGTATAGATGCTGCTGAGCTCTCTTTGAAAGAGAGGCAGTGTTGAGGCTCCATGTCAAACTCTCTGTGATCTGCACCCCCAGGAACTTGGTGCTACTGACTAATTCCACCGCAGTGTCGTTGATGAGGAGTGGTGTGTGGCTGTGTTGCTTTCTCCTGAAGTCAACAATGATCTCCTTCGTTTTGTCAACATTCAGGAGCAGGTTGTTTGTGTCGCACCAGTCCACAAGCTGTCTCACCTCCTCCCTGTAGGTCTGTTCATTGGCATCCTGGATGAGGCCCACCACTGTCGTACCATCCTCATACTTCACAACATGGTGTTTTATTGACAAAGTTCAGGAGGAACATGTTCAAATTATTTATCCAATCATCACATCATTCCAATCATCACGTCATTCCAACCGGCTGTCAACAGTCAATAATCAACATGTCTACTCAATTAACAAAATGAGTTGAGGCCTATATATATATATATATACTAGGGCTGTCAATCGATTAAAAATTTTAATCGCGATTAATCGCATGATTGTCATGAGTTAACTCGCGATTAATCGCACTTTTTTTTTATTTGTTCTAAATGTACCTTAAATTAATACTTTTCAAGTTTGTAATATTCTAATCAACGTGGGCATGGATAAATATAGATTTATGCAAATGTATGTTTATTATTGAAACCATAGTCAATATAGAGCATAAGGACGAGACATGTTTCAAAGGTCATAGATGTTTTTTAAAGAACTTGTTCATGTCTATTAGACACATGTAGAAAGAACAAAAAAATGCCAGGTTACCATTACTTCTCTTTCTTTGCACTGAGCAATTTACTAACACAAACATGTTTAGATTTTTGCATGACAGGGCAGCTCTTCTGAAAATGCTAAATGTACATTTATTATTTATTATTACATTGTAGTTTGTCTCTCTCTGTGCCCATTTTGAGGAAGCTAAATTCTCAATAAAACTGTTTTCATTGGTATATTTTACTGTTTCTGTTGTCAAACAACGGAATGAATTTGAATTGGTGACTGAAACGCGACCCATTAAGACATAACCAGCTCTCCCTTCCAAGATGTTAAGTTAATCTGCACAACAATTCTGATAATCGAGCCGTCGTCTGATGAAATCAAATTCACATAAGATAAAGACAATATCTGTGCTCTGATTTCAGCTATACTTGTAAAATTAGAGAAGCAACATAATATCTGTGCTTAACTGAATTAAAGCGCTGCTCCTCCGCGCGAGACACAGAGAGAGAGAGAGAGAGAGAGAGAGAGAGAGAGAGAGAGAGAGAGAGAGAGCGAGCGAGCGAGCGAGCGAGCGAGAGGTGCGCGCGCGTGCTGAGAGAGCAGTACTGGCGGTACCAGTAGATTCTCATAAACTAAATAAGGTTTAGGCGCTTTGTTGAAGGGAAAAAATCGCTAAAGGGGTCTGCAATGTCGCTAAGTTGGCAACACTGTGTATCTCCATTTCTCCAACTAGAGGTTGGGCCACGGGTCAAACAGAAAATATGAAATGAAAAACTAATGAAAAAAATTAGTGCCGTTAATATGATTTTGCGTTAATGCGTTATTAACGCGCTAACTTTGACAGCCCTAATATATACACAATCAATTCACCTATGTTCCTCTACAGTTTTCAGCATCCCTCCACCACCCTGTCTCCTCACACTCATCTGGTTACATTCCTAACCAGAAATATGGGGGGAATACTCTGGGTTCAGGGTATATCATGGAACTTTACTCTGATCTGATTATTTGTAAGTGTGAACTCGTGAAGTGTTTCGTGCTGAACCTGGCATCATGGTGAACAGTAATGGACTCGATAGCCGGTGTTCAGGGAGATGACACTGGAGATGTTATTTCCAACCCTTACAGCCTGAGGTCTGTCTGTTAGAAAGTCCAATAGCCAGTTACACAGGGGGGTGCTAAGGCCCAGTTTGCTTAACAGATTCTGTGGGATGATCGTGTTGAATGTCGAGCTAAAGTCCACAAACAGCATTCGCGCGTGAGTGTTCTCCTCTAGATGGGCCAGGCTACAAAAGAGTAGAGAGGAAATGTTGTCTCTTGTGGAGCGATTGGGGAGGTAAGCAAACTGGAAACACTCTCAGAAATAAAGGTACAAAAGCTGTCACTGGGACGGTACCCTTCAAAAAGGTTCAAATATGTACCATTTAGGTACTAATATTTACACTTTTGGTAACGATATGTATACCCTTTGAGAGACTACTATGCACTCTTTAGGTACAAAGGTGTACCTTTTGAAAAGGTACCGCCCCAGTGATAGCTTTTGTGTGTTTTTTTTCTGAGAGTGAAGGGTCAAATGTGGAGGGGAGTTTTGAGATAATATGGTCCTTTACCAGTCTCTCGAAGCACTTCATCATTATAGAAGTGAGTGCAACAGGACGATAATCATTGAGGAATGTAATTGTGAATTTTTTGGGCACTGGTTTTGAGCATGATGGAACAACAGCCTGATTCAGCGAGGTGTTGAAGATGTCTGTGAGGACAGGATCCAGCTGATCAGCGAATTCCTTAAGCACCCGTCCTGGGATGTTGTCAGGGCCCGCCGCCTTCTGGGCGTTGACTTTTTTCAGGTTCCTTCAGACGTCAGCTGTGTTAAGACTGAGTACCTGCTCGTCAGAATGAGGAACACTTTTTCTCACAGGAGTGTTGTTTAGTGCTTCAAACCGTCCAAAATATGTGTTGAGTTTGTTGAGAAAGCGTGTGTTGTCCTCACAGGGTGGTGGAGTCTGCATACCCTGCCACATGCGCTTGGTGTTCGTTGGGTCACAGACGAAACCCTGCATTTTCTGGCTATGGGCACGTTCTGCAGCCCTAATGGCACGGTTCAGGTTGGCTTCAGCTGTTCTGAGCGCCCCCATGTGACCAGCTTTGAACGCAGCATTTCGTGCCTTTAGCATTGCACCTACCTCGCTGGTCATCCAGGGCTTCTGATTGACTCGTGTCGTGATGTTCTTTGTGACACATGCATCCTCCATGCACTACTGAATATATGTGGACACAGGCGCAGCACACTCCTCTGCATTGATGTGTATCCCAATCAGTGCAGTCAAAGCGGTCCTGTAATGCTGACTTAGCACCCTCAGGCCAGACCCTCACCTGCTTCACTGTTGTTTTTTCCTGATAAGCAGTGGCCTGTATGCAGGAATTAGCATCACAGAGAGGTGGAGCCGATGTGGGGGCGGGGGACTTCCTCAAATATTCCTGTAAATGTATATATTCCTGTAAATTCTCGCTTATCGGGCTTATGCTACTCTGAATAATGCCTGAACTTCGTATTTTGAGCACTTCTTGCGTTGTTTTTTGCCTCTTCACGATGACTTGCTTAATTTAGTCCCAATTTGTAAGTCGCTTTGGACAAAAGCGTCTGCTAAATGACTAAATGTAAATGTAAATGCCTTCTTGGTGTTAGTGTAGGCTAGATCCAGTCTGTTCATGTTCCTGGTAGCAAAATCCACATACTGATGGAAATGAGGGAGAACTGTCTTCATTTTAGCCTGGTTAAAGTCCCCTGTCACAATGAAAACACCCTCCAGATGTTTTGCAGATCACTGATGGAGCGGTAGAGCACGTTCAGGGCCTCCTTAGTGTTTGCACTGGGTGGGATGTATACTGATGTAATGATGATAGTTGTAAATTCTGCAGAATAGTCTGCATTTTATAGTCAAAAACTCTATGTCCGAAGAGCAATGACTTGAGACCACTGTGTAGGGTTGGGTACTGAACTCTGTACTTTTAATGGCACCGACTGAATTATGTCAGTACTACTGAGAACCGATTCACATTAAATCAATAGGTGTCAAATTTCCATACCTGAAAACGCATCTGGGCGCGAGAGTAAGACTATTTAAATACGAATCCCAAATGTTCTGCGTGTCTCTGTGTGAATAAGTGAATCAGACCCTCGGTTTCATTTACCTTAACAAAATTGTTAAAGGAATAATCACACACTTTTTTTCTATGTTGTAATTTTAACAGTTTAAGTATAACAGTATAACAGTATAAAGTTGTGCCGCATGTTGCTTGACAAAAAAATTGAATTTCACATTAAAGATCAATTAAATGTATGTTTTATGTCTTCATTTGATTACTAGAAAATTCCCAACACAGAATTTGAGGAAAACAAAATATAACTAACTTTTTTTATAACTAAAATTGTTGTTTTTATTCATATTCAAGCATCACAGACGATGGCAGACTCTATCATTATGCCATTATGGTCGCTGTGACCAAGGCAGCTCTGGCATAATGTCAATAACACTTCTACAGATGAATTAGTTTCTTTACAGTTATTGAGGTAAACATGCCTAAATTACCGAAAAAAAGGTATTGTTGGGTACCGGCACCGAAAACCGAAAACTTGTGTATGTGCGTGTGTGTGAGTGTGTGTGTGTGTGTGTATGTACTGTACCTGTGCTGGTGTGTGTGTTCGTGTGTGTGTGTGTGTGTGTGTCACAGTGTCTGGTTTGTGTATTCCTGGGTAACCACTAAAGGTCCTCTTTCCCCACAGTGTCATCCACTCATAACTACATTTCCCATCATCCTGTTCTGTCACTCATTGATTCATTGCACACAGCTGTCTCCCGTCACCTTGTCAGTATCTGTGTGTATATATTCCAGTTTGTTTCAGTGTTTGTCATGGAGTCCTTGTTTTATGTCAACGCACTTCCAGAGGTCTGCTTGTTTCTTGTTTCTTGTTTCTTGTTTCTTGGATTGCTTTTATGGTTTTGACCCTTGCATGGACTGGATACGATTGTGGATTACCCAATAAATATTACTGCACTTGGATCTGTCATTCTTGTGTGTGTGTCGTGACAGAAGGACTCCGTCACAAGAAAGATCCAGCAGAATGGGTTCCCGTATCCATCCTCCCCAATGAAGAGGGAGAGGAGACAGCAGAGATGAGAACCGTCATCAGGTGAGTCAGAACCTCGAATGACGCTGTTTGAGTGCTTCGCGCTGTGGGCTCGGAAGACTGAAGAGACCATGGCGATCAACTCCCCTGAGCTCCCTTCCAGCAGCACAGCAAATGCCTGGTCAGCCAACACCCCCTTCTGTAAACAATCTTTTGAGGGAACCCATCTGGCCAGGTTTCGTGGGACCCGTGGCGGCCCCAGGTGGTCGAGATGAATCCCGATACCATTCTACGCTCTGGCCCCTCTTCGACCCTGGGCCGGTGATGTCCAGCCCAGAGCTCCTTCAGCCGTTGATTCCATTCAGAACCGAACCTGCACCTCACCATCGAAAACGGCGGTCACCCTAATGACCTTGGGACCGTCCCCGAACAGCCCGCTGTCGTCCCGGAGGACCTGCTCGGGCACGGCCCGAGCAGTGTCTCCGGACAAGATGGCCGCCGAGCCAGTGTCTCTGGACAAGATGGCCGCCGCCGAGCCAGTGTCTCCGGACAAGATGGTGGCCGACGAGCCGGTGTCTGCTCCTGTTCCTGAGCCTGCTCCTGTTCCTGAGCCGGTGACTGCTCCTGTTCCTGAGCCGGTGTCTGCTCCTGTTCCTGAGCCGGTGTCTGCTCCTGTTCCTGTTCCTGAGCCAGTGTCTGCTCCTGTTCCTGAGCCGGTGTCTGCTCCTGTTCCTGAGCCGGCGTCTGCTCCTGTTCCTGAGCCGGTGTCTGCTCCTGTTCCTGAGCCAGTGTCTGTTCCTGTTCCTGAGCCGGTGTCTGTTCCTGAGCCGGTGACTGTTCCTGAGCCTCCGCCCTGGCCGCCTCCGGGAAAGTCTCCGCCCTGGCCGCCTCCGGGAAAGTCTCCGCCCTGGCCGCCCGAGGATAAGTTTCCACCCTGGCCGCCCGATGGACTGTCGTCTCCGCCCTGGCTGCCTACACGACCTGCTCCACCCTGGCCGCCCTATGGACTGTCTGCTTCGCCCTGGTCGCCCGAGGGACTGTCTGTTTTGCCCTGGCCGCCGGCTAAGCCATCACCCCCTGTTCCTGTTCCCCTCCATGGACCTGGGATCTGTCATTCTTGTTTGTGTGTCGTGACAGTGTGTGTGTGTGTGTGTGTGTACCTGTGCTGGTGTGTGTGTGTGTACCTGTGCTGGTGTGTTCAGTGCTGATGTTTGTATACGGACTAATGCTGGATGTTGAGATCTGGACACGTGTTGCTGTCTCTGGAGCTGAGAAATGAAGAAGAGACGTCAAGCCATTCAAATTAAACAAATATATTAATAACACAATCATTAACTACAGCATGAAGCATAAACATTGCACTGGGTGGGATGTATACTGATGTAACTGAAAACGCATCTGGGCGCGAGAGTAAGACTATTTAAATACGAATCCCGCATGTTCTGCGTGTCTCTGTGTGAATGAGTGGCGCAGACCCTCGGTTTAATTTACCACACACACACACACTGAAGCACGCATGCTGCTTGCTGTGTTTTTCAGCCTCTGCAGTCTCACTATATGAGAACATGAATGCATGAACTTCAATTCCAGAGCCGCTCTGAGAGTCATTGAAGCTCATCAGCTTATTACAGCATTTTACAGTTTCATTAACACACGGAAACTCGCACAACCCATCAAAATAAACATTCGGTTTAACTTGATAATACTGTTGTACAGTAGAATTTAGATATCTCAATTTAATTATAATACTAACACTAATAATTATTAAAAAAATATATATTTTTAAGGAATAATCACACTTTTTTTCTATGCTGTAATTTTAACAGTTTAAGCATAACAGTAAAAAGTTGAATTTCATATTAAAGATCAATTAAATGTATGTTTTATGTCTTCATTTGATTACTAGAAAATTCCCAACACAGAATTTGAGGGAAAACAAAATATTTCATAGGAATATAGTTTATATATATATATATATATATAAACCACGCCCAGTGTTGCCAGATGTACGATAATTATCGTATTTGTACGATAATTTTGACCTCTGTACGATGTACGATCAATAATGAAAAAAATCTCATAATGTACGATAATTTCAGAGTTTTCAGTCGTTCGTCCAAACACACTACCGCTTCTCTCTCTGACCCCGAATCATTTCGCAGGCTCGCCTGCCTGCACGCAAGCACGTATACACACACACACACCACGCGGTGTATACCTGCCAAATTTTGGTTGTAGTTCCACCAGAGTTCCACTGGGGGCGATCGCCCATGAGTGCAAAATGAATGGGAGTCTATGGGGCTAGACGGCTAAATTTGTCTCTTTCACCCGATTGCCGTTGAGAAATCTCAGATTTCATTGCAGGTTTTGCAAGTTCAACATGGGTTATAGGTCGAAAGTTGAATGAACGAGTACTTATGTCCTTTCGATTTCTTACAGGTTGAGTTGTTGTTGCCCATAACACGCTAGCATTCTGCTAATGAACGCTGATTGGTCAGTGAAGGACTGATTACGACCAGATATACCATACCGCTTGATGGCATCGTGGCATCCGAAGCGGGACCAGAAACAAACAAAACAAAAACTCTTCTAGCACCTTTTACCTGTGTCAGCTGTGTTGTGTGTTTACCTGTGTCAGCTGTGTTGTGTGTTTACCTGTGTCCGCTGTGCTGTGTTGTGTGTTTCCCTGTGTCAGCTGTGTTGTGTGTTTACCTGTGTCAGCTGTGTTGTGTGTTTCCCTGTGTCAGCTGTGTTGTGTGTTTACCTGTGTCAGCTGTGTTGTGTGTTTCCCTGTGTCAGCTGTGTTGTGTGTTTACCTGTGTCAGCTGTGTTGTGTGTTTACCTGTGTCCGCTGTGTTGTGTTGTGTGTTTCCCTGTGTCAGCTGTGTTGTGTGTTTCCCTGTGTCAGCTGTGTTGTGTGTTTACCTGTGTCAGCTGTGTTGTGTGTTTACCTGTGTCAGCTGTGTTGTGTATTTACCTGTGTCAGCTGTGTTGTGTATTTACCTGTGTCAGCTGTGTTGTCGATGCCTCGAGAGAAAAGAAAGTGCAGAGCGCGAAAGCACCAAAGTGACTGAAGGATTTCCGTGAAGCAGTATCTCTGGTCGTACGATGTGTATGACGTCATTGACACTTTAAAAGACTTTTTAAAGCAAATAAGTGACTCTAAAAAATCTAACACCCAGCAATGTGTAATTTCTTTGCATCTCCTTTCGAATACAACATTCAAATTACTAGACAAAAAATTATATCCTGAGAAAAGTGGATTTTGAGAGCAATATCTCCATAGACCTCCATTCATTCTACACTCGTCCTGTGAGCGCCCTCATATGGAATCAGAGTGGAAATGCAACCAGTTCAGAAGCCGGAAGTTTACTGAGAGTGAAACTTCTCGCCTTATTAGACATTCTCTGGTTCAGTTTAGATCAGTTCCATGACGGCATCCAATCTGTACCGTAAAAGGATTCCCCAACCAACAACATCTGCCAACACAGCACAAGTGGATGTGGCATCCGATGATGACAGTGACTTAGAGATCGAATTTGAATCTTTCTAGTGTTAATTGTGCACTTTTTTCTCTCTGTATCTTAGTTTAATTATGGTCTAGTTCAAAATGTGGACTGTCGGCATATCTTTTGCACTTTGGCAAAAAAAAGTTAAGTAGCCAGACTTCCTCCAGTTAGTGTGAGCGTATTACACAGCTTGTTTAAATTGGCTGTAAAATTATTTGGAAAATAGCTATATTTTATGTGTTTGGTTCGTGTACGATAATTTTTCTCAAAAAACGATAATTTTGAGGTTTTGGTACAATACTTCGACATTTCTAATCTGGCAACACTGACCACGCCCCTTTACCGAAAACTTTGTGTGTGTGTGTGTGCGTGTGCGTGTGTGTGTGTGTACCTGTGCTGGTGTGTTCAGTGCTGCTGTTTGTATACGGACTAATGCTGGATGTTGAGATCTGGACACGTGTTGTTGTCTCTGGAGCTGAGAAATGAAGAAGAGACGTCAAGCCAATAACACAATCATTAACCACAGCATGAAGCATAAACATAAAGGATGAAGCAGATTGTTGTTTAATAATGAATATCAGGCACCTCTGATCACATTTAGCTGGATTTGTTGGTATTGTTCAGCTCCAGCTCCACATCCGTACAGTCCAGCATCTTCCATCTTCAGGTTACTGATGGTCACTGTAAATGATCTGGTCTGACGATTATCCTTCAGTGAGAATCTGCCATTGATCACTGAGGACTTTTTTCCATCAGTTTGTAGTATAAGATCCCTCTTTTTGGAAGGTCCTCTGTAGAAGTATTTGAAAAATTCTTTATATCCTTCTGGATAAGAGCACGTAATGATCACTCGTCGTCCCTCTGTTCCTCTCACTGTAATGTCCACAGACAGTGAATTGCTCACTGCACACAACACACACACACACACACACACACACACACACACACACACTGCTTTACTCACACTGATAACTTCAACCATAATGTTAGATAATAAACACTTTTAGTGGAGATCTTCAGCTCTTACCCGTCAGCAGAAACACACAAACTATCAGTGGAAACTTCATTTCTTCATCAGTTCAGTTCAGAAAATCAGTCTGAAACTCTCAGTAGTTCCTCACACGACTCTCTGAAACTCAAACAGCAATAATACTGCTCTCATCTATATGTGGAGAGTAAAATAATACGCTTGTTTCTCGTCTGACGTGTTGAGAGTCAAACTCATACTGTTCACTGACTGTGTGTCCGTGTTTCCATGTGGCGTTAGATGTGAAAACGCCTCTCAGTTTTGACCAGGAAATTAGAGAGAGAGAGAGAGAGAGAGAGAGAGAGAGAGAGAGAGAGAGAGACAGAGAGAGAGAGAGAGAGAGAGAGAGAGAGAGAGAGAGACGCAAGAGCAGAGCAATGCATGAGCTTTGCCAACATTTATACCAAAGTTCAGATCAGATCAGGAAGAGTATTTTAATCATGTCAAAAATATATGTTCTAAGAATCAGCTCTGGCCTCTTGGTTTTATATTCTGCAAGTGTAGCTAAACATTGTGGTTTTAACACTATAGAAGCGGCGAGAGCCAAATAAGTATTTTCATAATGTCTGGACTTTCTGCTAAACTCATGCGACAGCTAATATTACACCGGATACCAGACTTTGCAGGGGAACATGTCTCACTTTATAGAGAAGTGAAAGCAGAATGTAGACATGTACTCTGTCAGAGCGGAATAGGATATATGAGTATATTACATCAAAAGATACAATAGACAAAAAAGATTATTCATAAATTAATTAATAAAAGAAATTAATTTAATGAGCAAAATGTGGTTCAGAATAGTCTCATATGGAGTAAAACATCACGTAACACCACAGGACAGGTCATGCACACATTTATAAGAGGCTTGTCAGGAGTTCATCTCTTTGCTGCTGATTTCAGTCAAACTGAGTCGTTTAGATGGAGATTTGCTACATAAGACGACAGGAGTGTGTGTATCTCTGTGTAGTGTTTCACATCACCTGTAGAGGGCTCGATGTAGCACAGCTCACGGACTGAGGAGGGTTTCCAGCAGGGCTACTATTAAACTGTTGCCTCGGGTTGAAGGTTTGACATTGTATTATATTTGACTGAAATTCTTGTATTGAAATATTTTACCCATTTACCAACAATAAAACCATTATCTATACAAAAGTGACTCTAAATATATATTTTAGGTACGGAGTGTCATATTTTGAGTTCTGATGTTTGGATTTGGGTCATTGGGTTAGTTTTGTTACTCAGATCTGGCGACACTGACTCTAAAACACACCAGAATCACTTCACACAGCGTCTCCAGGAGAGGAGAAGAGGATACATGTAGTAGGTTGAAAAATGTATGTAAAATAAAAGAGGGAAAAAAGGACACCCCTTTAAAATTTGGTATTGTTCATAAATGTATGTGCCTTCAACATTCGTCTATTGATGGGTAAATTCATCGTTACATTGTTTGTTGTGGTAAAGAAAATGTTGCTGTTATTATTGTCTCCTGTAGAGGGCGTTTAGCGCTGTTGAATTAAGCTACTGCACCGGGTGCTTCAGAGTTAAAACCTGATTTCTGCCAGTTCATTTTCTCCTTGCATCTTCATTGTTGTGCATGCTAGAAGCCACGCATTACAGTTTTTCTAAAATTTATATTAAGTTCCAAAAATGTATTTCTGAATGTTCTCTGAACTTTCAAAGCGTCCTGTTTTTTTTATTTATTATTATTAAACTTTGCCGGAGCTTACAGCCAGTGCTCCTGTCTCACAGCGTTTCATTTATCATTCTACAGGTGAGCAAAAACTATTCAAAAACTGGTCGAAACTGATGTTAAACACTGTGTTTCAAACATGTATATATACAACATATATGTTGATTTTTGGTGGGTTACTGAGAAAGACTGTTGGTTGTATTAATACGCATGCAGTAGTAATGAGTCAAATATCAGATTACACACGAGTGACAAATATGTAAATTTGAAGTGAAATGAGAGAAAATACTCATGTGAAAATAATTTAGGAATGTTTCTAAAGTGTTTTATATGTTGATAGTAATTGGATGACAAAGTTTAAGCGAGTTAAATGTACATTTGCTACTGGAGTTATCTCGAGCCAAAATGGCAGTGCATGTATGCGTGAACTGGAGCCAAAATGGCGGCTTGCATGTAAAGCATGAGGTTAGTGTGAAGCCAAATGCGAGATTCATTTATGTGACAGTGTGAAAATGGAATTAATGTTCATGAGGATGTGAAAACATGTGAAAACAGTAGCAGGTCAATGTATTGTGATTGATTATAATGTGTTGCAGAACAAGTCAAGTACATACAAAAGTAACTTCTGAAAAGCCTTTATTGAAAAGTTATGTTCTTTAATGGAATGTGTTGTGTTACAGACAAACAAGTTATTGTTGTTCTGTAAAGTTAAATATGTTAATGTTGTGAATACATTGAGAGCTAAGAAAAACGAGAGAGTTAATTAAACTTTGCGGAGCTTACAGCCAGTACTCCTGTCTCACAGCGTTTCTTTTATCACTCTACAGAGCCGGCAGAAGTGGTAAATTCACCTCACCCATTCAGGCTTCCCAGCCCTGATGCGGGCAACATAAACAGGGTAAAAAGAAGGGAATTTACCTTCTATAAGCTTTAACTGTAGATGAGCTGTTCTAAGTACAAAATAAATAAATATTGAAGTTCACACGTTTTTTTTTCTTTTTTTTGCATTTATATATATGTTTTTGTTGTTAGCAACATATCTTTTTATTTTTAGTAACACTAGAGTTTAACTTCCGTTTGTTGTGATTTTATGTGTTGCTGTTACGTAGATCAGTTATGTCTGTCCTGTGTTGCTTATACATTATATATTTATATTTTGACTGAGTCTATGGCGGCCCATAGAACCGTTCATATGACAGTTTAATATAAAAAATAAATATAAAACTTGGCACACAGATAGAGGACGCTCTGAACATTATCCACATGTGAAATCTCTTACTCAAACCCTTCAGTGCCACTATCTTATCAAAGTTGTTAATTACAAATAACACTGAATTTAATGTGATTTTTCATTATTTCCCTTTTTTTATTTTAATTGCTAGTAACTTTCCTTGTGAGCAATATTACATACAGAAGAATACTGATAAAAATGTGTTTTGTACAGAAAAGTGTGTCAAAAATTTTGATTTTACCAAATTCTGACATTCTTTTTCATTTATCATTGATCACTGAATATATCGAACCCTCGTTTGTTGAGATGTTTTGTGGATGTGTTGCTTTTACGTAGATCAGTTCTGTCCCGCTGTCCTGTGTTGCTTCAGGAGACTTTATTTTGGCATAATAATCACCGGCTGTATCTGTCACCTGATTGGTCGAGTGGGTGTGACTGGGGTTTGAATCAGGCTGCTGATTGGTTACTGTGGCATTAACAGTAGTGACTTTTGGGCGGGTGTGTAGGTGTGATGCAGGCATATGATTGGTTGAAGATGCAGGCGTCTGATTGGTTGAAGATGTTACCATGGCGACATCTGTGTTTAGAATCTCTTCATATACGTGGTCAGTCTGAAAAATAACACGTACATCAATAATTTACTAGTTTACATATATTAACCACTCTGTAGATCAATAAACAATCATTTAACACGTATTTCTGATCTTCTAGGTAAAGATTTGAACACTCACCTCTGTATTGTGCTGCATGTTTTGCTGAAATAAAGCTTTATAAAACCAGAGAAAAGTCAATTTACACACAAACACAAGAATATAATAATAAAAATACTCACAAACAAACTGTTACCTGTCCCAGATTTCCTCTTCCTCTTCTTCCGGATGATGAAGGTTCCAGAACACAGAGTCAGAACCAGCAGAACCGAACCCAGACCGCCAGCAACAGAAGCCAGATCTGAAGGCAACGCTAAACACATGATATTTACATGATGAAACACAAACTGATTCTGATTATACTGGAAAATCAACAATAACATAATAATAACTGATATAAATTCCTTTGATTATTGTACCATTAGGAATATTGTAATATTGTAAATATACAGTTATATTGTGTAACCGAAGTGAAACTGCAATGGTAAACCTCAACTCTACAGAAGAAAACACTTCTCTTTACGGTTGATGTCAAACCAAATTAACCACATGAAATCTGATATGTGCATAATTTATATTTATACAGTGGTTAATATGTGTCTCCACAAATATTCTAAGCAATTTCCTTTCAAAGAGTGATCATGTGATCAGAGAGTTGCATTATGGGTAGTGTAGTTTGTGTGCTTACTAGTGTTTGTCTGAAGTTGAACTGTAGTAATTCCTGTTGTTGTTCTTGTTGTTTCAGTTTCTGTTTGATGAGTCGCTGACAGAGAGAAACACCAGTGACTGTGAATGTGTCGCTCATGCAGTGATATAATAACACATAATAATAATAGACGAACACACACTTAACACTGTTTGCTATTGCTGCATATGAACAAATGTTGTGTTTTCTGTTCATATCACTTAATATTGATAATCAGTATTAATAAAAGGTAAATTCTCTTCTTTTTACCCTGTTTATCCTCTTCTCCTCTCCTGGAGACGCTGTGTGAAGTGATCCTGGTGTGTTTCAGAGTCAGAGTCGCCAGATCTGAGTAACAAAATAATAATAATAATAATAGACAAACACACTCATAACATTGTTTGCTATTGCTGCATATGAACAAATGTTGTGTTCCCTTTCAAGGGAACTCGCGTTGCGTCGAATTGACGCTATGGGGAACGCTTTGCGTGATGACGTCTTGAAGCACATGTAAAATCAGTCCAATGGTGTGGCGGAACGTCAGAGGCGGGTGACGTCACGTACCAGGAAGCTATAAAAGCCGGCCCGAAACAGAAAACGAAAGCTTTCTGAGTCTTCAGTTGCGCTCTGTGTGAAATCTGTCTGTATATTTGGTGTTGTCTGTCTATATCACATATATATATATATTCAGTATGGCGAGCAAGCAGCAGTTTAGAGTGTGTGTCCATCCCTGCCCGCGTTATTTAACGGGAGGTGATACTCACACTCTTTGTGTTGTTTGTTTGGGTGAGGAGCATGCCCAGTCAGCACTCGAGGGTGGTGACTGTGTGCATTGCGACGCGCTTCCATTGCGTTCGCTCCGATCCCGCTTGGCTCGGTTCACGATCGCGATCCCGCGATCGTGATCCGATCCCGATCGCGTTCCCCAGGGCTCTGGTCCCGCCGCTGCCGAGGCACGGCGGCAATCACAGACCTGGGGTTCGCAAATGGATCTATCAGTGGATGTTGAGACGGGCTCTGCCTTATCTCAGCCTCCTTCTGATAGATCCAGTGCCTCTCATCAGGGTGTGGAAGCACGCGTTGCGGTTTCTTCCCCCCTGATGGAGGCACCAATACTGCAATTGTCCAGCTCTGAGGAGTTGGACGTTGTTAGTATTGACGCTGAGTCTGAGGATTCGCCACCTCAGTACCATGCGTTTGAAGAATTGCTTGATGTTATCACTAGAGCTGTCGAGCGATTATCTATTGAGTGGCCAGAAGATAGGCAGGGCGCTCGTTCGAAAAGCAAGCTCGACGAACGTTTCCTGCCATCTTGTGCACAGCCTCAGTGCAGAAGCCTTCCGTTTTTCCCCGATCTCCACACCGAGGTGTCGAGATCGTGGGGGAAACCAGTGTCATATCGAGTGTATACTGCACAAACATCACACTATTCATCCATTCACAATTATAAAAAGCATGGTTATGGGGAGATGCCGAAGGTGGAAGAGACGCTCGCGAGCTATCTCTCTCCAGCAACGGCATCTTCTCTGAAGGCTCCTGCACTTCCATCCAAGCCAGTAAAAGTTACATCTTCCCTGGTTCATAAAGCTTATGCCGCCGCCGGTCAAGCTGCAGCGTGTTTACATACAATGTCCATAATGCAGGCTTACCAGGCTGAGTTATTGGGTGATTCTGAGGATGGCGGGGGTATTAGTGCTGATACGGTGTCTGAACTGCGTAGAGCCACAGATTTGTCTCT
Organism: Leuciscus idus; assembly: GCA_021554675.1. NCBI lineage: Eukaryota > Metazoa > Chordata > Actinopteri > Cypriniformes > Leuciscidae > Leuciscus > Leuciscus idus. Next base: position 10,972,734 of record CM038623.1, read on the forward strand.
CAGGGCCACCAAGGAGGCGGCTAAATCCATCGGCCGCTCTATGGCAGCCCTGGTGGCCACTGAGAGGCATCTGTGGCTCAACTTAAGTGACATAAAGGACAAAGAAAAACGCACTGCCGGTGCGCCGTTACAGGGCGACGAACCGACTACTCAACAGCAACACAATCCAGAAACCAGTCTCGAGAGGCTGGTACCTCTAGTAGAATCTTTGACAGCGTGGAAGCTACTGTCAAATGTTTCTCGTTGGGTCCTGCAGACCGTGGGAAAAGGGTATCAGATACAATTCTAGAAACGCCCACCTCGGTTTATGGGGGTCCTGCCCACAGTGGTGGGCCCCGAGCAGGTTCTGGTTATGGAACAGGAAGTAAACACTCTGTTAGAGAAAGGGGCCATAGAATATGTACCTCCCTCCAACAGGGAAACCGGGTTTTACAGCCGGTACTTCATAGTTCCAAAGAAGGACGGGGGATTGCGTCCCATTTTAGATCTTCGAGTTCTGAATGAGTCAGTCATGCAGCTCAAGTTCAAAATGTTAACATTGAGACAATCGTGCCACAGATTAGTCCGAGGACTGGTTTGTCACGATAGACCTCAAGGACGCATATTTTCATCCGTCCGTGTCTTTGGAAGTTCCTGAGGTTTGCTTTCGGGGGCAAAAGCATACCAACATCGAGTTCTTCCATTCGGCCTGGCTTTATCACCCCGCACTTTCACCAAATGCGTGGATGCAGCTCTGGCGCCTCTGCGCCTCCAGGGTGTTCGCATCATGAACTACATCGACGATTGGTTTTAGCTCAGTCGCATCAGATGGCGGTTCAACATCGAGATGTTGTTCTCGCCCATATGAAAGAGTTGGGGTTACGGCTGAACGCCGAGAAGAGTGTGCTTTCTCCATTTCAGAGGACCACTTTTTTAGGCGTGGTTTGGGATTCAGTGTCGATGCAGGCGCGCCTGTCACCGCCACACATAGATTCCATCCTTGCAGCTGTGAAAAGTGTAAAGCTAGGCCAGCTACTCACTGTCAAACAGTTCCAGAGACTGTTGGGTCTCATGGCAGCAGCTTCCAACGGGATACCTTTTGGACTACTGCACATGAGACCCCTGCAGTGGTGGCTCAGGACCAGAGGGTTTTCCCCGAGGGGCAACCCATTTCGCACAATCAAGGTCACGCGGCGATGCCTACGTGCCTTGGTTATGTGGAAGAAACCTTGGTTCCTGTCCCAGGGCCCAGTGCTGGAAGCTCCTTGTCGTCGCAAACTGCTAACGACGGATGCTTCCCTCACGGGTTGGGGAGCGATCCTGAGGGTCGCTCATCTCAAGGTCTGTGGGAAGACCATCATCGTTCCTGGCATTCTATAGCCTAGAGATGTTAGCTGTCTTCCGGGCTCTGAGGAGCTTTATCACAGGTCTCATGGGACACCATGTGTTAGTACATACGGACAACACGTCGGTAGTCGCCTATATCAACCACCAAGGGGGTTTGCGCTCGCGCCCATTATCCAATCTGGCACGCCATATCCTCTTGTGGTCCCAGGGGAAGTTGCTGTCACCCAGGGCAGCCTACCTCCCCGGGGTTCAGAATATAGGAGCAGACACTCTGTCGAGACAGGGGCCGAGGCCCGGGGAATGGAGGCTCCACCCCGATGTGGTGGAGCTGATATGGAGGGACTTTGGTTTCCCTCACGCATCCAGCTCCTCTGGACTGGATGCTATGGTACAGACGTGGCCGAGGCTACGTCTGTACGCTTTTCCCTCAGTGGCTCTGCTCCCGGGAGTTCTGGAGAGAGTTCGCAGGGACCGGGTTTGCCTGCTTCTTAGCCCCGCGCTGGCCGGGCAGAGTATGGTTTCCCGATCTTGTGTCCCTCCTCGACGGGCATCCTCTGGAGCTTCCTGTCAGGAGGGACCTTCTGTCTCAAGCAGGGGGCTCAATATTTCACCCCCGCCAGAACTGTGGAACCTGTGGGCTTGGCCTCTGAGGGGGCCCAGCTCATAGAGTCAGGTCTCTCAACTGAGGTTGCTGAGACCATTCTACAGTCCAGAGCTCCCTCCACGAGGAAACTTTATGCCCTGAAGTGGAGAGTATTCACTTCTTTGTGTAGTGACCGTCGGTTGGATCCAGTCAACTGCCCAATTGGTACAGTTCTGGAGTTCCTGCAGGACCGGTTCACTGCAGGTCTGACCCCGTCCACTTTAAAGGTTTATGTGGCGGCCATAGGTGCTTACCACATTCCTTTGGGTGGAATGTCTGTGGGGAAAGACCCTTTTGGTATCTCGTTTCCCTCGTGGCACTTGGAGGTCCTCCTCCCTTTCGAAAAGCGGACCAGGAGGCGAATAATTTGCTTTGCCCTGTTCGGGCGTTAGACACATATGTCCACAGAGCTGCCCTGTGGCGTAAGAGTGATCAATTGTTTGTTTGCTTTGGGTCCCCTAACAAGGGAGGTCCAGTGTCTAAGCAAAGGATGAGCAAGTGGGTGGTTGAGGCTATCTCACTTGCTTATGAGGCGGCTGGGCAGCCTTCTCCTTTGGCTGTCCGGCCGCACTCTACTAGGAGTATGGCGGCCTCTAAAGCCCTTATATCAGGAGTATCTTTACAGGACGTTTGTGATGCGGCAGGCTGGTCCTCACCGCACACCTTCGTCAGGTTCTACTCATTAGACCTAGACTCTACTCCAGGGTCTCAGGTTTTGTCTTCCTAGTGCTGCGCAATTGATTACACACAGGACAGACATTTGTAGCTATGGTGGCGTTGGTATAGACGTTCCCCATAGCGTCAATTCGACGCAACAGGCCGGGGCCGGCTTTTATAGCTTCCTGGTACGTGACGTCACCCGCCTCTGACGTTCCGCCACACCATTGGACTGATTTTACATGGGAACATCACAACCTCTAAATGCAATTTTGGTTTATTTTTCACAGAAGTTGAAGCTTTGATGAAATTCATGAATGCATCATTAAAATTGTGTATAGAAGCTTTATTTCTTTATTCAGTATAATCACAGTAACTTTACATTAACAATATTTTCATCAAAACCCATGAGTGCAGATGTCAGCGGGTGCAGTGTGTGTGTGTGTGTGTGTGTGTGTACCTGTGCTGGTGTGTTCAGTGCTGCTGTTTGTATACGGACTAATGCTGGATGTTGAGATCTGGACACGTGTCGTTGTCTCTGGAGCTGAGAAATGAAGAACAACTGTCACACCATAATAAATATATTTAGATTAGATAGCTTTTTCATTGTCATTCAACTGTAAATTTAGAGTGCACATATGAACAAAACTCCATTCCACTGGCTCATAAAAAAAAAAAAAATGTAATATGTAAATCCAATCATTTGCCCTTGTTAAGTGGTGGCACATAAATAGTTATTCCACATTATAAATAAATACTAGAATTGTAATAACCCGGTCCAGTTCACATGAGGCTCACAGCAGAGGATTCAGTGAGATATAGCAGTTAAGGTTTGTTTTTTTGAGTTCAGGAGTCTGATAGTTTGTGGGAAAAAGCTGTTGCATTATCTGGCTGTTCTGCCCCGAATACTGTGAAACCTCTTGCCAGAGGGCAGCAGAAGAACAGTCCATGATGAGGATGGGTGGGGTCTTTTGTAATGTTTTGGCCGGGTCAGACAGCGTTTGAGTGCAGTGAAGAGCCGATGATCTTTTCTGCTGTCCTCACCACTCTCCGTACAGACTTCCAGGCTGAGGTTTGCAGTCCCCAAACCAGACAGAGATGCAGCTGGTCAGTGTGTTCTCCATAGTGCCTTTGTAGAAAGTGCTGAGAATGGGAGGGGGAAGGTGTGCTCTTCTCATCCACAGCAAAAAGTATAGACGCTGCTGAGCTCTCTTTAAAAGAGAGGCAGTGTTGAGACTCCATGTCAAACTCTCTGTGATCTGCATCCCCAGGAACTTGGTGCTACTGACTAATTCCACCGCAGTGTCGTTGATGAGGAGTGATGTGTGGCTGTGTTGCTTTCTCCTGAAGTCAACAATGATCTCCTTCATTTTGTCGACATTCAGGAGCAGGTTGTTTATGTTGCACCAGTCCACAAGCTGTCTCACCTCCTCCCTGTAGGCCATAATATGTATAACCTCCCTGTATAACCAGAAATATGGGGGGAATACTCTGGGTTCAGGGTATATCTGGGTACTTTACTCTGATATGATTATTTGTAAGTGTGAACTTATGAAGTGGTTCGTGCTGAACCTGGCATCATGGTGAACAGTAATGGACTCGATAGCCGGTGTTCAGGGAGATGACACTGGAGATGTTATTTCCAACCCTTACAGCCTGAGGTCTGTCTGTTAGAAAGTCCAATAGCCAGTTACACAGGGGGGTGCTAAGGCACAGGGGTCCCAGTTTGCTTAAAGGAACACTATGTAGCTTTTCAACCTTCATAATATATTTCCAAGATCCTTGTGATGGTACATCAACTTTCAATAGGTTGAATGACACGTCTGCCATAGCCTGACAGGGTCTGTATCGCTTTTACTGGCACTATGTAACTTCGGGGTTCGGGTAGTAACCAGAGCACAAAAAGAACTACAAAATTCGACTGCTTTACGGCATACGTCACTTCCCCCACCACTTCCTCAAATTTGGACGTGAGCGTTTATATAGCCTACTGTCTATGGACGTGAGAGGCCAACCAGCGTTTGTTTTCGGCTTTTTTGTCATGGGGGCTGTTTACACCTGACCACTTCATGCGTTTTCTCAGATCGGATAGCTATCTGATCGTGAAAAGACCAGGTGTAAATGCCCTCCGAAACGCATTTGAGACGGATTTGAATCCGATCGCTCAAACCACTTCAGGAGGAGATCTGAGACGCATTCCAGACGAAACTGGACAAGTGTAAATGCATATGGTTTTTGAAACCACATATGTAAATTGTACTCCTCCCAAAAATGTTAAAAATAAATAAATAAAAAAACGTGTGAGAGCGTGTTATAGTCTATATGTTATTGCCAGATATGACGACGCTACTGGAACACGCATCACCGCAGCTGAGCATCGATTCATCAAGACAACATGCAAACTATCGCAAATCAAAGTGAAAGTAAGTCGCAGACGCTTATCACATAATCATCATCATTAAAAGTAAAGAAACGAAATGATCTTACCAGGGCTGTTACTGTTATCTCTTATTGCTGTCTTTGATTTTGAAATTTTAGCTTATGATCAATAAAATGCAGCTCATATCTGTTGCTTTTGGTGACGTGCACTCCATTAAATCTGCATATAGTGCGAGAATTGAAGATCGGATTTAAATCCGTTTCACAAAAACACATTTATGTGACCAGGTGTAAATGGAAACGTTTTGATAAATCAGAAATCCGATCTGAGAAAACGCATTTAGTGGCCAGTAAATAAATCTCTTATTTGTAAACTTGTTTGCATTCTATGTTGTATGTTGTTGCGCTTGCTTGGCTATGTCATTTTTTTTACGATGCTGTTCATTCATCCATTGCTGATAATTAGACCAGTCCAATAATTTCCACATATGTCTAGCTAGCTTTCGATTATCAGAGCTGTTAACAGACTTGCTAACAAACACTCGTTTCTCTTGCGTGTTTGCCGTTCCACAGTTGGTGAAAATCAGGGGTTAGACAACAAACCAACACAGGACTGCAAACACAGGGACACTAAATAGGAAGCAAACAAAAGAGGGTAACGAGAAGTGGGGCAAATGAATCAATAATCAGGTAACAAGATGGGAGGGGCCAGACAATTGACAGGAGAGCACATGGCACAAGGAAATACATGACAAGCCATGTGCTCACAACAAACCAGACTATACCCAACGCATGACTGACCGGGAATGCCAGAGCTCTGTCACCAATGTCACAGGTCGGGATGGGCCAAACCAGACTACACCCACCCCTAGACCAAGAACACTTTGAGGAGCGTGCCAGAGACGAGACCAGAGACGGAGGATAAAAGTAACAATTTTATTGAGAGTAAAATAATTTATAATCCTAATCTAAAAGTCTTCTTCTCTCCCTCGTCCAGGGAGGATCCCAAGCGGGGCAAGCAGACACACCCTTCCCCACGGGCGGCGATTCCCAGTGAGGAGTGCTGGACAGGTAAGTATTGGACAGGTGAGTTCCTCACAGGTGGGTAGATGATCCAAGTTTCCTTTCCTCTTGCACGTGAGGGGAACAGTTCACAGCAGTCAATAATGTGTAGGTAAGTATCTTACGGTAAGTAGGTTGTCGACGTTCCTTCTCCCAGGCTGGTATCAGGTGCACGGTGGGGGGTAATGGACAGGTGAGTTCTCCGATGAGCGGATGGTCAAAGCTTCCTCTCCTCTTTCACGTAGGGGACAGTTCACAGCAGTCGATGATGGACAGGTAAGTATCTTACGGTAGATAGATTGACCGAGCTCCTTCTTCCACGCTGGTATCAGGTTCACAGCAGTCAATAATGTGTAGGTAAGTATCTTACGGTAAGTAGGTCGACCAGGCTCCTTCTACACCAGGGGCAATTACAACGGTAAGAAGTGGACAGGTAGACTGCAGCAGGTCCTCCGTAAACACCATACGAGACTTCCCCTAGGGCAGGAGGGGGCAAGCTCAGGAGCGGTGCACAACTCTCACGGGTGTCTTGGACGGGTGAGTACTTCGCACCCTACAGATGAACTTCAGGGCTGTAGCGGACTCACGGTCACAGGTAGAATGACTCACGTGTGTCGCAAGAAAGACAGGGACTTCACACCGTACCGATGGCTTCAGGGCTGTAGCGAACTCACGGTCACAGACCAAGCTGGGCTTTAGTCACAGACTGGACTGGGCTTTCTCTAGGACGGACAGAATCATAACTTCACGCAGCAGTATAATGTTCTCACGGGTGTCGGGGGGAAGACAGGAACTTCACACCGTACAGGTGGGCTTCGAAGCTGTAGTGAACTCACAGTCACAGACTGAACTGGGCTTTCTCTGGAACAGACAGAATCATAACTTCACACAGCAATATAATGTTCTCACAGGTGTCGTGGGGAAGACAGGAACTTCACACCGTACGGGTGGGCTTCAAAGCTGTAGTGAACTCACAGTCACAGACTGAACTGGGCTTTCTCTGGAACAGACAGAATCATAACTTCACACAGCAATATAATGTTCTCACAGGTGTCGTGGGGAAGACAGGAACTTCACACCGTACAGGTGGGCTTCAAAGCTGTAGTGAACTCACAGTCACAGACTGAACTGGGCTTTCTCTGGAACAGACAGAATCATAACTTCACACAGCAATATAATGTTCTCACAGGTGTTGTGGGGAAGACAGGAACTTCACACCGTACAGGTGGGCTTCAAGCTGTAGTGAACTCACAGTCACAGACTGAACTGGGCTTTCTCGGTGGGCTTCAAGCTGTAGTGAACTCAGTCACAGACTGAACTGGGCTTTCTCTGGAACAGACAGAATCATAACTTCACACAGCAATATAATGTTCTCACATGTGTCGCGGAGAAACCAGGAACTTCACTCCATACAGGTGGGCTTCAGGGCTGCAGCACACTCACAGTCACAGACTGGGCTGGGCTTTCTCTAGGGCAGACAGAGTCAATACTTCACACAGCAATATAATGTTCTCACAAGTGTCGCGGAGAAACCAGGAACTTCACTCCATACAGGTGGGCTTCAGGGCTGCAGCACACTCACAGTCACAGACTGGGCTGGGCTTTCTCTAGGGCAGACAGAGTCAATACTTCACACAGCAATATAATGTTCTCACAAGTGTCGCGGAGAAACCAGGAACTTCACTCCATACAGGTGGGCTTCAGGGCTGCAGCACACTCACAGTCACAGACTGGGCTGGGCTTTCTCTAGGGCAGACAGAGTCAATACTTCACACAGCAATATAATGTTCTCACATGTGTCGCGGAGAAACCAGGAACTTCACTCCATACAGGTGGGCTTCAGGGCTGCAGCACACTCACAGTCACAGACTGGGCTGGGCTTTCTCTAGGGCAGACAGAGTCAATACTTCACACAGCAATATAATGTTCTCACAAGTGTCGTGGGGAAGACAGAAACGTCACTCCAGCTGTCCTTCCCAAGCCTTTCCGCAATTGGACGTACTCGATCTCTCCAAGCTCTGAAGATGTACAATATACCACCCTGCCTCTTGGGCGAGCACACGGCAGTTAAAAGCAGACCTTCACACACTCACAGGAATTTCCACTCCAATATACCACACGGGGGAAGAGACGGAACGTCAATTCAAACACTGCAAATCCACTCATCAAGTATACTTAAGGCCAGCAACTCACCCTGGGTCTCGGTTCAAAACGCAAAGGATCGGCAGTGAGAGGAAGGAGAATTTAAACACTTCATAGGCATAAACTGGATTCGTTCACCATCCGAACGGGAAGAGGAGATAAGAATGGCAGAGAATCAGTTTAATTCACTCAGTGATATCCATACAGTACACTCCAAGCACTTCAACCCACATCTATCTCAGTATCAAACGTGTGGTAGGAGATTCCATAATCAGTTACTTATCTTCACTCTTTCATCCCGACGATGCACTTCCCTCTTTAAATCCTCTCTCCCTCCGTCTTCAATTCCTCATACACACGACGTTCCTTTTTCCTCACAACGAGCCCTCAACGACACACTTCAGAGAACACTTCCCAACAGGAGCCAGCCACATCCAAACGAGAACAAAAGCACCACAAGCAGGAGAGGAAACAACACCATGCTTTCTCTTCCTCTGACTTTTTATATTCTCATGAGCTAGCGTGGCCCCATTCAAACGCTCAGCGCAAATTACCCACACCTGCTATCAATCCGCCACTCGGTTACCATAGCGACAGGCACTCACCCTGGCTTTGGAATGGTGTTTCACTTCCCAGATCTCAACAAGGGCATTTCTCTGGCGGGGATAGTCCCGGGCTTATTTGTCACCCCGTGACATACCCCCCCGCCAAACCGTTCTAGTCCCGAGAACGGTCTCCTGACACCCAGTCCCCATACCTGGCTGGTGGCTGACCCCGATTCCCTCGTTGAGACCGTCGGGGAGGGGAGTCAGGTACTTCCCTGGTAGTGCCCTCCATTCCGGGCCAGTAAAAATGTCGTCTCAACAAGGCCAACGTCCTCTCTTGCCCCTGATGTCCCATCCGGCCATGATAGGCCTCCAACAGAGCTTGCCAACGCCCTTCAGGGACCACGATCTGACGGACCTCCTCTTCTCGACCGGGCTCCTGCAGTGCCCTACAAAGTACCCCTTCCTTTAGGCACAGCCTCGCCCTCTGTCCCAGCAAGCCTCGCACAACTCGAGTCTCAGCTCGACGTTCCGCCCCCTCGGGCCAAACCTCCTGTTCTACCCACGTCCGTACCTTCAGCACATCCCCATCTTCACCCTGCCACGACCTCCAACGTGATGGATCCCACCCCCAACATGGAGGAGGGTCTTCGGACTCCTGTCCCGGGGCTTCGATGACCCCCACCATCAATCCCTCATCGGACCCCGCTCCGGGAGCCCGTAGATGGCCTGCCGATCCTTCACCCGGTAGCCTAGATAATACATCAGCATTGGTGTGTTCCTTTCCTGGTCGATACTGGATCTGGTAGTCGAAATTGGCCAGTTGTGCCACCCAGCGTTGCTCTACTGCCCCCAGCTTGGCCGTTTGTAAGTGTACCAGCGGATTATTGTCTGTGACAACCTGTACCTTGGCCCCCCAAAGATAGTCTTTGAACTTTTCGCTTAGTGCCCATTTCATGGCTAACAGCTCGAGTTTGAAGGAACTATAATTTGAGTCGTTCTTTTCAGCGGGGTGTAAGCTTCGACTAGCATAAGCAATGACTCTTTCCGCTCCTTGCTGTTTCTGTGCCAGTACTGCACCCAAACCAAGCTGGCTGGCATCGGTGTATAGAATAAATGGTTGCGTGAAATCGGCATAGGCTAGGATCGGGGCCTGCAACAGCTCTTGTTTAAGCCTCTGAAAGGCAGCTTCACAAGCTGGGTCCCATTGGATCGTCGGGGACCCTCGACCCCGGGTTCGCCCGGTGCCTCCAAGCAGTTGGTTAATCGGTTTAGCAATCTTGGAGAAGTCTTGTATGAATCGCCGGTAGTAACCCACAAAGCCCAGAAATGACCGCACTTGACGCACCGTCTGGGGTGAGGCCCACTCTTGCACTGCCACCACCTTCTCTGGGTCAACCGAGATCCCCGCCGCACTGACCACATGTCCCAAGAACTTAACCTCCTTACGGAAGAGCTGACACTTGTCGGGCTGTAGCTTCAACCCGTAACGCTCAAGGGAACGGAAGACTTGCCCCAGATGTTCCAAGTGAGACTTAAAATCAGGAGAATACACGATAACATCATCCAAGTAGACGAGAGTGGTGTCCATCAACTGACTGCCCAAACAACGCTGCATCAGCCGTTGGAATGTGGCTGGAGCGTTGCAAAGCCCGAATGGCATCCGTTCCCATTCATAGAGGCCAACGGGGGTAGTGAATGCCGTCTTCTCTCGGTCATGCTCGTCCATTTGCACCTGCCAGTAGCCGCTGGCTAGATCGAGGGTAGAATACCAGGCAGCTTGAGTGAGGCTCGTGAGGGAATCTTCGACTCGTGGTAGTGGGAAAGCATCTCTTTTAGTTACCTGATTTAACCTCCGGTAGTCCACACAGAACCTCCAGGAGCCCGTTTTCTTGCGGACCAATACTATAGGTGCGGCCCAAGGGCTGCTGCTCTCACGAATAATCCCTCTAGCAAGCATTCCCCGCAACAAGGTACGAACCTCCGGGTAAGGTCGGGGGTACAGGTCGATAACGTTCTCGGCTCGGCGCCGCGTCTCCAGTCGGAATTTGGTGTTTCACCGCATCTGTGCGGCCATAGTCCTCCTCGTGGGTGGCGAACAAGTGCTGCCAATCCTTCAAGAACTCGTGGAGTTGACCCGTTTGTTCTTCCCTCAACCCTTCGCCCCGTAAAGACTCTCCCTGCAAATGGGCCGGCAATCCTCTCCCGCTCTCCTCCACTCCTGAACTAACTCGAGCTAGGGCCACTTCAACCACCGTTGGACTCACCCGCTCAAAACTCACTTCCCCCTGCTCGTGAACCTGCTGTGGCTTCACGGATGTCACTCGGGCCAAACACTGGTGGCGGTATAGAAGCACCGGGAAGGGGTTTGCGTTCCGAACTCGGACGGGGACCCTACCCCCTCGGACGATGGTTAGTCCTCGAGCTACTTCCACCTTAGGACCCTCGTCATGGGGTTCCACCAGGACCCATTCATGTGGACGGTAACGTCGAGGGGGAAGCCTGACTCGGACCACAGCCTCGCTTTGAGCTGGAATGGACAGGGCATAGCGACAAACTATTCTTCCCACACTCTCTCGGTCATGCTGCTGTTCAGCCAGACATATCCGGCGGCAATCGGCCCTGACACGGTCCCACTCTTGGCCGGCAGAGGTTGCGGCCGCTCGTGCCGGTGCACTTCGAAACAGTTCCTCCCAACAGTCCGAGATGACATTCATTCCAATCAGTGCACGATGGGACCCCAGACACGGGTCTCGGACGACCACTACCCCCTTCTGAGGTACTAGAATTCCATGGATCTGTAAATCGGTCACCAAGTATCCCACATACGGGATGTCCAGCCCGTTTGCTCCACGGAGCGTCAGCCAGGGGACCTCTGCAGGGAGTTGGCTTCCGGAACCAAACAGCTCCTGGGCCAAACTTTCTGAAAACAGGGTCACTTGGGAACCCGTATCCAAGAGACACCGGATTTTCTGGCCATTTACCTGGACCACAACCACCGGACAACGGCCTACCAGGCAGCTCTGAGAAGATAGCGAAGGAGGGGGGTCTGACAAGGGGGTCCCGACCACTTGACCCACAGTGGCCGGAGACTCTAAAAACCCCCTTGTGATGCACGTCGGGCGGAACACTGGCGAACGTAGTGCCCCGGTTCTCCACAACCATTACAGATGGGACGCCCATGTGCATCCCACTGAAATCGAGAGCCCACCGACCGGGGAGGACGATGTTCGAACGGGCGACCCCCATCGGAGTAGGCCCGCTCTCGAGAGTGAGGAGGGTACTGGGGCCGTTCTCGACGTAGTTCTTCCCTCACAGCTTTGGATAACTCAGACATTTGCTCACGGACATCTCTCTTTAATTCCTCCCGGAGGGCCTGCTTCCAATCGGGCGCCGCCGGGGCCGGAGGAGGGTCAACGACGTTCGTAGCCAGACAGCTGGGGACACCCACATGCTCCGCCTGGTCATGCTCAAGGGCCAAAGCTTCCCGTCGGAGCTCTTCGAAAGTCAAATTCGGTTCTCTCCTCAGTTGTACCCGCAAACTCTGGCGAACTGGGCCCTCCCGTAGTCCCAGCACAAATTGGTCTCGCAACAGGACCTCTTCGCCCCCCAGGCCATGATCCTGTCTCCCCGTCAGCCTAGAATACTGCTCCCGCAGTTGTAAGGTGAATGCCCGAACGGATTGTCGAGGGCCTTGCCGAGAATTAAAGAACTTCGCCCTCAGTGCTGCTACCGGGGTGGTATCCCCATATTGCCCTGTGAGGAAGTCGAAAATCGCCTGGATTGTTGCTCGATTAGCCTCTGGTGCTGCTTGAACTTCCCTTCTTGCATCCCCTTCCAGGGAATTCAACACAAACTGGACCCTCTGTATGGCGTTCAGACCCTGGAGTCCTGCCAAGTACTCTACCTGGTTTTTCCACTCCGACAGACTCACTTCAGACCCCGGGCCTCCATACCTCGGGGCCCACGGGGCACCCATGAAGATCGGCATGACAGGTGGCCGAGCCCCAGGTTCTTCCCCCTCTGCCATCACCAACTCTGGTCGCTCAACTCAAAGTGTAACCCTGCCGAACTACGCCAAATTTCTGTCACAGGTCGGGATGGGCCAAACCTAGACTACACCCACCCCTAGACCAAGAACACTTTGAGGAGCGTGCCAGAGACGAGACCAGAGACGGAGGATAAAAGTAACAATTTTATTGAGAGTAAAATAATTTATAATCCTAATCTAAAAGTCTTCTTCTCTCCCTCGTCCAGGGAGGATCCCAAGCGGGGCAAGCAGACACACCCTTCCCCACGGGCGGCGATTCCCAGTGAGGAGTGCTGGACAGGTAAGTATTGGACAGGTGAGTTCCTCACAGGTGGGTAGATGATCCAAGTTTCCTTTCCTCTTGCACGTGAGGGGAACAGTTCACAGCAGTCAATAATGTGTAGGTAAGTATCTTACGGTAAGTAGGTTGTCGACGTTCCTTCTCCCAGGCTGGTATCAGGTGCACGGTGGGGGGTAATGGACAGGTGAGTTCTCCGATGAGCGGATGGTCAAAGCTTCCTCTCCTCTTTCACGTAGGGGACAGTTCACAGCAGTCGATGATGGACAGGTAAGTATCTTACGGTAGATAGATTGACCGAGCTCCTTCTTCCACGCTGGTATCAGGTTCACAGCAGTCAATAATGTGTAGGTAAGTATCTTACGGTAAGTAGGTCGACCAGGCTCCTTCTACACCAGGGGCAATTACAACGGTAAGAAGTGGACAGGTAGACTGCAGCAGGTCCTCTGTAAACACCATACGAGACTTCCCCTAGGGCAGGAGGGGGCAAGGACGGGTCTTGGACGGGTGAGTACTTCGCACCCTACAGATGAACTTCAGGGCTGTAGCGGACTCACGGTCACAGGTAGAATGACTCACGTGTGTCGCAAGAAAGACAGGGACTTCACACCGTACCGATGGCTTCAGGGCTGTAGCGAACTCACGGTCACAGACCAAGCTGGGCTTTAGTCACAGACTGGACTGGGCTTTCTCTAGGACGGACAGAATCATAACTTCACGCAGCAGTATAATGTTCTCACGGGTGTCGGGGGGAAGACAGGAACTTCACACCGTACAGGTGGGCTTCGAAGCTGTAGTGAACTCACAGTCACAGACTGAACTGGGCTTTCTCTGGAACAGACAGAATCATAACTTCACACAGCAATATAATGTTCTCACAGGTGTCGTGGGGAAGACAGGAACTTCACACCGTACGGGTGGGCTTCAAAGCTGTAGTGAACTCACAGTCACAGACTGAACTGGGCTTTCTCTGGAACAGACAGAATCATAACTTCACACAGCAATATAATGTTCTCACAGGTGTCGTGGGGAAGACAGGAACTTCACACCGTACAGGTGGGCTTCAAAGCTGTAGTGAACTCACAGTCACAGACTGAACTGGGCTTTCTCTGGAACAGACAGAATCATAACTTCACACAGCAATATAATGTTCTCACAGGTGTTGTGGGGAAGACAGGAACTTCACACCGTACAGGTGGGCTTCAAGCTGTAGTGAACTCACAGTCACAGACTGAACTGGGCTTTCTCGGTGGGCTTCAAGCTGTAGTGAACTCAGTCACAGACTGAACTGGGCTTTCTCTGGAACAGACAGAATCATAACTTCACACAGCAATATAATGTTCTCACATGTGTCGCGGAGAAACCAGGAACTTCACTCCATACAGGTGGGCTTCAGGGCTGCAGCACACTCACAGTCACAGACTGGGCTGGGCTTTCTCTAGGGCAGACAGAGTCAATACTTCACACAGCAATATAATGTTCTCACAAGTGTCGCGGAGAAACCAGGAACTTCACTCCATACAGGTGGGCTTCAGGGCTGCAGCACACTCACAGTCACAGACTGGGCTGGGCTTTCTCTAGGGCAGACAGAGTCAATACTTCACACAGCAATATAATGTTCTCACAAGTGTCGCGGAGAAACCAGGAACTTCACTCCATACAGGTGGGCTTCAGGGCTGCAGCACACTCACAGTCACAGACTGGGCTGGGCTTTCTCTAGGGCAGACAGAGTCAATACTTCACACAGCAATATAATGTTCTCACATGTGTCGCGGAGAAACCAGGAACTTCACTCCATACAGGTGGGCTTCAGGGCTGCAGCACACTCACAGTCACAGACTGGGCTGGGCTTTCTCTAGGGCAGACAGAGTCAATACTTCACACAGCAATATAATGTTCTCACAAGTGTCGTGGGGAAGACAGAAACGTCACTCCAGCTGTCCTTCCCAAGCCTTTCCGCAATTGGACGTACTCGATCTCTCCAAGCTCTGAAGATGTACAATATACCACCCTGCCTCTTGGGCGAGCACACGGCAGTTAAAAGCAGACCTTCACACACTCACAGGAATTTCCACTCCAATATACCACACGGGGGAAGAGACGGAACGTCAATTCAAACACTGCAAATCCACTCATCAAGTATACTTAAGGCCAGCAACTCACCCTGGGTCTCGGTTCAAAACGCAAAGGATCGGCAGTGAGAGGAAGGAGAATTTAAACACTTCATAGGCATAAACTGGATTCGTTCACCATCCGAACGGGAAGAGGAGATAAGAATGGCAGAGAATCAGTTTAATTCACTCAGTGATATCCATACAGTACACTCCAAGCACTTCAACCCACATCTATCTCAGTATCAAACGTGTGGTAGGAGATTCCATAATCAGTTACTTATCTTCACTCTTTCATCCCGACGATGCACTTCCCTCTTTAAATCCTCTCTCCCTCCGTCTTCAATTCCTCATACACACGACGTTCCTTTTTCCTCACAACGAGCCCTCAACGACACACTTCAGAGAACACTTCCCAACAGGAGCCAGCCACATCCAAACGAGAACAAAAGCATCACAAGCAGGAGAGGAAACAACACCATGCTTTCTCTTCCTCTGACTTTTTATATTCTCATGAGCTAGCGTGGCCCCATTCAAACGCTCAGCGCAAATTACCCACACCTGCTATCAATCCGCCACTCGGTTACCATAGCGACAGGCACTCACCCTGGCTTTGGAATGGTGTTTCACTTCCCAGATCTCAACAAGGGCATTTCTCTGGCGGGGATAGTCCCGGGCTTATTTGTCACCCCGTGACACCAACACAAGATGTAACCCAAACAGAAGTGACAGAACTCTGGCAGTACTCACACATGACATTGATCTGAACAGCAGGAGAGATGTGAGTGTGTCCGTCTACAGCACAGCTATATCTGCCTGAATCCTCTCTTCTGACTGACTGCAGCAGGAGTTCATTGTTTCTGTCTCTTCTCTCAGTTAATGGCTGTGAGTTTCTGTACCAGATGAATGTTGCTCTGTCAGTCAGAGCGCAGCTGCTTTTACATCTCAGATTGACTGAATCTCCCTCTGTCACTCTCTCAGGAGACTCCACCTGAAGATCTGAACACAACACACACATTATATCTAGTGCTGCTGTCATACACTGATTATTATTCAACATAATGCACAGAAGAAGAGATAAACCTCATCAAAGTCACCTGTGACAGTAAGAGTCACTCCAGATTTACCAATCCATTTTCCATCTTTATCAGTGATGAATCTGAAATAGTACATGTGTGAATCCTTCAGTGTCACATGACTCAGTCTGACGGTGCAGTTCTGCTGTTTATCTCCCAGATACTGAAGCCTCTGACTGTATACAGGGTCCTCAGACAGATCTGGAAACTCTTCATGTTCCTTTTTATCTTGTGTTTTGGTCCAGAACACTTTCTTGATCTGATGTCCAGTAGGGTATGTATAAGTGCATCTCATTATCACTGTTGAGTCCTTTAGTGCACAGATGTGTGAAGGACTGTAACTCACACCCCAATCAACACTAGAAACCCCTGAAACACAGAATTCATCTCGAACAATTTAGCAGCAGCTTGTGCATATAAAATTGCAGTATCAAATTTATCTTGAGTGTTTCTGAAGTGTTGCATTGACTAACCATGAATCATGAGAAGAACGATCAGAGGAAGAGGAGGAGCCATTCTGAGTGATGTCACTATCAACACCTACAACAAATGTACAGTGGCTTATTTTTCAACTTAATGTCTTGTCGTTTTGGTCTCATTGTTACACATTTAGTTTTTCATATTCTCATTGCATTACAAGTTTCATCAAATATATGATATATGTGTCGGGGGGGTGTGGTTCAGTGAAGTCTACAGTGGGAGAGATCTGCCTTGTCTAAATACCCACACTTGCGGTCTTTGCACTTGACCACTTGTCTACTTGCATGACGTATTTCCTCTATTTGGCCCAAGTGTTTACAGAGCTTTTATTTATTATACTTTTAATACTTTGTATTTTAAAATAAACGTCTACATGTCTGTCCAGCAGTCGCTATGTAACTAACAGAAGACACAAATAAAAAATTGTGGTGCTTCTACACTCTAAATAATAGTACAGTACCGTAATATTACAGTAATTTTTGACTTTATTAACTTAATAAAAATCTCTGAATATCATTTACTTGATTGTTTGAGTTAAACATACTAAAATAACTGACTAAAAATCCAACAGTTAAGATAAGTTTACAGTTAAGTTTTTTTACTAAAAGAATTTAGTATTTGATTAACAAATTATTTATTTATAATACACTTAATATATTTGTGAAATTTATATCAAAAATATTTGAGGATGGAGAATTAAACTGATCTGTTTCAAGAAACAAAAATATTACTTAATTCAATATTATTAGTATATTTAACACACTTTTAATAAATTGAGTAATTTTACTCAATTAAAACAATGCACCCCTCCCCCACCCTTGGTGCATTTCCTCTGTGAAATTCAGGTTTGTGTATGTTTTATTTTATCTATAAAATCATTACTGTGCTTTGAATCATTTTATTTAATGCAAAACAACATACAGAGGCGTAATTCGACACCTGAACGACAGTCGTGCCTGTCTTTTCGCGTGATTGAAACGCTTTGCTTAAAAAAACACAACTTTATTCCTAATTATAATGAATATACTGTAATTAATGTGGATGATAAAATGTCCTCAGAACTGCGCACTGTATGTTTATTGGCAGGTTATGGAGTCAGTCGCTCGCAGTATCTTTCGGCTATGAGTGAAACGCAGGACGGCGGTCTTAAGTTTGAAGTTCACCCACAGAGCGCGAGTCCGTCTCCGGCACGAGAACCAGCGCTGATCCGGTGGAAATTGGATAACCGACTGGTTGATTACACTTGAATTAGGCTACCTGAATGTTTAAATGTTTCATTTTTACTTCTAAAATGTTTGTTAAATGAGTTTAAATGTAGGCAATATTGTATACATGTTAAAACACTGTAAAATATGCTGTATTGCTGTACTCACCGACAATACAGGCCAATGTCATGTATACTGGTGGTTGTATGGAATATTATTTACAAAGGTTTAGAGGAAATAAGTTAATATTACTCATAAATAAAAACAGTTAATATTACTCATAAATATTGTTTTTTAAATGTTTAAATGTTAAATTATTTCTACTCAATTTTAATCGTTAATATACCAGATGCAGTTACTCAAACTAAATTTTTTTTTTTACTTGCATTTATTCAATTCATACAGTATATTTCATTGATTTCACAGCTTTAAAATTTTACAACATTTTTTTGAGTGTAAAAATGTTTCACCAAAAAAATTTAGTAAATCATATTAAATCTTAGAGTGTAATTAAGTGATAAAAACTGTTGCAAATGTTGTACAAATTAGGCCTACACATACCATACTCATCTTTGCACCAATAAAATTTGCAACACTTTATGTTTTTAATTCCAAATTATATGTATCTAATTAATTAAAATTACAGTAGGATGTTTTCCTCGACATCTCGCGATTTCGGGGCACATGAGTTCCCGAACATAATGCATGATGGGATACGCTTAGCCTTGAATACTCCGAAGTGGTATTGGAGATAGTGTGGTTTTAGTGTGCATTAAGGGCACTGCACTTTGGCATTTTTAAGTCATGGGACAGTATTACGCACTTACTTTCTGTCGCGTGCACACGCTCTCAAGTGGCCAAGACCACAAGTATGGGTATTTGGACAAGGCAAGAGACTGGAGACGAGCGGTGAGTAAGCAGGTCAAGTGCATAATGATAAACATCTGTGTCTTGTTGCAGTAATTGGCATGGAGATACCAGATAACAGCCACTGGGAAACTGGGAGATTCTGAGAGAGAGTGGGCTGAGGACTCGTGCGCTGTGTCTGTTCCAGAGCAGACTTTATGCTACTTTGATCTACTGAGAAATGTCTGTAAGCTCAGAGAATATGTGTTTGTTTTTGGTTTATTTTAAACTAATAATAGCACTAGCCTCAGCCTATTCTTGGACCTACAGATGAAGACACTAGCTCAACATAAACCCCTGTATCTTGACTATAGCTGCGCATGCACATGCACAAGTGTGTGGGTTTCCTAATGTAGCATCAGTGACCTCATCTTCCTTTTCTTATGGAAATTGAGCATCATCTATTTTGAGATTGAACAGAGAACTAAAAGAGAAATACGCTCTAGTTCTTAGCTTAAAGTCAAACAGAAATCAATGAAATACTTTTATTTATACAAGAAAATGACATCAACCATCATTTTTGCACTGCTTGAGTACGAAACTGTCTAACGCCTTTCCCCGTCCCCTTTGATTGACAGCAGCTTTCATTATATAGTCAGCCTGTATTATACAGTTATCTTTTGTTGAAAGATTAAAGTTTTAAGGTGTTTGTCACCAACATACAAAACACTGCTAGAGAAAACATTGTGCTTTTGGACTTTTGATTTTAAACCATATAGTTACTGAGACACAGCCCTGTGACAACTAGCCCCAACCAATCTCCCATAAATCCCCCACACTTAAGATATTTAACAGAACAGTTATAAAATCATGATCTTACCCGTTTCACCAACACCAGTGACCAGTGACAGCACTACAAATGATCAGGATGAAACCAGTATTGGTATTTTTACACTCTGAATGACACGTGATTAACACCTTATACTTTCACATGAGCTTATGACACCTCACCTAGTGCAGATCGAGCAGAGGAAGAGTTTTAACAGACAACATTAGACTAAAGGCATAAACATTAAACTGAGAGAAACTTTATATCAGTCAATAAAGATGCTCATGTAACAATGTTTTCAAACTTGGGAATATCTATATTTAATCAGTTGCATATAGATAGTAATGACAAGGAAACTGTTCTTAGGAAACAGAGAAAATAATTGCTTGAATAACTGTAATTTGCATATTCAGACCAACTATCCTAGCTTGTAAAACACTGGAAGGTATTGCAGTAGCAGTGACGTCAAAACACACATTTCATCTCCAGCATCGCCAACTGTGCATTTGATAAACATCCAATTTACTGATTCATTAATACCAATCTGGAAGTTAAATAATCAAAGAAATTAAAACAGAAACAGAATTGATTAATCTGAATGTTTTTATCATGAGAACTTCAAAGCATTATTTTTTCAGCAGCCTTGTTCTTCTTGAATGCATCACGTCTCTAAAAATACCATTTCCTCTTTAGTAAGTGAGATTTCAGCATCACAGTGTGATCACGTGACCTTCATAAGTGATGGAGAGACGCTGAGAGACGTCACACAGAAGAGGAAGAGGAAATCAGTCCTGTCAGAGTAACGCTTGAGGCCTTTTTCACATATGGCGGCTCTAGTAATGGAAGTCCTGCCTTCTAAATAAAAGATCCAAATTGGTAATCATGTCACTGTAACTGCTGTTAGAAGCTCAGATTTCCATAGAAACAGTTCTGAGATGCGGGTTCAGGACTGTACAGGCGAATTGGCTGGACAAACATGTTATTAAATCAGAGCACAGAAGTGAAACGGCGGCAGTTCTTTATTTCTTTTAAATTGTGTGAAGTGATCCTGGTGTGTTTCAGAGTCAGGGTCGCCAGATCTGAGTAACAAAACATAACATTGTTTGCTATTGCTGCATATTTTTTTGTTGTTGTGTGGAGCGTCTGGAATCCGCTCCTTAAAGGGGGGGCTCTGTCATGATTCCTGTCTTGTGTTCCCCTTGTCTTGTGTGGACTTGTTATTTCCTGTTCTGTGCCATGTTTTGTAGTCCTTTGTAGCTTTTCTTGTTTATTAGTCTCCCCAGGTGTTTCTAATTAGCCACACCCCCTTGTTATCTTGTTTAGCTTGTTTGTCCCTGTGTATTTATAGCCCTTGTGTTTCACTTGTTACTTTGTCAGTTGTTGTACATGTATGGGTGCTTCTAGTTCGGTCCTGCTCGTGGTTTTGTTTCTTTGTCCTTCGTGTTCTTTATTATTTGTACTACGTGTTTCTCCATTAAAACCCTGCATATAGATCCTCGCTTCCGCCTGCTTTCTCCGGCACACTACAGTCTCACTGATTACTGATAATCAGATTGTATTAGTGCTCATTTAGAAGACACCTTATGATCTGAAACGATACAGTGTCACTTTGGATAAAAGTTTATGTCAATAAATGCATACAAATCCCGCATAAAGAAATGCTGTGCTCATGTCACTATTAATGATTTTCTTAGAAACTGCAGAACAAAGAAATCGCTAAAGAAAACACTGTCTGTAAAATGACACGTCAAACATTCAGTGATTGGACATTTGATTAATGTGTTGAAGAACATCACAACCTCTAAATGCAATTTTGGTTTATTTTTCACAGAAGTTGAAGCTTTGATAGCTTTACATAAACAATATTTTCATCAAACACATGAGTGCAGATGTCAGCGGGTGCAGTGTGTGTGTGTGTGTGTGTGTGTGTGTGTGTGTACCTGTGCTGGTGTGTTCAGTGCTGCTATACGGACTAATGCTGGATGTTGAGATCTGGACACGTGTCGTTGTCTCTGGAGCTGAGAAATGAAGAACAACTGTCACACCATAACAAATATATTTAGATTAGATAGCTTTTTCATTGTCATTCAACTGTAAATTTAGAGTGCACATATGAACAAAACTCCATTCCACTGGCTCATAAAAAAAAAATATATAAAAAAATGCTACAACGTGCATTCAGATATAACACTAAAAAAGAGTTTGACAGCAGCATAAAAATAATAATGTTGCACATGATAATTGGCGGCATGTAAATCCAATCATTTGCCCTTGTTAAGTGGTGGCACATAAATAGTTATTCCACATTATAAATTAATACTAGAATTGTAATAACCCGGTCCAGTTCACATGAGGCTCACAGCAGAGGATTCAGTGAGATATAGCAGTTAAGGTTTGTTTTTTGAGTTCAGGAGTCTGATAGTTTGTGGGAAAAAGCTGTTGCATTATCTGGCTGTTCTGCCCCGAATACTGCGAAACCTCTTGCCAGAGGGCAGCAGAAGAACAGTCCATTATGAGGATGGGTGGGGTCTTTTGTAATGTTTTTGGCCGGGTCAGACAGCGTTTGAGTGCAGTGAAGAGCCGATGATCTTTTCTGCTGTCCTCACCACTCTCCGTACACACTTCCAGGCTGAGGTTTGCAGTCCCCAAACCAGACAGAGATGCAGCTGGTCAGTGTGTTCTCTATAGTGCCTTTGTAGAAGTGCTGAGGGTGGGAGGGGGAAGGTGTGCTCTTCTCATCCACAGCAAAAAGTATAGACACTGTTGAGCTCTCTTTAAAAGAGAGGCAGTGTTGAGGCTCCATGTCAAACTCTCTGTGATCTGCACCCCCAGGAACTTGGTGCTACTGACTAATTCCACCACAGTGTCGTTGATGAGGAGTGGTGTGTGGCTGTGTTGCTTTCTCCTGAAGTCAACAATGATCTCCTTCATTTTGTCGACAATCAGGAGTAGGTTGTTTCTGTTGCACCAGTCCACAAGCTGTCTCACCTCCTCCCTGTAGGTCTGTTCATTGGCATCCTGGATGAGGCCCACCACTGTTGTATCATCCTCATACTTCACAACAGGTGTTTTATTTACAGTTCAGGAGGAACACGTTCAAATTATTTATCCAATCATCACGCCATTTCAATCATCACGTCATTCCAACCGGCTGTCAACAATCAATAATCAACATGTCTACTCAATTAACAAAATGAGTTGAGGCCTATATATATATATATATATACACACAATCAATTCACCTATGTTCCTCTACAGTTTTCAGCATCCCTCCACCACCCTGTCTCCTCACACTCATCTGGTTACATTCCTAACCAGAAATATGGGGGGAATACTCTGGGTTCAGGGTATATCTTGGAACTTTACTCTGATCTGATTATTTGTAAGAGTGAACTCGTGAAGTGGTTCATGCTGAACCTGGCATCATGGTGAACAGTAATGGACTCGATAGCCGGTGTTCAGGGAGATGACACTGGAGATGTTATTTCCAACCCTTACAGCCTGAGGTCTGTCTGTTAGAAAGTCCAATTGCCAGTTACACAGGGGGGTGCTAAGGCACAGGGGTCCCAGTTTGCTTAACAGATTCAGCGGGATGATCGTGTTGAATGCCAAGCTAAAGTCTACAAACAGCATTCGCACGTGAGTGTTCTCCTCCAGATGGGCCAGGCTACAAAAGAGTAGAGAGGAAATGGTGTCTCTTGTGGAGCGATTGGGGCGGTAAGTAAACTGGAAACACTCTCAGAAATAAAAGTACAGAAGCTGTCACTGGGACGGTACCCTTCAAAAAGGTTCAAATATGTACCATTTAGGTACTAATATTTACACTTTTGGTAACAATATGTATACCCTTTGAGAGACTACTATGCACTCTTTAGGTACAAAGGTGTAACTTTTGAAAAGGTACCGCCCCAGTGATAGCTTTTGTGTATTTTTTTCTGAGAGTGAAGGGGTCAAATGTGGAGGGGAGTTTTGAGATGATATGGTCCTCTCGAAGCACTTCATCATTATAGAAGTGAGTGCAACAGGACGATAATCATTGAGGAATGTAATTGTGAATTTTTTGGGCACTGGTATTATGGCAGCAGTCTTGAAGCATGATGGAACAACAGCCTGATTCAGCGAGGTGTTGAAGATGTCTGTGAGGACAGGATCCAGCTGATCAGCGCATTCCTTAAGCACCCGTCCTGGGATGTTGTCATGATGAACACATTGTTGTTGTCAGGGCCCGCCACCTTCCGAGCGTTGACTTTTTTCAAGGGACCTCAGGACGTCAGCTGTGTTAAGACTGAGTACCTGCTCGTCAGAATGAGGAACACTTTTTCTCACAGGAGTGTTGTTTAGTGCTTCAAACCGTCCAGCATATGTGTTGAGTTTGTTGAGAAAGCATGTGTTGTCCTCACGAGTGGTGGAGTCTACATACCCTGCCACATGCGCTTGGTGTTCGTAGAGTCGCAGAAGAAACCCTGTATTTTCTGGCTATGGGCATGTTCTGCAGCCCTAATGGCACGGTTCAGGTTGGCTCCAGCTGTTCTGAGCGCCCCCATGTGACCAGCTTTGAACGCAGCATTTCGTGCCTTTAGCATTGCACCTACCTCGCTGGTCATCCAGGGCTTCTGATTGGCTTGTGTGGTGATGTTCTTTGTGATACATGCATCCTCCATGCACTACTGAATATATGTGGACACAGGCGCAGCACACTCCTCCACATTGATGTGTATCCCAATCAGTGCAGTCAAACGGTCCTGTAATGCTGACAGCACCCTCAGGCCAGACCATCACCTGCTTCACTGTTGGTTTTTCCTGATAAGCAGTGGCCTGTATGCAGGAATTAGCATCACAGAGAGATGGAGCCGATGTGTGGGCGGGGGACTTCCTCGAATGCCTTCTTGGTGTTAGTGTAGGCTAGATCCAGTCTGTTCATGTTCCTGGTAGCAAAATCCACATACTGATGGAAATGAGGGAGAACTGTCTTCATTTTAGCCTGGTTAAAGTCCCCTGCCACAATGAAAACACCCTCCAGATGTCCGTTTTGCAGATCACTGATGGAGCGGTAGAGCACGTTCAGGGCCTCCTTAGTGTTTGCACTGGGTGGGATGTGTACTGATGTAATGATGATAGTTGTAAATTCTCTAGTCAACAACTCTATGTCCGAAGAGCAATGACTTGAGAGCACTGTGTAGGGTTGGGTTCTGAACTCTGTACTTTTAATGGCACCGGCGGAATTACGTCAGTACTACCGAGAACCGATTCACATTAAATAAATCTGTCTCAAATTTCCGTACCTGAAAACGCATCTGGGCGCAAGCGTAAGACTATTTAAATACGAATCCTGCATGTTCTGCGTGTCTCTGTGTGAATGAGTGACGCAGGCCCTCGGTTTCATTTACCTTACACACACACACTGAAGCACGCATGATGCTTGCTGTGTTTCTCAGCCTCTGCAGTCTCAC
This sequence comes from Leuciscus idus, assembly GCA_021554675.1. Lineage (NCBI taxonomy): Eukaryota > Metazoa > Chordata > Actinopteri > Cypriniformes > Leuciscidae > Leuciscus > Leuciscus idus. The sequence goes on from CM038623.1 coordinate 10,997,813, forward strand.
TATATGAGAACATGAATGCATGAACTTCAATTCCAGAGCCGCTCTGAGAGTCACTGAAGCTCATCAGCTTATTACAGCATTTTACAGTTTCATTTAAGAAAAACTATCATTATATCATTAACACACAGAAACTCGCACAACCCATCTAAATAAACGCTTGGTTTAACTTGATAATATATTACAGCTGTACAGTAGAAGATACAGTTAGATATTTCAATTTAATAATAATAATATTAACACTAATAATAATAATTATCAAAAAAAAAATGTAAGGAATAATCACACTTTTTTTCTATGCTGTAATTTTAACAGTTTAAGCATAACAGTATAAAGTTGTGCCGCATGTTGCTTGACAAAAAAGTTGAATTTCACATTAAAGATCATGTTTATGTTTTATGTCTGCATTTGATTACTAGAAAATTCCCAACACAGAATTTGAGGAAAACAAAATTGTTTTTATAACTAAAATGGTTGTTTTTATTAATATTCAAGCATCACAGACGATGGCAGACTCTATCATTATGCCATTATGGTCGCTGTGACCAAGGCAGCTCTGGCATAATGTCAATAACACTTCTACAGATGAATTAGTTTCTTTACAGTTATTGAGGTAAACATGCCTAAATTACCGAAAAAAAGGTTGTGGCGAGGGGGGCGTGGTTTTGCGGAGTCTGTAGCGGGAGAGAGAGGACGGAGCAGAGCGGAGCGTAAGTAGGTCAAGTGCAGATGATGAACACCTGTGTCTGATTTCAGTAATTGGCGTGGAGAGACCGGATATAAGCCGGCGTGGGAGAGAGAGCGGGAGAGAGAGACGAGCTGGGACCTCGTGTGCGGTCTGGGAAAGAACCGATCAAGAGTCATCGAAAGAATATTCTGAGTTATTGTGTTTTGTGGCTGTGCTCATGCACGGTGAAGGCACTTTGCGTGCACCTTTTGTTTTACCTTTGAGAAACTGAATAAATCGAGTGTCCCAGCTCAAGCCGACCCCTGTCTTCTTCCTTCCTCACTATTATTGAACTGAACCTCATCACAAAGGTATTGTTGGGTACCGGCACCGAATTTCAGGTACTGTACCGGACCCTACCACTGTGGCATTTTTTCCCCCAAACCAGTTAAGCGCAAACCACGCCCCTTAACCGAACACTTCGTGTGTGTGTGTGTGTGTGTGTGTGTGTGTGTACCTGTGCTGGTGTGTTCAGTGCTGCTGTTTGTATACAGACTAATGCTGGATGTTGAGATCTGGACACGTGTCGTTGTCTCTGGAGCTGAGAAATGAAGAAGAGACGTCAAGCCATTCAAATTAAACAAATATATTAATAACACAATCATTAACTACAGCATGAAGCATAAACATGAAGGATGAAGCAGATTGTGTTTTAATAATGAATATCAGGCACCTCTGATCACGATTAGCTGGATTTGTTGGTAGTGTTCAGCTCCAGCTCTACATCCGTACGGTCCAGCATCTTCCATCTTCAGGTTACTGATGGTCACTGTAAATGATCTGGTCTGAGGATTATCCTTCAGTGAGAATCTGTCACTGATATATACAGTCTTTTTTCCATCAGTTTCTAGTATAAGGACACTCTTTTTGGGAGGTCCTCTGAAGAAGTATTTGAAATATTTTGTATATCTTTGTGGATAACTGCACTTTATGTTAACTTGTCGCCCCTCCGTTCCTCTCACTGTAATGTCCTTAGACAGTGAACTGCTCACTTCACACACACACACACACACACACACACACACACACACACACACACACACACTGCTTTACTCATGTACACTGATAACATACACCATGATATTAGATAATAAACACTTTTAGTAGAGATCTTCAGCTCTTACCCGTCAGCAGAAACACACAAACTATCAGTGGAAACTTCATTTCTTCATCAGTTCAGTTCAGAAAATCAGTCTGAAACTCTCAGTAGTTCCTCACACGACTCTCTGAAACTCAAACAGCAATAATACTGCTCTCATCTATATGTGGAGAGTAAAATAACACGCTTGTTTCTCGTCTCACGTGTTGAGAGTCAAACTCATACTGTTCACTGACTGTGTGTCTGTGTTTCCATGTGGTGTTAGATGTGAAAACGCCTCTCCGTTTTGACCAGGAAATGATAGAGAGAGAGAGAGAGAGAGAGAGAGAGAGAGAGAGAGAGAGAGAGAGAGAGAGAGAGAGAATTGAATTGAATTTGAAAACACCTTTATTACAGTGTTTTAAAACATTAAAAACAAACTATTTAAAATAAATTACATAAATTGAGTAAAATACAGATTGTCATCCACAACAGAGCACAAAGCCCCTCCATAACACCAAACATCCTCAAACATGGCAAGACATGAAGTAGCTTTATAAAACCTAAAATCAATCAAAATTCTTGACTTCACCATGGCACCAAACATAGAAACCAGATTAAATTCCTGATTTTGTTCAATTTTATCTTTCCGACTCATGTATATCGCCATTTTACTTTTGCCCAAAACAAAATTTAACAACTGACACTCTCTCTTTCTTCTCTTTGTATATTTAACACCAAAGATAAAAGCTTGCATTGAAAAATCTTCATCAAAAGACTTAAACAAATTTTGTAAAACCTCAAATAAAGGTTTAAGTCTATGACAACTCATAAAAACATGAAACACAGTCTCCCTTTGTGAGCAAAATGGGCATTCATGGCCTACATCAGGATTCAACACAGATATAAAGGCATTTACAGCAATAATACAATGTAAAATCCTCCACTGCAAATCTCCAATTTTCTTATTCAGTGGTGGCTTGTAAAAAGTTCTCCAATTTGGTTTAAAAACTTCATCCAAACCTAACACAATTCTCCAAGGTGTATCAGTTTTTCCATTTAATATTTTTTTATTAAAACATTTCACACATGACTTGTACAATCTCTTACCATTCACTTCTTCAAAGTCCATGACTACAACTTTTTCTGATTCCAGAAAAATTCCACCTTCCTCCTCTAAATTAGGTGAAACCATCAACCTTGGAAAAAAATCTTTATCATTGGGAGTAATTTCTCCCTCACAATGTTTCTTGAGTAAATCGGTCTCTTCCACTGTAAGGATAGTCTGTAACTTTCGTAGTAGTTTTTCAACCACTCGAGTAGATCTAAACCCCAATTGTGTCGCCACCGCATCCACTTCAATAAAATCTGGTCCTGCCAGACTCATTAATTGACGAAGAGTCACCACTTTAGCCTTTACAAAGGCTTCTGTCAGTGACACTGATGCATTAGTAATGTCCAGTCTTGCACCATAAAGCAATGGCTCTTCCAACAGCCAATACAACGATGTGGGATTGCTTGTCCTTTGGAGTTTAAAAAGACTCCATACTTTAAAAAGATTCCGATAAAAAACTGGAAATTTCTCCACATTTAAAGTTTTTGGATCCAATAAAAATAAGGATTTGTCCAGAGTTAGACCTGCAGCAGTCTTTAAAATAGCACTTGCCACTGGTCTCCAACTTACAGACTCCGGACCTGTCAGGAAACGTTGTATAAATTGTGCACGAAATGTTGCTGTCCTACTTTGTAGATGCACAAGTCCTTGTCCACCTTCTTCCTTTGGTAAATACAAGATGTTATGGATCACCCAGTGCATCTTATCCCAGAAGAAGTCTATCAACATCGATTGTATCTTAGCAAGAAAAAGTAGTGGTGGGTCAACACAAGTCAGTCGATGCCAAAGAGATGAAGCAACAAGGTTATTAATAATAAGGGTTCGACCCCTATAGGACAATAATTTCTTAATCCACTTCCATTTATCCAAGCGGCCCTTTATTTTCTCAATCATCCCTTCCCAATTTTTTAATTGAAAAGACTCATCCCCCAAATAAACTCCCAAATACTTTAGCCCATCTTTTTTCCATGTCAAACCACCAGGAAGTTTGGGGGGCACTGTTATCCGCTCTCCCACCAAAACAGCTTCACTTTTTGACCAATTCACTTTTGCAGCTGATACCATTTCAAAATCATCCAAAGTTTTCATTAAAAGGTTCACATCATTTTGCTCTTTTACAATTACAACAACATCATCAGCATAAGCTGATAAAACAAAAGTACTTCCACAGTTCATCAATGTGAGGCCTTTCATTACCCTTTTCAATCTTTGCAAAAGTGGTTCTATTGCCAATGTATAGAGCATGCCTGATAATGAACAACCTTGCCTCACTCCACGCTGAACTTTAAAAGGAAAACACAAGCCACCATTAAATTTCAACATACTCTCAATGTCATTATATAATACTTTAATATAACCTTTAAAAACCGAATTAAAACCAAAGGCATCTAGAGTCTTCCATAAATAATCATGCTCTACACGGTCAAATGCCTTTTCTTGATCAATGGAAATCAAGCCAAAATTAACACCACAAATCTTTGAAAAATCCATCAAATCTCGGATTAAAAAAATGTTATCAAATATAGATCTTCCAGGCACACAATAGGATTGGTCAGGACTAATTATATCATCTAAAACTTTGCCTAATCTAATCGCCAATACCTTAGACAGAATTTTGTAGTCTGAGCACAGTAAAGACACTGGTCTCCAATTTTTAATATCACTCAAATCTCCTTTCTTTGGGAGGAGTGTAAGAACTGCTCTCCGACTACTAAGTGGTAAAAAACCACCGACCAAACTATCACTAAGAACTGCAAGCAAGTCTTCTCCTATAATGCCCCAGTATGCTTTATAGAATTCAAAAGGAATCCCATCTAACCCTGGAACTTTCCCCTTTTGCGTACTCTGGAGAGCTTCATACAGTTCAATTAAAGTTATATCTTCACTAAGTTTTGCATTGGCACTTTCTGATAATTTTGGCAGATCTTCAAAGAAGAAACCACCAACATCTTGATCTATCCTATGATCAGAACTATAAAGATTTTCATAAAATGTTACTGCTCTTTTTCTCATTTCGACTGGGTCTGATAACAGAACCCCAGCTTCAGACCTTAAATTCTGAATATACCGTCTTTGACCATTCTTTTTTTCTAATCCGAAAAAAAACTTTGATGGAACATCCATCTGCTCTACATCCTGGAAACGTGATCTGACCAATGCCCCTTGTGCCTTTCTTTTATAGAATTCAGACAAGGCTGATCTTTTCATGAAAAGAGAATCTAAATGGTCTTGATTTCCTGTTTCTTGAATTAAAACTTGAATATCTATAATTTCCTCTTCTAACTTCTTTATAGACTGAGTTAAAACTCTTGTGACATTTAGAGTATATTGTTGACATAGTTGCCTAATATTTACTTTCCCAATGTCCCACCATTCCTGTAAAGAGGAAAATTGATCTTTTTGTTCTCTAAAAGACTCCCAATAAAACCTAAAAACATCTTTAAACTGTAAATCTGACACCAATGTCACATTAAAGTGCCAATAAGAACTACTTAATTTAACAGAACTAACAATCATTCTACACACAACCATACTATGATCAGAGAAACCTACTGGAAGAATTGAGCCATTTACAAAAAAACTAAGATGATGTTTGAAAACATAAAATCTATCTAATCGTGCCATTGACAACACATTTTCACGAACATGCGTCCATGTGTATTGTTTAACATCATGATTAAAATTTCTCCATACATCACCAAGCTCATTCCCTTCTATCATTTGTATCAGTTTTCGGCGTGAAGCCATATGTGGTTCTACATGATTCCTATCTATATTTCTTTCGACACAATTAAAATCTCCTCCCACAACCAAAAATTCTTCATTGTCACATTTTTCTATTACTGTATTCAATTGATCTAAAAACAACATTCTTTCTATCTGTGCAGTTGGTGCATATACACAAATAAAAACAAAAACACGATCTTCAAATTGAGCTTTTATCTTTAAGAATCTACCTTTTACAATCTCCTCTACTGAACAAGATGAGGGAGCAAAATTTTTATTAAACAGAACTGCAACTCCTCCACTGAGTGAAGTATTATGACTCAGAAAAAGAAGACCTCCCCATTCCTTAGCCCATTCAACCGCAATTTTCACATCACTATGTGTCTCCTGTAAAAACAGGACATCAATTTTATTCTGTTTCGCTACTTCATATATCTGAGCTCTCTTTCTGCAATCTCTAGCCCCATTCACATTTAAAGAAGCAATGCGAATGTCACTCATAAATGAAAATGAAAAAGAAACTACAGCACAGAGAGCAATACATCCAATAAGGGCATAAATACTAAACCATTTCATCATCGTTATTCAATTGGAGTTGAATTTTTGTGACGATTTTTTTTAAACGATATACTTCTTTATCTGCAAATCTTCCTTCACTCATTAAACACTTAATATTTTCCAGAAGTCTTCTGAGATCTGGAAAATATTCATCAATTTTCACTCCTCTCATATTTTTGGTCACTTTCAAGAATTTTTTGATCTCATCCACTCCATATTCAAGACATGACCAACTAGTTTGAGAACAAACGGAGCCACTGGAATCAGAGCAGTCACTCTCACTACTTTCATTGTCCACTTTATTCTCTTCTTGGTTCTTTCTAGCCTGTTTCAAAACCATGCTCTTGTCATTTTTTTTCCTCTTCAGAGGTGTTTTGAAAACAACCTGATCCATATCCATTAATGTGTCCTCATTTTGAATTACACTCTCCACTTGTGACTCCGTATCAGAAAACTGATTTAACCTCGTTTGTGTGTTACCAAGAGCTTCTCCACCATCAATACTGTTGCTTTCAACACTCTCACGGGTTACAATTTCGTTTTTTTTAGCGTTTCTTTCATCAATTTCAACGCTTTGTCTAGTTAGCTCAGATTCAACATTTTTTCCTACAGACACTATTTTTGGACCACTAGAATGCGGCGCATTGGAAGTACTGGCGACTTCTCCGTCTTCACTCTGCTCAGCGTTACCTTTTTCACCATCATTCTGTCCACTGTGATGAGCGCTGTTTTCCGGGCACCCGCGGATCAAATGACCAGACTTTCCGCAACCAAAACACCTCATCGTGTCTGTAGTTACAAAAACGGTGTAATCAAAATCATCCACTTTAAATTTAAAATTTACGTCAAGATCAGTTCTATTTCCGTTCAGAATCATATAAGTGAAACGCCTGAACGACACTACATGTTTCACTAACCCCGATTTACATCCTATAGCGATCTTTTTTATGGGAGCAATCAGTTTGCCAAAGCGCGACAATTCCTTCATCAACATCTCATCTTTAATAAAGGGGGGTACGTTTGAAATGGTGACTTTTTTAGCGGGAGTAGAAAGAGGTAGTACTGGAGTAAATAAACCACGTATGTTTATTCCCTTTCCAACGACTTCATTCGCTTTCTCTACTGTATTTAAGAACAGTACAATTGAATTATTCATTTTGGACGCCGCTAACACACATTCATGACCCACTACATCACCGACCGCTACACTACACTCCTCCACACTCCCCGCAGCCACCACCTTCACACCGTGGCGCCGCGTGAGTGAATCGAGAACATTAACTCCTTGAGTCGCCATGCTTCCCAGTACGAAGACTGATTTAAGCAGGCGCTCAGTTAGGCTTCTCTGCTAATTTCACAACAAACAACAAACAAAACAAACTAACAAACAAACAAAATTAGAGGGGGAAATAATCTTTTAAAGCCACGGCGGGCACAAAAAAGACCACACACTCACCACACCACTCACTCCACTCAACAAACGCCCGCACATGCGCACAGAGAGAGAGAGAGAGAGAGAGAGAGAGAGAGATGATGCATGAGCTTTGCCAACATTTATACCAAAGATCAGATCAGATCAGATCAGGAAGAGTATTTTAATCATGTCAAAAATATATGTTCTAAGAATCAGCTCTGGCCTCTTGGTTTTATATTCTGCAAGCGTAGCTAAACATTGTGGTTTTAACACTATAGAAGCAGCGAGAGCCAAATCAGTATTTTCATAATGTCTGGGCTTTCTGCTAAACTCATGCGACAGCTGATATTACACCGGATACCAGACTTTGCAGGGGAACATGTCTCACTTTATAGAGAAGTGACAGCAGAATGTAGACATGTACTCTGTCAGAGCGGAGGTCTGGTTTGAATAGGATATATGAGTATATTACATCAAAAGATACAATAGACAAAAAAGATTATTAATAAATTAATTAATACAAGAATAATATATTTGAAAGGATTAATCCTGCAAAATAACCATAAAAGAATAATCATAATAGTCACAAGCATACTTTTTGTTTCTTATACACCAATTTCAAAACATGTTAATTACATGTTAAGCGCTTATGAAACAAAAAGTAAAACATTTTAAGGAAACAATCGTTGCCAAACACTGTTTCTCCATCATATAAGCTCTGAGAAGAGTTGCATTGTGGGAAATGTAGTGTGTTTAGCTGAAACCTCAAAGCTCTTCCTGTGACTGTAGTTTCACTTCCTGTTTGCCCAGTAATGCCACAAACATCACATGATTAACTGAAGCTAAAGGCCTCCTACTATTATAATGATAAAGTTATTCTTCAGTTAAAGCTTCTCAATAGCAGTTGTTTTAAAGATCCTCCAAAAATCTGTGGCATTTATACGTTGTTTTCAGTGATTTATCAGAATATGCAGCTTCTTTAAATGGTCATGAATGGAGAAGAACGCTCTTTGGCTGCAGATTATTGTAGTTACAACATCAACCAGCAGGAGTGAACAGATGAAACTAACCAGACAAATCCATATATACATTAATAACTACAGACATACAAAATAATAATAATGAAAGAAAATGTATGCTTACTTGCAATTCAGAATAACATGGTGAAATGTGTCCATTACACTAAAGAATAAAAACATCACATGAAGATTCAGCTTTAAACATTGAATACATTTAGCTTATTTCTATGATCCATATTTCTGTATGTCAGCTGTAAACATATCAGGATCAAATATAACACTTCTACAGGACTGATAATTACATTTAACAAGACCATAATCAAGTCATAATGAATCTGGTCTTTCTGAATTATGAATAGAAAAGACAAAGCGAGATTGGTGAGGACCCAATTTCAGTACAACAATGGAAATGATGAGAAGGATGATTTCCCGTGGTTCTTAATATGTTTATGAACGTTTATTATATAATAGGCTTATTAGTTAAATGAGCTCATTTGTGTTGTGGTGTTGGTGAGGAAACACAGCTGATGTAAACCACTGTTGTTTCTGTGTCCTTGTCCTCTGGATTACAGTGACGTCCAGTGTCTTTGATCTACAGTCACAGGAAACTTCAGTTAATTAGTTAGTTAAAGTGCCTCTATTATGCTTGCTGGAATATTCCTCTCATGCAGTGTGTAATAGAGCTGTCGGTGAATGTAAACGCTCTGCAAAGATCTGAAGTCGAAAGTGCACGATAAATAAGTTACTGTCTCCCAAAAGAAAGAATCGCCTCTGAAGCTCCTAAACGAGTCGCCAGTAACTCCAGTCTCACTTCTGTGACATGCATACGTAACGCAGTAACACATTTGCATAATGCCTGCCTATGGTTTTCATTGGCTGCACCACATTCAAAATGTGGAAATAAACATATTCCTTTGTTTCTGAAGAAAAGTCTTGAGAAAATAAAGCAACTGATTCCCTCCACACTGACCTCTGATGGACAACATGAGAAAATGAACCAATATTCCACTTTAATACATCTTTATTGCATCACTGAGGCGACAGAATCAAACTAGATCATGGCAAAGTGATGCAGTCTAACGTTATCCTGCTGAAGACTTCATAATGACTGATACGACAGACTAAGTGCATGTATGAAAGACACACTGACCTTTCCATTCTTTTAGGTGTGTAATTGTGTTTTAGAAAAAAAAGCTTTTGGTGTAAATCTATGACATGTACAGCATCTCCACTAATCTTACAACACAATTATAAGTCATTTAAAGGGACGGTTGATTATGATTTAACTTTTCTAACTTTATTTAGTGTGTAATGTTGCTGTTTGAGCATAAACAACATCTGCAAAGTTACAACGCTCAAAGTTCAAAGAAAAGGGAGATATTTTCTTTTAAAGAAATAGCTTTTTAAGGACTACAACAAATGGCTGGCAGGGACTACAGGACATTCCTCCCGGGTTAGTGACATCACCAACTCAAAAATTTACATAAACCCCTCCCTCGGAACACGATTTATAGATTATCAAGACAGAATATGCTAATCAATGACTAGAAGATAACTCCACATAAGCTACATAAATTCATCAACTAACCATTCAGAAATGTTGTCTATTATGTTGTCACTTCTTCTTGAGTGTCTCCATCATTGTCTGACTCCGGTTTGAACATAAAAGGCTAAAAGTTTTTGAAATTTTGTGGGGAGGTAATTGAACCTCCACCCTCTATGCCGGGAGCAGCAGCTCATTTGCATTTAAAGGGACAGACACAAAAAGGGTGCGTTTTTGCAATTTTAACATGCTATATAAAAATATGTGTGGGGTATTTTGAGCTAAAACTTCACATACACACTCTGGGGACATCAAATACTTATTTTACATCTTGTGCAAAGGGCATTTTACCACCCCTTTAAATTCTCAATCAAAATCTAATCAAATCTATACTGTTCTTGACAAGTTGTTGAGGTTTAGTAGCAAGAACCCATTAACCCCTGCTGGTAGATGTCATATTTACTCCATTAAGCCCTGCTGGCAGATGTCATATTAACTCCATTAACCCCCTGGGGTCGGCGGTATCGCCGGCGATACCAGCTCGCTTTTTTTTTTATCAGTTCAAAAGAGATTAATTTTGCTCTGTTGACTTTGATATTACAAACACGTTTCATACATCAATCGATTCTGTTAAATGTGTATTATTTTTGTGTATACTCACAATAAAAACAAAGTGTTTTGCTTTTTGCCAAATAAAGAAAAATAAACACGAAGCGAGTTCTGCCTTCTCTCTGCCAGTGAAGTCCATTCTGAAACGCGTCTGAAAATGAACAATAACTCAGCGAATACTCAGTCAAACAGGCATACAAAGACACAGGCATGAAGCTTGAATTCTCTTCTTTTAAATGAAGTAATTTATATAAAAAACAAATATTCTCAGTTCATGTAATCTGTAAGAAAAGAGCGAGATGTCAGTCGTTCTCATCTCATCTAATTATTTTTAATCTGCCCCGCCCACGGAGAGCGCGCGCTATTCAAACGCAAATTACTGAGGCAATCCACGCAAACCTGTGAACGCCCCCATATCAGCTCGAGAAAAGTTTAATCAGATCATTGTACTTGTCTACACTGTCTCGCAGCGCTGTGAGGAATAATAATAATGGAAAATGTACCTCAGAAGTGCTGGTATTTCGAGGAGCAACGGATGGAATACTGTAGTAAGTTTTTTTTCATTCTCAAGTAAATCGGGTTTCTGTGTGTGAATGAATGAACGGCAGAGATGCGCTGTTTACCACAACTCGCAAAAAGACGATTTAAATTTGAATTGCGTTTCTGTGTGTGAATGAATGATCTGCTGTTAGCAAACTATTTTGCTATACTGAGTAAAAATCGACTGAAATATGTTGAAATAAAATGTATTTGTATAAGCAACGTATTAAACTGCAAATTAACATTTATATTCCTTATAATAAAAATGACCTATGTTACAGACAAATGAAAGACAACATTTCGTTGATTAGTTTTGGATAGATTACACATTTTTACTGTAAAATATCTGCCACCTCAAATAAGCTTTTGTTTGCCAATTTTTGCTAATATGTCAAATATGTTTTGTCAATGTAGGCTATATTTGAAGTAATGAATCCTTAACTTTGAAATATGTATGATAAAATGTATACTTTAGTTTTTACAAAGAAAGATTACACTTCAATTGTTGTTGTAATTGTAACCTTTTTAATAAAAAATATATATTTACAAGGTAGATGTAAACAAATTTTAAAAGGTAAATATAAGCCTTTTCTTTAAATAATTTTTATTGTGTTTTATTATTGACAAATTTGGGGAGAGGATACATATTCCAAAACTGAAAATACAGTATGAGAATTAACTGCACAATTACTAGACATGTTTTCCTTGGATATTATACAATTTGCAAGCTCAATTTAAAAAAAATTTTTTTTTACATGCTTCCAACTGTGAACCAATTTGGTAGAATATATATATATATATATATATATATATATATATATATATATATATATAGCTCTTGCATTCTTTCTTGTGGCTATAGGTGACACACCTGAATGAATGGCTCATTAAGTATGCAGGGCCCCATTGTCTCCTCAGGTGTGAATCACTAAATATGCATGATGGTGTTGAATGGTTGATGCCCCTTGTGCATATTACCTTTACAAACAAAAAGTGTTTTACAAGATTTAAATCAATGTATTGTGTTATGTGAATGATTAGGTAGGATGATTTTCACATCATTTTGAAGAATGAGTATGTGTTTTGTGGCCTTATTTCAGAAACTTTAGTTTTTAGTTTTTTAAATAACCATGCATAAACATTATTCTCTCAAAAATACAAACATGTACATGCATGTTGCTCACATATTATGGTAGCCCTGTTTGTGCTAAATAGAGTGTAATTATACCTTTGCCATTAATATGTTTATAAGCAACTGAAAAAAGCACAAATGTCAGGGCATGTCAGAACATCTCAAGGACCCCAAAAAACCCTCAGACCCCAGAGGGTTAACCCCTGCTGGTAGATGTCATATTAACCCCATTAACCCCTGCTGGTAGATGTCATGTTAACCCATTAACCCCTGCTGGTAGATGTCATATTAACTCCATTAACCCCTGCTGGTAGATGTCATATTAACCCCATTAACCCCTGCTGGTAGATGTCATATTAACCCCATTAACTCCTGCTGGTAGATGTCATATTAACCCCATTAACCCCTGCTGGTAGATGTCATGTTAACCCCATTAACCCCTGCTGGTAGATGTCATATTAACCCATGAACCCCTGCTGGTAGATGTCATATTAACCCATTAACCCCTGCTGGTAGATGACATATTAACCCATTAACCTCTGCTGGTAGATGTCATATTAACCCATTTAATCCCATTTTTTTCCCAGAGATGAAATATATGAGTTTGTGTTGTATTTGTAAGTATATTAAACAATCAATGTCAATAATGTAAAAAAAAATATTTGAAAAGTCCATGAAAAAATTAGTTTTATCTCTGGTCACAATTGTGACCGGTGGTAGAACATAGGGAGTCTAAGTCGTTGTATATAAATACATAAATCTCCAGAAATTATAAAAATAAAGACTGATTAAATTGTTGAAGTGTTTTATTCGATTAACAAATAGGTAAACATTGTCTGGCTCAGTTTCAAAAATAACAAATATTTTAGTAAAATTATGATAAAATAACACATTATAGGAAATTGCTTAGAATGTAATCATTATAAATGACACAAAATACTTAAAATTACAAAATGAAAAAAACTTTCAGAAATAAAATAATAAATTAAAACAAATAAATAAACAAATTAAAATAAATAAACAAATTATTAAATATGAGCCTATAGGAAACATGTAAAAATGCCAAGGAACATAACAATTCATTAATAACAACAAATCGTCACAAAAATTATCAATCAACAGTTACAACTGTGTGCTGGTTTGGAACTCATGTAACTTGAATAGACACCTTCCTAAGGACATAGCAGCGGGAAAAAAAAAACGGTGTCCTGGTGTGGAACTCATTGATTAGGTAACTCCCTCAGACGTTATGAAATGTTTTGAAGCACTCAATATGCATTGGCCTGGCACACTTTTCACAACCAAATGATGTGCGACCATCACAGACACGACATCTGAGAAACCTGTTCCCTTTAAAACAAAATGAACAATTACACAATGATTTCTCTTTTGTATAGCTTTTGGAACACATCTGCAGGTGTTAAATGTTATGATAAAAACAAATCTTCATATAAATCTGCCTACCTGTGTTTATCGGCCAGTGAGCAACACCATCAAACCTGGGAATATCAGTCACAGCAGCTGACATTGAGGATGGCCTCCCTTGTCCTTTTGGTGCAGTACCAAATTTTTTCAGGAGACTTTGGGCAACTACTCGCTGAAATCCAAGGAGATCATAGTCACCATCCATGACATCTCTGTGGAACAGCCAACTGTTGACCACAGCACTGTGGAGAGTCCAGGCATAAATTGGCCACCACCACTTTTTTGATCTTATTGTGCAGTGGTAACGGGACACCTGAAGATCATGTAGATCTACTCCTCCCATTTGCTGGTTGTAAGAGTGGATTATTTGAGGTTGTTGAAGGTACTCATATGCCTTTCTTTCCTTGTTCCATCTCCTAGTTGGTAACTCAGTGTAGACATTTTCCACATTGCTTGCAACAGTGACCACACTGTTATCCCTCCACCTCACCAGTAGCTTTTCTCCTTCAGACAAAACTTCTGTGGAGCCCCTCTGTAGCTTTTGGAATTCATTCATTGGTTTAAATGGCACATCACACAACTGGTTTTGCCGCATGGTCCAAGTGCACCCATATCCTCGCTTTGTCATCTCATCAATCAGAGATAATGTGGTGAAAAGGTTGTCATGCGTGAAGTTGCATCCTCCTGGAACACCAGCTTGTTCAGCCAAACCCAGCACTACACTGGGCCCATGACCTAACCCAGTCTCTGGAAGAAGGGTATGCACTCCAGCATAAGGCTCCATGTGGTAGAGGTAACCCCCTGAGGACGCCAGGCTCCAAACCTTATAGCCGTAGCGGATTGGTTTTCCCTTTATGAACTGCTTGTACCCGTGGCGCCCATAGTAGGGAATCATACTTTCATCAACTGACAGCCATTTACTGAATGGCAGAATTTTGTATGAGCTATTTAGCTCCTGGAAGATTGGCCTCACCTTAAAGAAGGGGTCATTGTTGCACGTTGTGTTGTCCACAACATGGATGGAAGCCATAATTTCATCAAATCGGTTTCGTCTCATAGCATTGGAGATGCTGCCGTTGTGGACATCCCCATCTAGTGACCAGAGCAAATGCCGTCGTGGAACAGTACAATATCCAGAGGTGAGGAGCACACCATAGAATACAAGTAGTTCATCCATGCTTAAATTAAGAGGTTTGTTTTTGTTTTGAACAGAGTAGAGATTTGACATTTCTATGGTAAGATCTCTCAGAGATGAGGGGTACATTGCTAAAAACACATCCAATGGATTCGGATTTGTTGCTTTTAGACATTGTGCTGCAGTTGGTTCATACACAATGTAGTCAGGCAAATTGCTTTTTGCTGTTTTTTTAGACTTTCTGAAACACCTACTCTTGTTTTTCCTTTTAATCAGCTGAGCAGGGGTGCTTTCTGCCAAGGGCACTGGTATGGTGGCAGTAGTAGCATCTGAAGAAGGCAATACAGATGATGAAGCAGCTTCAAGTTGTTTTGTACAATTTCTTGTTTGGATTTTGAGTTTCGGTTGGTGACCGCAAGCAGTTTCAGGGATGTTTTCTGCCAAGGGCGGCATGGTGGCAGTAGTAGCATCTGAAGATGGCAACAAAGATGATGAAGCAGCTTCAAGTTTTTTTGAGAGACTTCTTGTTTGAATTGTGAGTTTTGGTTGGTCCTCGCATTCAGGTTCAATTTCCTCAAAATGATCATATCCAAACAGTTCTGCAGTAGAATTCAAAATTATTGATGGTATGTGAGCTGAGTCACCAGTAAAATCCATGTCAGATGCATCGCTATCACAGTCGCTTTCTATTGCATCCTTCTCTATCTTAGGGACCACTGCTATATTACAAATTGCAGGCTCTGGATCATCAGTGTCAAGTAAATCCAAAACTTGACTTAAAGTCATTCTGAAAGAGAGTTCATAAAAATAACACAGAATTACATATGGGTAACATAGACTCCCTGTGTTATACCACCGGTCACTATTGTGACCATCTTCATTTATTTGCAGTTTGACAACAGAATAAAGCATGTTTTCATTTAATTTCAATGTGTATGTATAGATAACCCTTTCATGATGATATGTGCAAAAAAATTATGAGCTCCACAAAAAGGAACTTAGTATTCTTACCTGTCCTTTCTGAGCTTTGACGTCATCCTTCCGTTAAGACGGCAGTACCAGGAAATAAATGTGTGTGGTCACATGACCAAACTAACCAATCATGTTAGACCTGCCATAAACTCATATAGACATCTTACATTTTCATTATATATGAACATATGCTTCATAATATGAGTTACTTTTCAATTTTACACTAAAAAATGCAAGGAAAAATTGTGGTCACAATTGTGACCAGTGGGATTAAATGGGTTAACCCCATTAACTCCTGCTGGTAGATGTCATATTAACCCATTAACCCCTGCTGGTAGATGTCATATTAACCCATTAACCCCTGCTGGTAGATGACATATTAACCCATTAACCCCTGCTGGTAGATGTCATATTAACCCATTAACCCCTGCTGGTAGATGTTGAAACTACACTATACGGCTTCAACAGCATCTTTCTCCATTGACGGCCATTCAAACAAAGTTTCTTGATTAAAAAAATAATAATAATTATGTTCGCAACAAAACTAAAAATTAACTAAACAAAAAAACTATGTTGTAAAAGTCTCATAATTTTACAGTAGATGGCTACTGTCTTTCATTTCACATCTCAGGAAAGCCATCAGTGAAGGTTTGAGACACCAGTGTCAGTTTTATTATTAAGAGGTTAGTTTTGTTACTGACTCTGAAACACCAGAATCACTTCACACAGCGTCTCCAGGAGAGAAGATGATAAACAGGGTAAAAAGAAGGGAATTCACCTTTTATTAGCTTTAACTGTAGATGAGGTGTACTAAACCTAACCCTAACTTTTTTTTTAACAAAAAAAACACAAAATAATTCAGCTTATCTTGTTAGTGAGATGACTGTGAACTTTATTTATACATTATACACTTTATAAACTGTGTTTTGTACAGAAAAGTGTGACAAAAGATTGAATAATTAAAACAATGTAGATCTTACCAGATTTTGAGAGTCTTTTTCATTTATGGTTGATCACTGAATATATCGGACCCTCGTTTGTTGTGATGTTTTGTGGATGTGTTGAGATGTTTTGTGGATGTGTTGCTGTTACGTAGATCAGTTCTGTCCCGCTGTCCTGTGTTGCTTCAGGAAACTTTATTTTGGCATAATAATCACCGGCTGTATCTGTCACCTGATTGGTCGAGTGGGTGTGACTGGGGTTTGAATCAGGCTGGCGATTGGTTACTGTGGCGTAAAGAGTAGAGACTTCTGTACATTTGTTGAGGTGTGATGCAGGCGTCTGATTGGATGAAGATGTTACCACGGTGACGTCTGTGTTTGGAATCTCCTCATACATGAGTTCAGTCTGAAAAACAACACATACATCAATAATTGAATAGTTTATGTAGATAATTCTCTGTTGATCAATAAACAATCATTTAACATGTATGTCTGATCTTCTACAGGTAAAGATTTGAACACTCACCTCTGTATTGTGCTGCATGTTTTGCTGAAATAAAGCTGAATGAAAATAGAGAGTAAGTCAATTTACACACTAAAATATAACTAAATAATAACACTAATAATCACAAACAAACTGTTACCTGTCCCAGATTTCCTCTTCCTCTTCTTCAGGATGATGAAGGTTCCAGAACACAGAGTCAGAACCAGCAGAACCGAACCCAGACCGCCAGCAACAGAAGCCAGATCTGAACATATTATATTGTATAAAACACAATGCTGATTCTGATATTACTGTTAAGTGAACGATAACATTCTTATCATTTATATAAATAATTTGTATTATAGTACTGAAGGGTTAAAATTTAAGAATCTATTTCAAATATGCTTCCTTACATAACATCACGGTAAAGAATATTGTATTTAGTGTTTAAGGGTAAGATAATGATTCTGCTCAGCAAAGTTGCCTTTCCTGTTTTCTCCTCATTGTCTTTAATGGCTCTTCGAGCCCCAGTTTCACTCAGAATGATGGGATTAGCTCACAAATGATTCACTGAGAATCTCACCTTTTGTTCTGCAAATGGCCTTCGGACCCAAATGGCTCTTGGAGCCCTTATGCTGATTGAATTAGGATTGGCCAGACCCTCACAGTCTAGGGTGTTACCTTAACCTGTATACTCATTTACATGCTTTGTTTGAATTTGTCTCCACCTTCAAAAGTCCCTCCTCCTAAAATGCCTATAAGACACCCTGTAAATTTATATACTTTAGATTATGTTGGACGAAACCGCAGCCGCGCTCAAATAAAGAAACTCTTCTGATTGAACGTGATCCCAACTGTCTCCTGGTCTCTGCTTCGATAAAAGAAAACTTTACAACAGTACAAAAGTTTGAATATTATATTGTGTAACTGAAATGTGTAACTGAAATGAAACTGCAATGGTAAACCTCAACTCTTCAGAAGGAAACGCTTCTGTCTGTGGTTGATGTCAAAGCAAGTTAACCACACGAGTACGTGTCTCTACAAATGTTCAAAGCAATTTCCTTTCAAAGAGTGATCATGTGATCAGAGAGTTGCATTATGGGTAGTGTAGTTTGTGTGCTTACTAGTGTTTGTCTGATTGAGTTGAACTGTAGTAATTCCTGTTGTTGTTCTTGTTGTTTCAGTTTCTGTTTGATGAGTCGCTGACAGAGAGAAACACCAGTGACTGTGAATGTGTCGCTCATGCAGTGAGAACATGAACACATATAAACTCTAAAGCTCAACATTCACACACAAACCATTCACATCACGTGAATATGAACAGAAGTTGTATATTATTTTATTCATTACACTGATTACTCTCAACTGAAAATATTTTAATGTTCCTTCAAAAGACACTCTTATCCAAAGCAATTTGTACATTTTTAATAACCGGGAACAAAAATCAGAGGACTGAACCTTCAGTCTTCAACAACTTTAACACATTTAATCTCAAAGGAATCATCTAATATATATAAATGACTTCAAGTACATTTAGAAGCACAATATTCAAGAAATAAGAGTCATAAAGAGCGACAGACAGAGGAACTGACCTGATTGTGGATTCAGTTCTGTTGGACTGAAAGATGACGGTGTTTTTGAAGAAGGGCTGATGGTTGAAACTTCAGTGGTGTTTTTATCTGAAGGGTCACAGGAAAGATCAACTTAAAACACTGACACTGAAGTTCTTTTTTTTTTTTTTTTTTTTTTTTTTTTTTAACAACTTTATTAATCCCGGTAGGGAAACTGGTTTGCCACCAACCATACAGCCATCACAATACACAACTAACAAACAATAAATAATTCTGCATTAGAAGACTAATAAAACCTGATTAAGAGACACAATTTAAAAAAATTCAATATCACAGTTCAAAAGTATAAAAGTACAAACACTATAAAAAAAACAAGGATAATATTTAGTAATTAACAATGTTCGTTGAAGTATCTGATCGCTGCGGGAACAAAAGACCTTCTCATGCGCTCACTAGAGCACCGAGGCATAACCAATCGCTTACTGAAAGAGCTTCTGAGTCCCTTAAACAAATTGTGTAGTGGATGGCCTTCAAAAAGCAGGACAATTTTTAATTTTGAACTTATCCTCTTCTCCACAATAACCTCCAATACATCTGGGTTAAAAGCCAATAACTGAACCAGCTCTCTTTATCAGCTTATTTATTCTATTTTTGTCCTCAGCAGATATACTGCCCCCCCAGCAAAGTACAGCATAAAAAAGAACACTAGCTAAAATCCCCTGATAAAAAACATTTAAGAGCTTTGTGCTGATGTTGAATGATCTAAGTTTTCTCAAAAAGAACAGTCTCGACTGAGCTTTCTTCATTACAACATTGGTGTTCTCTTTCCAATTTAATTTTTCATCCAAATGGACACCTAAAAATTTATATGACTGCACAATTTCGATCAACTGACCATTAATTGTAACTGGAAGGACCTTCTCTTTTTTCTTTCTGAAATCAATCACAAGTTCTTTAGTCTTCCCTACATTCAATTTCAAAAAGTTTGATTCACACCAGTTGTAAAAAGACTGAACCTCTCTTCTATAAACAAGATCATCACCCTGATTAAGTAGACCCACTAAAGCAGTGTCGTCAGAGAATTTTTGAACCCAGCAAGATGGCTGACTATGCCTATAATCAGCAGTGTAAAGTGAAAAAAGAAAGGGGGATAAAACTGTACCCTGGGGTGCTCCAGTATTAGTTAAAATGGTATCAGAATATTTGTTACCAATCCTAACAAACTGTGGTCGTGCTAGAAGGTAGTCTAAAATCCAGGCAATGGTTGTATTATGCAATTTAAACTCAATTAATTTATTAGCTAAAATATGTGGCTGTATAGTATTAAAAGCACTAGAAAAATCGAAAAACATGATCCTAACAGAACTGGCAGTAGTTTCAAGATGACTATAAATATTGTGAAGCATAAATAGTAGTGCATCATCTACCCCCACACCCTTCCTGTACGCAAATTGCAAAGGATCCTGAAAGGCAGACACATGCCTAGTCAGATGATCCAATACAACCCTCTCGAAACACTTCATAATCTGCGATGTCAGGGCTATAGGCCTCAGGTTAGCAAGATTGTTAGACACCTTAGCTTTTTTGGGAATAGGGACAAGACAGGAGGTTTTCCACATAACTGGGATTTTGGCAGAAGACAAAGATAAGGAAAACAATAAATGAAGGACAGAGCACAGCTGGTCAGCACACACTTTTAGGGTACGTGGATGAACACCATCAGGGCCTGCTGCCTTATTTGGTTTAATACGCCTTAACTGCTGACGAACCTCTTCAATGTTAAGAATAACAGCTGGACTACAGTCCTCAAAGCTGCTCTTCCTAAGATTAGAAAGGACATTCTCATGAAGTGAAGAAAAGTCTAATTCATCAAACCTTGCAAAAAAAGTATTGGCATCGTTAGCCTGTAAACCCAAATTACATAAACTGGGTTTACTGGTCCCATATCCAGTAATAGACTTCATACCATTCCATAGTCCTCTTGTGTTGCTACAGGACATATTTCCTTCAACCTTTTCCTTATACTTTAATTTACCCTGTCTGATAATGACTTTCATCTCTCTTTGAGCGTTTTTAATTCTTTCTTTATCTCCACTGTAAAAAGCAGCTTTCTTCTTATTTATAGCAGCCTTAACTTCTCTAGTGACCCATGGTTTGTTATTTGGAAAAATTTTGATTAGTTTACAAGGGATCATAGACTCAACACAATAATTAATATAACAAGTTACTTTGTCAGAAATACTGTCCAAATCACTGTCTCCATCAAAGAACACAGTCCAGTCTGTGCACTCAAAGCACCCCCTTAATGTTTCACAGGCATCCTCTGACCAGATGCGCACAGTCTTAGACGTTATCGGCTGTTTCCGTATCACTGGACTATATTTAGACATCAAGGTTATCAAATTATGGTCCGATTTACCCAGTGGAGGAAGCAGTTTATCAACATAACCATCCTTAACGTTCGTATAGAACAAGTCAATAGTTTTGTCACCCCTCGTAGGACACGTAACCATTTGTTTAAGAGACGGCAGAGTTGTGGAGAGAGAGCAGTGATTAAAATCCCCGTTTAAGATAACCAGCGCGTCTGGAGAGGAGCGCTGTAAGTCATGCGTGATTCTCGAAATAGTCTCAGTGGCACATTTCCCATTACCCGATGGGGGAATATACACCACCATGACAATGACATGGGAAAACTCCCTGGGTAAGTAGTAAGGTCGGCAACTTACTGCAATAAGCTCAATGTTCGGATCACAAACTCTCTCTTTTACCGTAGCATGTCGGGTATGACACCACCGATCGTTCACATACAAACAAACACCTCCTCCTTGCTTCTTACCCGTGTTTGCTTGATCTCTGTCCACCCTATGTAGTGTGAAACCTTCCATCTCCACGTGAGAATCAGGTATCCTGTCGGACAGCCACGTCTCAGAAAAACAGAATAAACTGGTCTGCCGAAACATGCGATCAAACTTCATACAAGCTGTCAACTCGTCCGCCTTGTTGACAAGGGAGCGGACATTCCCCATGATGACCGAGGGTAGAACAGGTTTATGTCCCCGCCGACGGTTTCCAACCCGAACACCTCCTCTGCAGCCTCTCTTCCTTCCTTTGGCCCTAAGCTTGATATCTGTCAGATCGACATCATGATCCAGTAATCCTGGTTTAGGAACCCACAGCTGAAGAAGCTCCTGCCGGCTGTACATTATAAGAGGCGGGCCGGGTTCTCTCACCACCTGGAATGTTGTTTGTGCGGCTTTCCAAACAATCAAAGTCCACAGCCACAGAAGGCAAACAACGGTACGATAATTGAATAAAACCATAATCATGTCATCAGGGATCACTCACGCTAATAATCCAGAATTAAAAAAACTTCTGAGGAGTCACAAAACACATAAAACACGGACGTTCAGACGCACAGTGGTAGCAGAGTCGCCAGCAAAGGGGCGGCGCCTCCAATGAGAAGTTAATGATAAATAAAATACATACAATCTTTCATTCAATCTCTGTTTTATCACTCTGTTTCTTGTTGTGCCAAAGAAATCCAGTAAAGTCACTTTAACGCACTACCAAGTCATAGTTATAGTGACAATTGGACCCTAATATAAAGTGTGACCAAAACATGGGAAATCTTTTCTTTGTACTTTTGTCAGTAAAATAAAGTTGAAACATAATTAACAAATCACAGATCCTTGATTGTATTGCATTTTAAAAAATCTGGATCTGGATCAACTTTTCTGGATCTGGGGTTGTACAAGTCAAGTCAAGTCAAGTCAAGTTTATTTGTATTGCGCTTTTCACAATACAGATTGTATCAAAGCAGCTTCACAGTATTAAATTAAAATAATACAACAAAGTTTGTTTCAAGAGGAATTTATTGATTGATAAAATTAAATTAAATATCCCCAAAATATCCCCAACTGAGCAAGCCAAAGGCAACAGTGGCAAGGAACCGAAAAACTCCATCAAGTGACCTAATGGTGTCCTAAAACTCCATCAGGTGACCTAATGGAGAAAAAAAAACCTTGGGAGAACCCAGGCTCAGTCGGGGGCCAGTTCTCCTCTGGCATTTATGAGCTAGAGGCCGGATTGTAGTTTGAACTGTAGGATTATATGAATGCCTGGCTGAAGAGATGCGACTTTAATCTAGTTTTAAACTGGGAGAGCGAGTCTGAGCAACGAACAGTATCAGGAAGACTATTCCAGAGTTTTGGAGCCAAATGTGAAAATGCTCTCCCTCCTTTGGTGATTCTTGATATCCTAGGTATGACCAAAAGCCTTGAATTTAGTGATCTTAAAGAGTGCGATGGATTATAGGGCGATAGAAGATCCGTTAAATAGACTGGAGCTAAGCCGTTTAGGGCTTTATAGGTCAGTAGCAATACCTTGTAATTAATACGGAACTTTATAGGTAGCCAATGCAGTGATGATAAAATCGGTGTTATATGATCATATTTTCTTGATCTCGTAAGAACTCTAGCGGCGGCATTTTGGACTAACTGTAGCTTGTTTATTGAGGATGCAGGACAACCAGCTAATAAAGCATTACAGTAATCCAGTCTCGAGGTCATGAATGCATGAACTAACTTTTCTGCATCACAAACTGATAGCATATTATGTAGCTTAGCAATGTTTCTAAGGTGGAAAAAGGCTGTTTTTGTAACATATGAAATATGATTTTCAAAAGACAGGTTGCAATCGAGTATAATACCCAGGTCTTTTACTGTAGAGGATAAAGTAACAGGACATCCTATGATGTTGTAAGGCCCGCTATATTGGCCCAATCTGCCGGTTCGCCAATACACGGGGAAGGTTGTCACGTGTTCTGTCCTCACTCATGCAAAGTATTTGTTGGTTAAATTTGCAATACATTAATCATGTACTCACTCGTTAATTCATCTGACTCCATAAATGAAAGGTTTTAATAATATCTGTGCCTCACTAAAAGTGAGCGAATGTTTGACTATTCCTTTAACCATTAAATGAACAATGTCAAAATCAGTTATAATAATCATTTGTAACAATTTAATATTTCAGATATCAGAGATCAATTCCACAATCAATCCAAATATCTAAAACATGGTTATACATTGATTACATCAAATAGTCTTACCCAGCTTGACCAGAGAGAGAGAGAGAGAGAGAGAGAGAGAGAGAGAGAGAGAGAGAGAGAGAGAGAGAGAGAGAGAGAGAGAGAGAGAGAGAGAGAGAGAGAGAGAGAGAGAGAGAAACCACCTAGTCAATTCCACGTCCAGCCAAGAAGAAGAGACAGAGAGAGCCAGAACACCTTCCTTTATCCTCTGTCCAGGTGACAAGGGGGATGGGGTGAGACCACCCTCAAATGGCTTCTATCCCACAGAAGGGGGGTTGCCTTATCTGGCATTATCTCTAAACCGGTTTCCTATGAACTTCTATAAACCTTATTTCCTTTTATTTTATCTATCTGGATATGAGATATCTGTACCACTCACTTTGAGACATTTCAAATGACACCAAAAGCATAACAGTCAATGATAAACATTCACATTAAACCATGTTCTTGTGTGAGTTCTTTGTTGTTAGTTCATGTGCTTCTGTGAGTTAAAATGTTAATTAGCCAGCCGGGCCCTTTTGTCCCATAGATCAGGCCTCAACCAGTATTTTCAGTCTTACAGTTTCCCTCCTTGATCCCGTGGGTCACATTCTGATGAACACTTACGGGGTCACAGTAAGACGTTTGTTATAATCCTTGAAGATGTAGCACAAAAATTGTCTTTTCAATGTTGGCATCAGTAGAAGCTCAGTGGGCTGTGTTCACCTGCAGAACACCTGTTCCCACCAGGTATATAGCTTGAGTCCAGCGGGTGGATGAATGCGTTCAGGTTCTCTTCCTGTAATCCTGTGACGTGAGCAAAGTTCATAGAGTCAATCTGGACCTTTTGTGACTTGTTCAGTTGACGTGTCATTCCTTCATGGAGAAACTTCCGCTTCCCTGGCACCTTCTCCACGATGATGATCTAACCCTTCTTGACCAATCCTGTCACCTCCAGCAGTACGGTTGTCTGGGCAGACCTCAGTGGATGAAGGGGTTCTCCTTTGGTCCACACGGCTTTGTGTGCGACACCTGAAAAGCATCTTAAATGTCCGCTTCACGATTGAGCACATATGAACTTACAGTCGTAAGGAAATGCGTAGGAACGCATAATGCAATAAGGAAAAATCATGTCATGTTCAATGTAAAATACCATGTTCATGTCAGCAATTGTGAGTGGTACGTTTGGTCTCATTAATTACCTGATTTTTAAATTACCACGCCAATAGTACTCCTATAGAGGGTCAAGGAAGGACAAAGGAAGATCTTACAAGCTCTTACCCTGTTTCTAGAAACATTTAAATAAATGGCATTCTAACAAAACAACCAGTGCTATTTTGGTGTAACCAAACATAGAGATTCAATTGAATTGATGTCCAAATACATTGTTGCAAGTAAAATGGACAATATACAAATATGCAGATAAGTTTCAGAAATGTTTTTCTGAATTACTCAAAGAAAATCAAAATAAGTTTCAGAAATTAAAATCAAAATAAGTTTCAGAAATGTTTTTCTGAATTACTCAAAGGAAAAAATGCAGAAATCAAAATAAGTTTCAGAAAATTAAAATCAAAATAGGTTTCAGAAATGCAGCAAGAGGTCGGTGTAAACCAATCAATGGTTTTGTGTGTTTGTGTGAGAATTTTTTTAGAATGTCAGAGTGTGTTTTTGTCTGTGAGTGAGTGTGTGTGTGTGTGTGTGTGTGTGTGTGTGTGTGTGTGTGTGTGTGTGTGTGTGTGTGTGTGTGTTGGTGTGTGTGTGTCTGTGAGAGAGTGTGTTTGAGAGTGTGTGTATTGATCTGGCTAAGTCACAGTCGATGACAGAGTTGAATTGTAAATTTTTGTACTTGATTGAATTGGTCTCACTTCAGATTTATCCATTTTAATTATGTTTCTGTTATTACTGGTAAGTTGAGAAATCAGGGGCCCTCTGATCTTCCAACTCCCACCAACAATCATAGAGTTTGAAATTTAATGGCAGGTCTGCCTTAGAATTTGTCTTGATTTGTGACTGTAGCCATTCAGTTGTTCATGTGTGTTACATTAGTTAGCAGTTTGTTGTGAATAGCGTATGCTATTCTCTGTGTCTCTGTTAGACCATGATCATGAGATCAGCTCCACCCTGTGTGTGTGAAGCTATCTGGATCTGTTAGTGTGAAGATGACACATCTTCGTCTGATGTGCAGTGTTCAGCCTGGATAGACCATCTACCTCAGGTGATGTTGCAGTGAGGGTATAGTGATGGAGGGGTGTGTTCAGTGTTCATGTCTAGGAGATGGGTGGAATCTAATCTATAACAATTGTGTTGCAAATTTCGATCCAGTTCTAAACTGGGAGGCCATATTTATGCAGTAATGTGATAGTGTGACGTGTGAAAAGGCCTTTTATAATGTCTTTTCACCCATCTCCCGAGTCTCAGGTTATGTTCGAACAATTCCGCTGTCCTGGATTTGCTCCAGGTGGGCTCCACCATTTTGCAGAAGTAGCCTAAGCCTGAGACAGAAAACAGAGGAGAGCGAACCACAGATAATTCCAATATTTCAAAAGCATTAAATTCAGATGTGTAGAATTCTTTTACTTGTTAGCAATTTTAATTCCAGATGTCACATGAAACCGAGTTTCATTGACCACGTCTGAATTGTTGCTGTTGTCTCAGTGTGTTGTGACACCTGAAGCTGCTTTTTCAGTTCAGCCTTCAGTCTGCTGCATGTGCAATGCATTCACACATTTTAATTTGTGCAGATATTTCTTGACCTGCAAAAAACTGTGGTACTTCTGTCTGCTGTTTAGCATTTCACACCCTCCTCGTAAATGTACTTATTCAATTCAGTTGGTGCACCCCAGTCAAGGATTATTTAGCGTGCTATTACCTGTGCCAAACTCCTAGCCGTGTTTTCTAACGGTGAAAAATAAAGGCATACTCCGCCCCTTTTTGGCACTGGGTAGCACACAAATGAAATTCTGTTTCAGAAATTCAATTTTAATGACGAAAGTCACACTTCTCCAATTATTGTCCTGCTCGGCGAGTGTAATATAATGTTTATTATAATTCCAGTTATAATATAATTATATTCTTTAACAATACAAGTCAAATTATATTGTTTTCGGTCTCTGGACCAACTTAACGCATGGTCAAATCTCTACTTGTTCTCATGTCAATACATTTTAATATTAAAAGGCCTTTTGGCTCAGGGCTGATAAGATGTACATTCGCTGTTTTTCTTTTTCCCTTTGCTAGGTTTCAAATACCTTTTCTTCTCATTTAGTCTTTTTAAATGGCCATTATAACGTTTGATTCTTCTATTTACTCTTACTTTATATTTTTCCGTTTATAGATAAGGAAACTATATCGCTTTGCAGTCCTTCTCCTAAGGATGCACGACACAAGTGGTCAGTCCCGAAGATCAGAAGCTGAGGCAATGGCTAAATATCTAGGACGTTGCCGTAATCCCAACGCGCAACAATCAAAGATATATTCAGTAGCCCTCTTGGATGCCCTTCAGGAACTCAATTCAACCGTTTTCCAAAACTATTAAATTAGAACAGAAGTCATCGGAAGCGTCCAAGCTAGGTTAATCAACCAGCGTAAAGCTGATCCTAGTCGGACTAACCCATCCTCTCATCCAAGCAGCCCGCACACTTCCTGATATCAGCTATTAACCGTCGTTAATCTCTGACGCAATCTTGTGGAATATACGAATCCGTTAATCTATTTTGGAAAAAACAAATCTCAGAGTAATTCAGAATACATTCAAACATAACAATATTTCGTTCTCTGAAGCCTTAAATATGAAAAGGTTTTTTGTTTCAGGATTAAATTAGATGCGTTCGCTGTTTCTGATTTTCAAATTCATTGTGAATCACATTATAGCCATCAAATTCAGCACAGACACACGCGTTTACTTCAGTTTACACAGGACACATGGCCTAGAATACAACATCTACAACCCTTTTACCTAAGTGTTCCAAATACACCCACAGCAAAACAATAGAATACAACATCTATATCACCTTTGCCTAAGTGTTTCAACTACACTTACAGTAAAGCAATCCTGTGTTTAAAGAATAAACTTTAAATTAGCCTATGTGCATGTTGTAGCACAAACAACCAAATTGTGTTCTATGTGCACAATGTGTTAAGCACAACTTCAAATTTGAAAATCCAAACAGAATCATTGCAAACATGAATATGTATCACATCATCCTGTTTTTCTCAAACTTGCTTTTAAACAAATGCATCGACTTGTCTTTTTGTTTAAAATAGAGTCTGTCAAGATTAGTTTAGGTTTAGTATAGGATATTAATGTTTTCAATGTGGCTTTTGGGCCTACCAGTCAGCCAGCATTTAGCATTAGTCTTGGACGCAGCATGGCTTTAGCATTTAGCATTAGTCTTGGACGCAGCATGGCTTTAGCATTTAGCATTAGTCTTGGACGCAGCATGGCTTTAGCATTTAGCATAGCCTTGAGTGTTTTGATTGAAAACAGCATGCCAATAGCATTTAGCAATAGCCTTAATATTTGAGTCTTAGCCTGTACATAATATCATCCTGTTTTCCCAAAATGTTCTTTTCATAAACAATGCATCGATCTGCCTTTTTATTTATAAGATCACGTGTTTTCCGATCGTTTACAAACTTAGATTTTTCTTTCTCTGTTTTCTGTTAGTTTGCTCATTCTTTTCACGTGTTGCTGGTTTCAATAATGGCCGGAAAACATGCGCCTGATTTTAAAACTTTTAGTCTTTACTTTTATAGCTCTTCATCGAGTTATTAATTATTTGGAAGATGTTATTCTCACTTGTTTCGTTTCCTGTTGCTTAGGCAAAATAAGGAGATCTTTAAAATCTAATGCACAAGGGTTTTCATTCTTCATCTGGCTACCGCATCACGTTCTAAACAAAGGGCTTTAATTCCGACCCGTAAACAATGCAAACATTTCTTCAACACTTCTATAAAGGGCAGAAGAAAAAGTTTACTTACCATCGCGGCGGAAGAAAGAGAAGATGTTCAAACCTCTTGTTGATTTTAAAATCCCAAATACTTGCTGAAAAGGACATTTCTCGTGAAACTGTTTTGATCTGTTTTGAGATCACGTCGGGGTCACCATTTTGTAAGGCCCGCTATATTGGCCCAATCTGCCGGTTCGCCAATACACGGGGAAGGTTGTCACGTGTTCTGTCCTCACTCATGCAAAGTATTTGTTGGTTAAATTTGCAATACATTAATCATGTACTCACTCGTTAATTCATCTGACTCCATAAATGAAAGGTTTTAATAATATCTGTGCCTCACTAAAAGTGAGCGAATGTTTGACTATTCCTTTAACCATTAAATGAACAATGTCAAAATCAGTTATAATAATCATTTGTAACAATTTAATATTTCAGATATCAGAGATCAATTCCACAATCAATCCAAATATCTAAAACATGGTTATACATTGATTACATCAAATAGTCTTACCCAGCTTGACCAGAGAGAGAGAGAGAGAGAGAGAGAGAGAGAGAGAGAGAGAGAGAGAGAGAGAGAACCACCTAGTCAATTCCACGTCCAGCCAAGAAGAAGAGACAGAGAGAGCCAGAACACCTTCCTTTATCCTCTGTCCAGGTGACAAGGGGGATGGGGTGAGACCACCCTCAAATGGCTTCTATCCCACAGAAGGGGGGTTGCCTTATCTGGCATTATCTCTAAACCGGTTTCCTATGAACTTCTATAAACCTTATTTCCTTTTATTTTATCTATCTGGATATGAGATATCTGTACCACTCACTTTGAGACATTTCAAATGACACCAAAAGCATAACAGTCAATGATAAACATTCACATTAAACCATGTTCTTGTGTGAGTTCTTTGTTGTTAGTTCATGTGCTTCTGTGAGTTAAAATGTTAATTAGCCAGCCGGGCCCTTTTGTCCCATAGATCAGGCCTCAACCAGTATTTTCAGTCTTACAATGTTAAAGTTGTATTGTGCGAGGTTTTGTGGGCGGTTTTTTGAACCGATAAGTATTACCTCTGTCTTGTCTGGATTTAATAAAAGAAAATTACGCGTCATCCAATCTTTTATATCTTTAACACACTCTGTCAATTTGGAAAATTTAGCGTTTTCATCCGGCCTTGATGAAATATATATTTGAGTGTCATCAGCATAACAATGGAAACTAATTCCATGTTTCCTTATAATATTTCCAAGTGGCATAATATATATTGAAAATAACAGAGGGCCTAACACAGATCCCTGCGGCACTCAATAGTTTACTGGAGTTATGGTCGATTTTTCTCCATTTAAATAGACAAAATGGTAGCGGTCAGATAGGTATGATTTGAACCAGCTTAGTGCTTGTCCTTGAACACCAGTATAATTTTGTAGTCGATCTAAGAGTATTGTGTGATCTCTAGTATCAAACGCAGCACTAAGATCAAGTAAAACTAGTATTGAGATACAGCCTTGGTCAGAAGCTAAAAGTAAATCATTTGTGATTTTAACGAGCGCAGTTTCAGTGCTATGATGCGGTCTGAATCCAGACTGAAACTTTTCATAGATCTCATTTTGTTGCAAGAAAGAGTCCAGTTGAGCGGACACCACTTTTTCTAATATTTTAGACATAAATGGAAGATTTGAAATGGGTCTATAATTTGCTAGATTATTATGATCTAATTGTGGTTTCTTAATGAGAGGTTTTATAACTGCCAGTTTAAATGTTCTTGGAACATGACCTAAAGATAAAGACGAGTTAATAATATTGAGGAGAGGATCTTCCACTACAGGTAACACTTCTTTCAGTAGTTTAGTTGGTATAGGATCTAATAAACATGTTGTTGTTTTAGACGAAGTGATAAGTTTATTTAACTCTTTTTGTTCTATAGTTGTAAAGCACTGTAATTGTTCTTTCGGGGTGATAATTGAAGCTGAATTATAAGGCGCGATTGAAGATTGAACGTTTACAATTGTGGTTCTGATGCTTTCTATTTTCTCAGTGAAGAAGTTCATGAAATCATTACTACTGAACTGTAACGGGATATTTTGTTCGAGTGACGTCTGTTTATTTGTTAGTTTAGCCACGGTGTTAAATAAAAACCTTGGATTGTTTTGGTTGTTTTCTATTGATTAATGACTTGATCTCTCACTCTCAGCTTGTTTCCATGCAGTTCATTTCTGCTATTAACAAATGAATCACTTACTCAGTTTAACCAGCAACAACATCTCTGAATAGTCATCAGTAGAAATAGTCCTGCTCACACCACACCAGTATTGGCCTTCATCCTCTGTTCTCAGATCAGTGATGGTGACGGTGAAAACTCTGGCCGTCGTGTCGTCAGTCAGAGAGAATCTCTCGTCTTTAGCTGGAGATCCTGATTTAACCATGATGTTTTTATTCAACAATGAACACTTGCCTTTACAAAAATACTTTGAATATGATTCATATCCAGATTCATATGAGCATCTGATGTCAACTCTCTCTCCTCTGTATCCAGATATTGTCTGTGAAGCTCCAACAACAACAGCTGAAAACACAAATATCATTATATAGAGCTGTTATGTGTGAGCAAGAGACATAAGCAGGCCAGAATAATAACTTACAAATATCATCCATATGAGTCTGATGATCATGTGATAACAGAGGAAAAACAAGAGAAGATGTCAAACTCTGTGTAAAAGAGCTGAGAGTCTCAAACTCACCTGTACAGATGCTGGAAAAGAGCAGCAGGACGTCCAACATGATGAAATTTGACAAGCGTTTCGCTTTAAAAGACCAAATTCTGTGTGACAAACGTTACTGTCGTTCTCTTCCGTACTGAGAGAACAATGTGTGTCAGCAACTGAAATATATATTTCCTTCCCCTTCTGTGTCTCTAACCACATCCAGATCTACAGGACATCAGTGATGATTCACCAAACTATATTAAATATATAAGCTGTGTTTTACTCTGTGAGGAAGAGATGATCCACTTCATTATAAGAGGGAATGAGGATCTGTGACATTTACACAGTGTGTAAAATATGAGTGTTTCACACAGCGTTCCAGTGAACAACTCTTCTAGGACATACAGTATTAAATATTAATGATGAGATCAAAATAAAATATGGTGGTAATATTGTTGTTGACCCTGTTATGTGTAAAATGAAGGTTTATTCATGTAAAATACACTATATAAATGTCATTGTTTTAAACACATGATTAATCCTGTAGTATTTTAGTAACAGTACAACTTCTCAAGTATCAGTTCTCTTCCTGTGTTCATCGTCATAAGAAAGAAGAGTCTTACACTTGTAGTCCAGCCGGCAGTTCACATCACACTGATTCCCTCCACAAAAACACAATAGGATTTTCTCATAGGCTTCTGGATTATCGCCAAAAAAAAAAAAAAAAAGAAGCTTTATGATCAACAAAAGTTCATGATACACACGTTTCAGATGAACACAACTTTTATGAATATTAAAGCCTAAATGCAGTCGCCAGAAGTGAAAAGCTAAAGGTAGGCTATAAACGAACTACATGACTTCAACGTCACCATCACTAAACTTCAGAAAACTCTTTCAGTTTTGATCTAGAAACATTTTCCCTGAAGATTCGAGTTAGAATAGTTTATAAAACGGTTAGTTCCAATCCTTGATTCTGATTGGTTAATAGCTGTGCTTTATTCACAATAAAACACGGCTATGACCGCTTCACCCAATGGTTCTATGTATCACTACAACACCCCTAGCAACCACTCTTAGCAACTTAAACACATGTGTGATCTCATTGATATTGTTCATTGAAGCTATAGTAGAGTGTTGTGAGAGATCGAGAAAGTGAGTGTAAAGTTACCTGCATTCACAGACATTGCATTTTCTTTCAGGTCAGTTCTATATTCATAATAAAATAATCTGTTTGAATGTCCGCTGCGATATCTTGTCCTTTTAACAGTTAACCGTTAAGGGGTTTTCCCGTGTCTATAACGTTAGTCATCTGTCAGTTGCGTCTTCCTTCTCCGTGAAAACAAGTTTGAGTCTTTTCAATATAAAAGTCTTCTCTACCGACTGACTCATTCATAAGACAGTCTTTGCCGCCATCTATTGGCGAAATAATGTATGTTACGTTAACTTCTGTTGCTGTTCATGGTCAGGGACTATTTTTTCCAGCGGAAGGAATGCTTTTAGTGATTTTACTTCATGAAAGTTGCATAGATAAATATTTTTCGGTTTCAATATTTGTATTGTGTGGCAACCGTTTTATAAAAGCAATAAGGTACTCGAGGCAAGTGCTGTATCGTGAATAAGTAACGGCTGAAGGGGTTGCAGGCACGACGCGAAGCGGAGTCTCTAACTCTAACTGAGTACAGCACAGCCTCTCGTACCTTATTGCTTACTTATAAAATCTCAATGATAAGCATAACAATGCTGTAAAAGCGCACTGAGTTTACATGTTCGGCTGATGACGTTTAATCTCCTCGACTGACTCTGTCGTCACATTTAGACACTTGTTAGCAACCGCCTTTTTCAACACATTTAACAGCTTCAATAAATCACGAGTGGGGAAATACTGATGTATTTTATGTCGTAGAATAAAGCGTGTCTTGAGCTTGTGATCACCACAGACCTTATTTCAGCCATTTTACCAAAACCCATTTCATAAACCCATTGACTTCGGGACGATGAAACCAGAAGTGCTAAAATACAACTCGCTTCCAAGATTTGTCCTACAAACTGATGTCAAACCTGCACCTCTACAGCCCTCTTACCCTGAGGGAACGTGAGGAGTTTCGGCACAGCGCCACCTAGTGTTGGCGGATAATGGAAAATTGATATTTTAGCCTATAAATAGTTTGACCTTCAATAGTTGAATGACACCCAACTTTCCCATGTTGGCCATTTACTATTTTGTAGTAATATGATGCATTTTATGAACTCAATAGGATGTTATTATGAAACTTGGTGTGTCTGATCATGTCCTGAAGGAGCCTGAGAAGATATAAAGAGCTGTGTAGTGTTTTATACAATATCTTGTCAAAGCTACTGGCTTTTGCACTTAAACTTCATCATTGCTCTGATTCTCTGCTTTATTAATGTTGCCTCTTGTGTGAATTGCCTCATAATCTCTGCTTGCTGCTGTATTTTACATTTTTAATAGCTTTATTGAACTGTAGACGAGGTGTCCCAAAGAATATTGCATTTTGTGTCATTTTTACATTTTATTTACATTATTGTTTTTTTAGTTGTTAGTAACATTTCTGGTTAGTATATACACTTTATAAACTGATAACAGTAAAAAAAATAAAATTTATCAGCAGTAAACATAGAACAAACAGGCAGGGATCAAACACCAGCAAAAGAGATATACAAGGCTGAACACAAACATACACGGTAAAAAATTGCTGTAAAATTTACAGCAACTTACTGGCACTTTTGGTTGTAAAGCCTGTGAATGTACAAGAGTACTGTAAATCATAAACTATAATTATACAGCACACCTGTAAAAGCAGCAAAACAAGAGCAACTGTGAACGTACAGTTCTTCAGTGTAATCTTTACAGTATGTTACTGTTATTAATAATGCAAAGGCAGAGTTTCAGGGCAGACAGCGAACAGAGTAGCGAGTATCCAGGCAAACAAAGCAGAGTCACAAAGGCAATAAGCAAAGGGTCGATACGGTGAAAACAGTCCAGGGTCAATAACGAGGAAACAATGGAAACAGGGAAAACGCTCAGAAACGTCAGCCAGGGCAGAACAAGACTTCACAATGATGGAGTGGAGAGAGACTGAATAAATAGTCCGAATGATGAGCGGCAGGTGTGCAGATAACCAGTACCAGACACGGGTCATGGGGAATGGAGTTGAAATGGATAATGTCAATATTGGGGAGAGGGAGCCCTCTGGAGGCGAGTAGGAGGAACCACATAGGCTTGATTCGTGACAATGTCTGTGGACAGTCTTTTTCATTTACGGTTGACCACTGAATATATCGGACCCTCGTTTGTTGAGATGTTTTGTGGATGTGTTGCTGTTACGTAGATCAGTTCTGTCCCGCTGTCCTGTGTTGCTTTAGGAGACTTTATATTGCCATAATAATCCCCGGCTGTATCTGTCACCTGATTGGTCGAGTGGGTGTGACTGGGGTTTGAATCAGGCCGGCGATTGGTTACTGTGGCGTAAACAGGACAGACATTTGTGCAGTTGTTGAGGTGTGATGCAGGCGTCTGATTGGTTGAAGATGTTACCGTGGCGACATCACTGTTTGGAATCTCTTCATACATGCGGTCAGTCTGAAAAACAACACATACATCAATAATTTAATAGTTTACATAGATTAAACACTCTGTAGATCAATAAACACTCATTTAACATGTCTGATCTTCTACAGGTAAAGACTTGAACACTCACCTCTGTATTGTGCTGCATGTTTTGCTGAAATAAAGCTGAATGGAGCATGAATAGAGAAAAAAGACAAATCAATTTCAACACTAAAAACAGGACTTTATAATCACAAACAAACTGTTACCTGTCCCAGATTTCCTCTTCCTCTTCTTCAGGATGATGAAGGTTCCAGAACACAGAGTCAGAACCAGCAGAACCGAACCCAGACCGCCAGCAACAGAAGCCAGATCTGAAGGCAACGCTAAACACATGATATTTACATGATGAAACACAAACTGATTCTGATTATACTGGAAAATCAACAATAACATTCTAATAACTAATATAAATTCCTGTGATTATTGTACCATTAGGAATATTGTAATATTGTAAATATACAGTTGTTATATAGTGTAACTGAAACTGCAATGGTAAACCTCAACTCTACAGAAGAAAACACTTCTCTTTACGGTTGATGTCAAACCAAATTAACCACATGAAATCTGATATGTGCATCATTTATATTTATACAGTGGTTAAAATGTGTCTCAACAAATATTCAAAGCAATTTCCTTTCAAAGAGTGATCATGTGATCAGAGAGTTGCATTATGGGTAGTGTAGTTTGTGTGCTTACTAGTGTTTGTCTGATAGAGCTGAACTGTAGTATTTCCTGTTGTTGTTCTTGTTGTTTCAGTTTCTGTTTGATGAGTCGCTGACAGAGAGAAACACCAGTGACTGTGAATGTGTCGCTCATGCAGTGATATAATAACACATAATAATAGACAAACACACACTTAACACTGTTTGCTATTGCTGCATATGAACAAATGTTGTGTTTTCTGTTCATATCACTGATCACTGATAATCACATTATAAATGTTCATTTAGAAGACACTTTATTATCTGAACTGATACAGAGTCACTTTGGATAAAAGTCTCTGTCAAACCCACGTAAAGCTGGACTCATGTTATTACTGTCATTATGAGATGATTTTACTCAGAAACTGCAGAACAAAGAAAGTGCTAAGTGTACCTGTGTCCGGTGAGGAAATAACCAGAGATAAAGCATATTAAAGGCTGAAGAGATGTTGAAAAGAAAGAGATGAAGTACCTGTTGAGGAGATCTGATGATCTGTGACGCTGCTGGACGTGTCCTCTTTGCTTCCAGATTTTTCTGTGCGTGAGAAAATGGACGTGAGGAGTGTGTGAGTGTGAGAGTGTGTGTATGTGTGTGAGAGTGTAGATGTCAGTATAAATATGATGGCGTGAGAGCGTGTGAAAGTGTCAATTGTGTGAGTCTCACGGTGAATGCATGAGAGTTGTTGTGCATGAGATGTCAGTGTGTGTGTGTGTGTGTGTGTGTGTGTGAGAGAGAGAGAGAGTTGATGTCAGTATGTGTGTGTGTGTGTGTGTGCGTGTGTGTGTGTGTGTGTGTGTGTGTGCGTGTGTGTGAGAGAGTGCAGCTGTCAGTGTGTGTGTGTGAGAGAGTGCAGATGTCAGTATGTCAGTGTGTGTGTGTTTGTGTGTGTGTGTGTGTGTGTGTGTGCGCGCGTGTGTGTGTGTGTGTGTGTGTGTGTGTGTGTGTGTGTGTGTGTGTGTGTGTGTGTACCTGTGCTGGTGTGTTCAGTGCTGCTATACGGACTAATGCTGGATGTTGAGATCTGGACACGTGTCGTTGTCTCTGGAGCTGAGAAATGAAGAAGAGCGTCACACCATAATAAATATATTCATAAAACAATAAACATGAGTGATGAAGTAGATTGGTGTTAAAGCTGCAGTCCGTATCTTTTTTTGTGTTCAAAATGTACAAAATTTATAGACACAAACAGAGAGAAGGAGCTCCGGCTCAATGTTCTTCAGTTTATTAACCTCTAGAGCGCCGAAAGTTACGGACTGCAGATTTAAGTGTTGAATATCAGGCACCTCTGATCACATTTAGATGGATATCTGTGTAGTGAGGAGACGCCCATCCAGCTTTACATCCGTACGGTCCAGCATCTTCCATCTTCAGGTTACTGATGGTCACTGTAAATGATCTGGTCTGAGGATTATCCTTCAGTGAGAATCTGGGTGAGGTCTTTTTTCCATGAGATTGTAGTATAAGGACACGTTCTCCGTAAACTCCTCTGTAGAAGTATTTGTAAGAGTTTTCATATCCTCCTGGATAAGAGCACGTAATGATCACTCGTCGTCCCTCTGTTCCTCTCACTGTAATGTCCACAGACAGTGAACTGCTCACTACACACACACACACACACACACACACACACACACACACACACACACACACACACACTGCTTTACTCATGTACACTGATAACATACACCATAATATTAGATAATAAACACTTTTAGTAGAGATCTTCAGCTCTTACCCGTCAGCAGAAACACACAAACTATCAGTGGAAACTTCATTTCTTCATCAGTTCAGTTCAGAAAATCAGTCTGAAACTCTCAGTAGTTCCTCACACGACTCTCTGAATCTCAAACAGCAATAATACTGCTCTCATCTATATGTGGAGAGTAAAATAATACGCTTGTTGCTCATCTCACGTGATGAGAAACTGTGTGTCTGTGTTTCCATGTGGCGTTAGATGTGAAAACGCCTCTCAGTTTTGACCAGGAAATGAATGTTGAGTGCTTTCTGTTGCCCTTTTCCTCTTTTTCTACTTCTGAATGTTTTAATATATTTTCAAGACATGTTAATTACATGTTAAGCATCATCCACTCATAGGAAAACATGTCAAACATTTTAAGGAAACAATCCTTGCCAAACTCTGAATGAAAAAGACATGAGATGAAGAAGAAATGTTTGTTAGGGGTATTTTCTGTGGTAATCAACAGTTGCATTGTGGGAAACGTAGTGTGTTTAGCTGAAGCCTCAAAGCTCTTCCTGTTGCTGTAGTTTCACTTCCTGTTTGGCAAGTGTGAGCCGAAGACATCACATGTTTAACTGAAGCTAAAGGCCTCCTAATATTATAATGATGAAGCTTTTTTTAAAGGGATACTTCACCCCTGGAAAGATGAATGTGTATTTAAAATGGGTCATTTATGTATTTTTGGCTCATGTGGATGAAAGACAACAACTCCCAGAATGCCACTCCCAAGCCACGCCTACCGGTAAGAGAGCGCTAGGCTACTAGTGAGTGTGACGAGTCTGCCTGGGATTTCGAGATCGCCCAAAATGCCATTATGTTTACTGTGGCGAGCAGGACGAGACTGAGGGCCGAGGGAGAACGATGAGGGGCCGGTGGCGTGATTACTGAGACGCACCGGTCTCGTGTCTCTCACGGAGGAGCGGGAATTTTCTTAGCAATGTTAAAACGCACATCAACCGATCACTTGTTTAGCGTTCATGTAAACACTACATTCAGATTCACCAATCGGAATGAATTCAGTTAGATTGAAACAAAAGGTGTGCATGTAAACAAAAGCCGCTTTAAAGCAAAAGCTGAATCCCGGACATTTTGGACAATCTCGACGACCGGACATGTCCGGGAAAAAGAGGATGGTAACCCCTACTACTCAGCTTTCTCCTACTACTCAGCTTTCTCCACAGAACAAGAGCCTGCTAGCTTAGCTTCCAAAGAAAGATGGCTGACACTGTGTACATTCTGTGAGTGAGATCCCCCCTCTATGGGCGGGTTGAGAACATGCGGGACAGCTCCTCCTTCTGGCTGTAGTCTCTCGCCTCTGGCCAAAAAATCCTCCGATGACACAAAATGACGATTTTTGTGTCATCTGAGGATTTTTTTCCAGACAAAAATACATAAATCTCTCGTCTCAGGAGGATATGAGGGTGGAAAGCACGGTAATTCGAAAATACTACAGGTTTTCTACTAATACAAAGCTTAATGCTAAATCCTGAAGTATCCCTTTAAGCATCTCAATAACACCAAACTAATCTGTGCCATTTATATGTTGCTTGCAATGATTTATACGGATATTCATCT
This sequence comes from Leuciscus idus, assembly GCA_021554675.1. Taxonomy (NCBI): domain Eukaryota; kingdom Metazoa; phylum Chordata; class Actinopteri; order Cypriniformes; family Leuciscidae; genus Leuciscus; species Leuciscus idus. Next base: position 11,037,156 of record CM038623.1, read on the forward strand.
ACTTTTGAATGGTGCAGTTCCAACATCAGCCAGCAGGAGTGAACCGATGACAACAGACAAACCTTCAACTGAACATCCAACAAGGAAACGATATTCACATTAATAACTACAGACTCAACAATATAATTGTTACATAACGTGGTACTTAGAAATTATCACGATGAGGAATCATTCTAGAAGGAAGACTTTAATAAAACACTCAAGAACCAGGAAAAAAGCAAGAGAAAACCACATTACAACAAACATTAATGAGAACCGACAGACACTGAAGTGTCTTATTTAGTGTTTTATTAAAGTCTTCCTTCTAGAATTATTCCTCGAAAAAGGGCAACAGAAAACACTCAAACATGTTAAAGACAGAACAGAAACAGGTTGTGGTTGATGAATTCACAGTTCATTTCCTGGTCAAAACTGAGAGGCGTTTTCACATCTAACGCCACATGGAAACACAGAGATCACAGTTTCTCATCACGTGAGACGAGAAACAAGCGTATTATTTTACTCTCCACATATAGATGAGAGCAGTATTATTGCTGTTTGAGTTTCAGAGAGTCGTGTGAGGAACTACTGAGAGTTTCAGACTGATTTTCTGAACTGAACTGATGAAGAAATGAAGTTTCCACTGATAGTTTGTGTGTTTCTGCTGACGGGTAAGAGCTGAAGATCTCTACTAAAAGTGTTTATTATCTAACATTATGGTGTATGTTATCAGTGTACATGAGTAAAGCAGTGTGTGTGTGTGTGTGTGTGTGTGTGTGTGCAGTGAGCAGTTCACTGTCTGAGGACATTACAGTGAGAGGAACAGAGGGACGACGAGTGATCATTACGTGCTCTTATCCAGAAGGATATGAAAACTCTTACAAATACTTCTACAGAGGAGTTTACAGAGACCGTGTCCTTATACTACAATCTCATGGAGGAAATTCCTCAGTGAAGGGCAGATTCTCACTGAAGGATAATCCTCAGACCAGATCATTTACAGTGACCATCAGTAACCTGAAGATGGAAGATGCTGGACCGTACGGATGTAGAGCTGGATGGGCGTCTCCTCACTACACACAAATCCAGCTAAATGTGATCAGAGGTGCCTGATATTCAACACTTAAATCTGCAGTCCGTAACTTTCGGCGCTCTAGAGGTTAATAAACTGAAGAACATTGAGCCGGAGCTCCTTCTCTCTGTTTGTGTCTATACATTTAGGACATTTTGAACACAAAAAAAGTTACGGACTGCAGCTTTAACACCAATCTACTTCATCACTCATGTTTATTGTTTTATGAATATATTTATTATGGTGTGACGCTCTTCTTCATTTCTCAGCTCCAGAGACAACGACACGTGTCCAGATCTCAACATCCAGCATTAGTCCGTATAGCAGCACTGAACACACCAGCACAGGTACACACACACACACACACACACACACACACACACACACACACACACACACACACACACTGACATCTGCACTCTCTCACACACACACACACACACACACACACACACACACACACACACACACACACACACACACACACTGACATCTGCACTCTCTCACACACACACACACACACACACACACACACACACACTGACATCTGCACTCTCTCTCACACACACACACACACACACACACACACACACACACACACACACACACACACACACACACCACTCTTAAAACGGATGTGTTAAAAACAACACAACCTGTGTTAGCCTATATCTTAACACACCTGTGTGTCTAGTTAAGGACAACACATTTTGTGTTACTTTTAACTCAACTAATGTGTTATTGTTCTTAACACAGAGAGTGTGTTGAAACCTTTTACACACTAATGTGTTATAGTTACACAACTTGTGTCAGATATGTGTCACATGTGACTGTAGTCGGTGTGTATTTGCCAGAGTGCCTGTGTTTTTACAACTGCCCACATAGCAAACAGACTTGGCCCAAATGTGGCCTCATCATGGCACTGCTGGCGTGTTGCCGGCACTGGCATGCATCATGTCAGCCAACTGTGGGCCATGTGTGGCAATGATGGCACTGCATGCATGACGGCAGACAACATTTGGGCCGATTGTGGATGGGAGGTGTGTGGCCCAGATCATGTCAGCCAACTGTGGGCCAAGTGTGGCAATGATGGCACTGCATGACGGCAGACAACATTTGGGCCGATTGTGCATGGGAGGTGTGTGGCCCAGATCAGTGTAGCGATTATGGGCCATACTTTGTGTATTGGACAATTATAAGTATTTAGGCCGCTACTATATATTCAAGGATTGCCCCCCTCACCCCCCCACCACCACCAGTTTAAAGTGTTGTCCATGGATGGTGCAGTTATCAAAACTACGAAAGAGATGTAATGATTTTAATAATTAATAACAATAATAATATCAATTGACTTATGAGTCAGTGAAAAAAGCTATGTCCAGAAAAAATGATAAATAATTAATAAATATAGCATTTAGTTTTCAGCAGTGTTCACAAAATTCAATAATCATTTAAAAATTCCAAAATCCATTTGACCTGAACAAAATATACATTTTCCTAACATGACAATTGAGTTACATTTTTATTATTATTTATTTTAATTAGTTTTTATGAATTTCTAATACATTTTTTTTTAATTCACATACAAAATAGTCTGTTTATTTTGGTGCGATCTCCACGGTAACAGCAGCTTTCTGGTTGGTGGATGAGGATCACGTGATTGCGTCGTTTGAAATTTCTCCCGCTGAAGGGTGAAGAAGACGTCTGTCAGACAACCGAACCGTTCAGGTAAGTGAAGCTATTTTGTGCACGACCCTATTTTTTTTAAAGTCTATATATTGTGTACGACCTAACACGTTAGCTGTCTGCCAAGCTAGAAGTCCTATATATTGTGTACGACCCTACGACCCACTTTTCCCTTGGCCCAAGTACCGCAAAGAATGACGGCCCTGAAGTGGCCCAGAACTGGATTAAAGACAAGGGTCACACATGGGCCATAACTGGCCCGAATCTCAGCCATAAGGTACTAATAATAAAACCTGTTTTGGCCCAGTTCAGGGCCAGTTAAGGGTGACTAACTGGCTGAGATTCGGGCCAGTTATGGCCCATGTGTGACCCTTGTCTTTAATCCAGTTCTGGGCCACTTCAGGGCCGTCATTCTTTGCGGTACTTGGGCCAAGGGAAAAGTGATTGTGTGGCCCGGAGCTGGGCCAGGAAAAATTTGCTATGTGGGTGAGTGTTTGGATGAACACTGAAACGTATTGTTAACTTGTGTTTCTGGAGTCCAGTGACGTTTAATAAAGAGTTTGTTTGAACATTTGGATGTTTTAGACATCATGAATCTACATAGACAAGCTCTTATTGAGAATTAACTGAGGTTTAGATGTTGATGTTTCACTGAATGTTTTATTTGAAGTCACCAGAATCGTGATTAACGGCTCCTTTATTTGAGCTCTTGACCCTTTACTCTTTTTATAGTTTTTCTCTGGCTGCTTTAATAAAATGCATTTATAATGGCGAGAGATAATATGATCAGATGTTTCTTGATGATGTCATAATCAGTGCTGATCTGTTCAAGTTTTTGAGTATATGGATGGTGTGCATTTAATTTATTTGTTTGCTATTAGTTACAGTATAACAATTACACTCCATCATGCTATCCATCATATTAAAAAAAAATGTTTTCTGAAAATTTTAATCAGCAGCAGAAACTAGTCAAACACAGACCTCAAGAATCAGCGTATGAATCTCAACAATGGTGATAAACGAAAAGCTTCATGCTGCAATGCATGCTGGGAGTCATGGATGAGATCTGGGCTGCGTTCCAGTCCAAAATTGTCATGCCCTTCACTCGCTAACTTCCCTCCGTCTCGTTCACTCGGATGTACGTCATTGCGAGTGCTCACTACTGGCGGAAACTGCAATGGGCTGAATTGGAACTTCCTAAGCCCTTGATGACTTGGAATCAGCTGTGGAGTTGATTTATTATTTACATTTTTTTTCCCTTTAAGAATTTGTTTAATGCAGCATCCAAATGTTTATAGGTGTGTTTGGGTTGTTTTAAATTAAAAATATATATTATTAATATATCATAGAGTTGTCTGTTGTGGTGGTGATTAGATGAGATATGTGGTGACGTCACAATCGTACTGCATTGTGGGACATATAGGTGCCTGAAGTGTACATTTGAAGCAGACTCGCTCCCTCGGTCAAAATCGAGGGAACGAGGGTCTGTCCATATAAACTTCCCTCGTCCACTTCACGAAGTGGAACGCACTTCAAAATGGCGGCAGGGATTCCCCAAGGGGAAGTGCTTAGGGAAGTTCGCAAGTGCGTGTCTAAAAGTGGACTGGAACGCAGCCCTGTACTATGGTGGCTCCCAGCATGCATTGCGGCATGAAGCTTTTCGTTTATCACCATTGTTGAGATTCATGTGCTGATTCCTGATGTCTGTTTGATACCATAGTCTGTAAGGTTTTGTACGAACTGGGTATATCAAAATTCATTTTAAGCTAATTGCAATATGCTAATCTTTCAAATATTAAACTCTTGCTGAGCTTATCAATCTGACATGTCCATGATAATAAAATCATCATCTGAGCATATTTTTCTCATGATTATTTCTGCTGTTTCAAATGTGTTAAAATAAATACACATTTACAGCAATCAGAGAAAACTAATGTTAAAGAGTCAAGGGTCAAGAGCCCAAATAAAGCGGACACTAATCACGACTGGTGATTTTAAATGAAACATTCAATGAATCGTCAACACAAAACCTGTTAATTCTCAATAAGAGCTTCTGTAGAGTCTGACAGAAATAAAGTTAATCTGGTTATTAATAACAAGTGAAAGCAGCATTTGAAAAAGACATTGAAAAAGAGGCATGATGTGATTGGCTGCAAAAAAACACCCGTTAATCTTTAAGTTTTCATGAATTAAGATTTAATTTATTTATTTGAATGTATTGCTTTATTTATTTTAGAGTATTTTATGGGATACCATATAAAATATACCTTCATAAACACAAACTCTCCTCCATCCAGTGCTATTCTATCCAGAGTTACATTTTAACACACATTGTGTTAAAAATATATACATGTGTCAAAATACCATCAACACATGCTGTGTGTTGTTTTTTAACACATCTCTTTTTAGAGTGCACACACACACACACACACACACACACACACACACACACACACACATCCACACACACACACACACACACACACACACACACACACACACACACACACACACACACACACATCTGCACTCTCTCTCTCTCACACACACACACACACACTGACATCTGCACTCACTCACACACACACACACACACACACACACTGACATCTGCACTCTCACACACACACACACACACACACACACACACACACACACACACACACACACACACACACACACTGACATTTGCACCAGAGCTGCTAAATCTCACGCATTCACCATTAAACTCAATTGACAATTTTGACACAATTGACACTGTACACACACTCACATACATTCTCACGCTCTCACGTCCATTTTCTCACGCACAGTAAAATCTGGAAGCAAAGAGGACACGTCCAGCAGCGTCACAGATCATCAGATCTCCTCAACAGGTACTTCATCTCTTTCTTCTCAACATCTCTTCAGCCTTTAATATGCTTTATCTCTGGTTATTTCTTCACCGGACACAGGTACACATCTCTCCACATCTCACCGTCCGTCTCTCTTCCCATCGGAACAGGAGGTCAAAGGTCTGACAGACGGTTGTCATGGCAACATGACTTTCAATAAGCCTCATATACGTCTCATTTCATGCATTAGTCTTTGATTTAGTCACACATTTTTATTTTGATTCTCTGATATTGTGAATCTTCTGGCTGTTTCCCTCTTGTGTTTTTCAGGTTCATTTGTGATTATCGTCTCTGCGGAGACTTTAGTTTTACTCCTAATAGCAGTTCCACTGATTATAGTGGCTGTGAGAAAGAAAAAGAATAAAGGTAATATTTTACACTAAATACTTGGTTGGGTTTGTGATGAAATGCATTAGAACTGAATTAAAGAATCTTATAATTATGAACTAAATATAAGAAAGAGAAAGACTAATGTGGATCTATTGCTCAGGTCTGCTGTCGTCCACCATTGTTGTGTTTAATCCAGTGATTTATGAACAGGTGAGTCAGCAGAAACTGATGATTATGGTTATGTATTGAACTCAAGGTGGTTTACAGTAGTAATTGTGTTCGCAGATCCATTGAAACACAATCAGATTTAAAGGACAAGTTCGGTATTTTACACTTAAAGCCCTGTTTTCAGATTGTTTCTGATGAAATACAATGGTTAAGATTGAACTTTGGACAAATGCTGCTGTCCCGAGAATTTTAGGTTTTTGTGTTAGCACTGATATGCTCACACAAAAATTGCTGCGAAAGATGCTTTCCAACAGGTTTTATCGTAGTTTTTGTCCAACTCCATTGACTTGTAGGACGTGCTGTGAGACCGCAGCACCTTTACGGTATTACTCCGCCGCTTCTTCTTCTGCTTCTTCTGTGTATTCAATGAAATGCCAGTGGTTTGCTTGCAATTGGCAAAGGTGCATTATCGCCACCAACTGGGCAAGAGTGTCTATTATTCAAGCTCTCAACGGAAGAATGTACGGGTGTGAGGCGTTTGGAAAAACAGGTCCACAGTTTTACAACGAATGGTAAAACACCTGTTTGAAAGCATCTTTTGCAGCGATTTTTGTGTGAGCATATCAGTGAACACCCCTGACCACTCTGTGAGTTTCACGTCTTTGTAAACGAACGATTTTTCCAGTGCCCCTATGCAACCATTGTATAGGTGGGGGGTGCTACCACAAAAACCTAAAATTCTCAGGACAGCAGCATTTGTCCAAATTTCAATCTTAACCATTGTATTTCATCATAAACTATCTGAAAACAGGGCTTTAAGTGTAAAATACCGAACTTGTCCTTTAATTTCTTGCTCAACACTGTAATGATACTGAAACAGGACTGTGTTTTTATGATACTCAGACACTGAATCTCTATCAGCTTGTGTGTGAATGATTATATTCATGAGTAAAAACTAGAGATCATCTTTGATTTGAGTTATTTTCTCTATAAACTTAATAACTCTTGTTTCTGTGATTATAGATCAAAGACACTGGACGCTTCTGTAATCCAGAGGACAGAGACACAGAAACAACTGTATTTTACAGCTGTGTTTAATAAACTATAACGTCATATGAGACTCCAGCACTCCTTCATAAACACAGATGAGTTCATTAAAGGGATACTTCAGGATTTAGCATTTGCTTTGTATTAGTAGAAAACCTGTAGTATTTTCGAATTACCGTGCTTTCCACCCTCATATCCCCCTGAGACAAGAGATTTATGCATTTTTTGTCTGGAAAAAATACTCAGATGACGCAAAAATCGTCATTTTGCGTCATCGGAGGATTTTCTGCCCAGAGGCAAAAGACTACAGCCAGTAGATGGCGTTGTTCCGCATGTTTTCAACCCGCCCATAGAGGGATCTCACTCACAGAATGTACACATAGTGTCAGCCATCTTTCTTTGGAAGCTAAGCTAGCAGGCTCTTGTTCTGTGGAGAAAGCTGAATAGTAGGAGAAAGCTGAGTAAGTAGGGGTTACCATCCTCCTTTTCCCGGACTTGTCCGGCGGGCGAGATCGTTCAAAATGTACGGGATTCAGCTTTTGCGTTCTGCGGTCGCCATTCATTGTTTACATGCACACCTTTTGTTTCAATCTAACTGAATTCATTCCGATTGGTGAGTCTGAATGTAGTGTTTACATGAACGCTAAACAAGTAATCAGTTGATGTGCGTTTTACCATTGCTAAGAAAATTCCCGCTCCTCCGTGAGAGATGCAAGACCCGGCGCGTCTCAGTAATGACACCACCGGCCTCGCGCCGTTCTCCCGCGGCCCTCAGCCTCGTCCTGCTCGCCACAGTAAACATAATGAATGGCGACTGTAGAACGCAAAAGCCGAATCCCAGACATTTTGGGCGATCTCTAAATCCCTGGCAAACTCATCACGTAGGCTAGCCTAATAGCCTTGTTGTTTTCAACTGCGCTCTCTTACCGGTAGGTGTGGCCTCCTAGGGCAGCGAAGCAAGTGCATACTGGGAGTTGTTGTCTTTCATCCACATAAGCCAAAAATACATTTTCTGGCTTTTCTCAGTCTAGAAAGCTCCAAATAAAAAAAAAATTCTTCACATTTCTTCTACTTAAATGACCTATTTTAAATACACATTCATCTTCCCAGAGGTGAAGTATCCCTTTAAGCCTAAACCTCAGGCTGGACACACATTTGAAGATTTTAAAGCGATCGAGGATCGAGGTCCGATTCAATGCTTGTCGCAAATAACTTTTTGTCCGAAAACTCCTCAGTTGTGTGATGTCATTATGATTTTTTCACTTCTCCTGATCGCATCAGAGCTCACATGATCCCAAACCGTAAATATGAAACATGTTTGATATTTCCGACTCCTGATTGGTCCGCCTCTGACGTTAAACCCGCGTTAGCCAATGAGAGCAAGCTTCACCAACCGGATGTTGTGTGTTTAGCTGAGACTCGGCAGCCACAAACATGCCATGAAAGTGGAGAATTGAGAAAGAAGATCATCCTTATTCTTTTTTTAAAAGTTTTTCTTCCCATAAAACAAAACTCAGGCCAGGAGAATCAGCTGATGACGTCAATCGCCCTTCAGTTTATTTCTCAAGTCACGGTTGATCTTGCGAGTCTCTGTGAGATCTCGTATCACTGTGAACATGTTACAATCGACAGGTGTGTGTCTCGCTGCCCGGACAAATCTTCTAGTGTGTGTGTTCAGAGGATTATAATGCTGAAATCGGTTGAAACAGCCTTTATGTCTGTGGTCTCACACAGTTTTAAAATCGATCCTCAACGGCCAGGGTTTTCAAGCAGAATCACTGAAGAAAAGAGAAACACAAGAACCACAACTGACTTCCAGCCACAGCATAATCAACTGGAGATAAAAGAAGACATTAAATATCTCAAGATCTCAGCAGAGGAGGATTAAACAACTCCACGAACAGCATTACAAGTTTCACTTATTATTAACCACTTTGACTTTATTACTGTCATTCGTCTACAGAAGTTCTTATTAGAATTAACAAAGGTATAGAAGTTGATGATTTGAGTTTAATTTAAGGTCACCATGATGGAGATCAGCGTTTGCTTTAGTTGAGCTCTTGACCCTTGGCTTTTGAACTTAAGATTTTCTTTGGCTGCTATAATTGAGTGTTTATAAAACATATTTGTTATGGCACAAAAGGCAAGGAAAAGTCTGATCGGGTGTTGATGGTGAAGGATTGATGATGACAATCATCATTTAGTGACTTGATTCACTGATTTCATTCAGAGTCTGATCTCTGATTAAAAGGGCAACATATTAGTTTTACTCAAAACTGTGATTCTACAGCATAAGAGCTAGCCATGTTGTGACCATCAGATAATATGAAGGATTTTACAAATAGTTTTGCACAAAAAGTTTCACAGAAAAGGTATTGCATTACTAACACTCACACAGACATCAAAAATCAGCATATGAATCTCAACAATGGTGACCAGTGGCGGCTTGTCCATAGGGAGCATTTCAACATTTCAGAAATTAACATGTGTAAAAACATTATATTAAAATGAAATAAAAAAAATAGTTTACTCATGTGCCGGCTGGTAGTAAGAGCCTCAGAATTGAATAAAAACGGTCTTTAATCGATTAACTATTTACTATGTTTTTCAATACGTTTCATGGGCGAGGGACCAGTGGCGCCTCCAGAAATTTTTCATAGGGGTGGCCAGATGGGGCCACTTAAAATCTTCGGGCGGCACACCAAAACTATAAACCATAATTTCTACTGTTGTAGTAAACCGGCCTGTAGTAAACTTTTAGAAAGACTTAAGGAAACTCCTACTGATATACTATATGATGGTTTATTGTGTTATATTTAATGTTACTAATGATATAATGTGCATAGACTAATAACAGTACAGTTAACATTTTGAGTTGCACAACAATTCTGTTGTATTTTGCAATTATATTTGGCATAATGTGTACATTTATTGCAAACAAAACAGTTACTGGGGAAAAGCAGATACTGGCAGATACAAATATATTATATTTATATATTAATGTCAAGAATTCAGAAGTGTATATATTTATATAGCCTATACTACAAAGAAATAATATACAATTAAACAGTGCCGGCCCGAGCCTTTTGGGGGCCCTAAGCAGAATTTGATTTGGGGGCCCCCTCCCACCACGCAGAGTCACCTGTGCTTGACGATTATTGACACAATGTCACGCTATAATGTTACATTATAAATTAATACAGTGAGGTTATTAATACAAAATAAATACTTAATAAAAAATAGATACTTAAAAAAGTTTAAACTTTTTCTGTACTCTTTTACTAACTCTTGGAAACTTCTAAAAACAAACTGTCACAAAACATATAAAAAAAAAGATTTGCAAAATATCCTCCAACGTTTTGCAACACTTTGCAGTTTGAATGATGTCTTGTATGAACATGACGGAGTATGTTTTTATGTTTCTACTGTTCGATCGCGCCCGCGACTCACACACACACACACACACACACACATCCAGCTTTGTAATCTTCCACTGTGATGTTTTCCAAGCACATTTTTTGCGCGTGTGAAGAGGATGATTTTTTCCGTCGATATTGGAACGTGAGTGAAGTACAAAGCCTATGATAAAGAATAGTTTACCATCCAAATCCATCGCGAATGTTGAAACATTTTGATTCTGAGAGATACGTGAGCTCAACGCCGCTTACTTTCACTTTCGCTTTAAATTATTTCGTTTTGGCTTGTTTATTGTAATTTTTTTATTCTTGTTCTGTTCTGAATATCATTACATTTAAAGGATAAATCATTGATCAAATCAAATTTTTGTGACATGGCTTAACATTACCGTGACTTTGCGCACAAATTGTCTATGCACGCGAGGTTATGCGCATGACTCAAAACACTGGCAGACACAGCAGCAGTTGTAGGCAGGTATATTGATCATGAAATCAGAATTTTCTTGTCTTGAATTATTAATCCTTTCATTCATTTATGTCACTTGTTTAAGTTAATTAATATGTAAAAAAAGAAAAAAAAAAAAAGAAAAAGGGGGCGAGGGGGCCCCAAGCAGCCGCTTAGTTCGCTTATGCCTCGGGCCGGCCCTGCAATTAAATTATGCTTATTTTAAATGTATTGAGCAGGCTAGGTATAAAAAATATAAGCTTTTAATAATCTTTCAGTGCGCAAAACCATGATAATATGAAACGCTTAAAAACAGAGCGCACAAAGCGCGTATGCGCATCGCGGGTGCAGAATGATGTGCTCAAAGCAACATGGAGTCACAGTGTGCAGCGCTGCACTGAACAAGTGCGCATTTAAAAGTTCACGGCACAAAGCGAAGAAATGTCGAGCGCACAAATCCTAGTGTCTATCTGTCCAACAGTTTATTGATCATTTGTTTCACAGTTTTAAATTCCAGTTATTGTGCGTCTGTGTGTGATGTGTGATCTAACAGGCACACGGTTGTGAGTGAGTCGTTTAAAAACAGCAACAAACTCCAACAAAATAAAGTCATTTTATGCAAAGCCACAGCCTTTTATCTACAGATAATGCATTATAATGTGAATATATCATACTGGAGAGAGTTTTACCGTGCATGTATGCTGCTGTAACCGGAAGAGGCGCGCGCGCTGTTTGAATACTGAATGGAGAATGATTGACAGCCACAGAGGAGGGAAAACGAGTTTCCGTAAACTTTAATGATGTAAATAGACTTCTGTCCCTCACATTAAGCTATGGAATAACTTCAGATGACTTTGTCACCCAAACTGACGCGGTAGTCTTCTTCGTCTTCTTTCTTAACTTCTTTTGAAATTGTTGACCGACGGGCACGCGCTGAGCTGTTGCTGTCTGAGCGCGCAACAGCGGCATGGACGGAGGGGCGGGGGAGTACTGGCTACTGTCTGCGATCGAAGGTCTAGAGCGGCTTGCCTGCCTGGCTGTGCATTAGTAATGAAATGCATAACTGATGCTACTAAAATTTATACTGGCCAGCGGGGTGGCCAGTGGGGTGGCCAGGAGTCGGTCAGGGGTGGCCACGGCCACCCCTAGCCACCCCCTGGTGGCGCCATTGCGAGGGACGCCGGACACATGGGTGTCTATGTGAGTACACAAATTCTCGGGCAGCATGTGACCTGAAGCTAGTCTCTGATTGGTTTCTTAAAGATCCTCCTCGGGGCGCAAGTCGTTGCGTCCCTGGCCAATCATTGGATACATGTTATTTTATCCAATCTGATTCTCGTCACCTGTCATTCAACTGTACGCGGCGGGAAATAACCTTGCTTGCTACTAGGCTGATCACTTTTTATTACGCAATGGCAGCAGTTAATCCAAATTCTGTTATTTATTTACAAAAAAAAACCTTTCTCAAGACTTCCGCTTGAAGAAAAAAAAAAGATTAAGGATCTCGGACCGGAACAACCAGATTTACACATCCAGCAGCAGGCAAGTGACAGAGGACGAAGCTACAAACGGAGCTTTACCCGCGCTTGTTACGAGAAACGGAGCTGGCTGACTGGATGTGATGTTAGCAATGCCCTGTTTTGTTTTCCCTGTCTTCTTTTTCAAAGTGTCGGCACTGAAGTTTTGTGGACAACTACGGGGGTAAGCGACCTCAAACATCTATCTGACAAATGCAAACGTCATGAAAGTAGCCGCAGCCATCTTGAGAATAGCGTGAAACTAAAGTTTTTGGGCAAAGTAAGCATTGCGGAACAACTAGACGAAGGCTACAGGATTGGCATTAGGAGGCACAACGAAGAGGTGACAAAAAATCGACACATACTGTCCAGGAAAATAGACTGTGTAAAGTTTTGTGGAGCATTTGAGTTGGCTTTACGTGGTCATGATGAGAGTGAGAGCTCAGATAACCCTGGTATATTTCGCGGATTGGTGGATTTTGTGGCCTCTCTTGATGGAGCATTGAAAGAGCATCTTGACAGTGCTACTGTATTGAAGGGAACGTCGAAAACTATACAGAACGAGCTTCTGGACTGTATGTTATCTGTTACAAGAGAAGAAATAATCAAAGAAGTCCAGACAAGTCGTTTTTTATCAATCCAGGCAGATGAAACCACAGATATTGGCACACTGGCCCAGCTTGTGCTTGTTTTGCGCTACATCGACGACAAAAATAACGTGCAGGAAAGATTTTTTGAGTTCATCCCTCTGCAGTCAGCTACAGCTGAGTCCATTGCTACTGCACTAAAAGAGCGTCTTGCTTCTATCCTCCCTGAGGATCAGAAAAGTAAGCTCATCTGCCAGGCATATGATGGGGCCAGCGTGATGAGGGGTGCCACTGCAGGTGTACAGAGAAAAGTACAAGATGTGTATCCAAATGCCCACTATATCCACTGCTACGCTCATCAGCTCAACCTGATTATGCAGCAGGCCACGTCTCACATATCCAAGACGAGAATTTTTTTTTCTAACATTGGTGGATTTGCCAGCTTTTTTTCTAAGTCACCCAAGCGGACATGTTTTCTGGATAAAGTGGTTGCCCATAGACTGCCAAGATCCAGCAATGTCAGATGGAACTTTCATATCCGTGCCATTAATACAGTTTTTGAGCACAGAGAGGATCTCATTCACTGTTTTGAGAGCATACAAGACTCAGGTGACTTTGACCCCAATACTGTCAGAGAAGCAGGTGCCCTGGCCATGCTACTGGAGGATGATGATTTTAAGTTCTTTCTGGAACTTTATCACCACATCATGCCACATGTAGACTCCCTCTATGCCAAGCTCCAGAAGAATAACATTGATTCGGTCCATATCAAAGTGAGCATCCAACAGTTCCAACAGGAAATACAAAAGATCAGGTAACTGTATTCCTGTAATATGATCATTATTTGGTTTCTCTTTCATTATTAATTCTCTCTTTTGCCTATATTATAATAAATTACCTTTGTCCTTTGCAGAAACTCTCTCCACTCCATTGGTGAACAAAGCAGTGGTTCTCAGCCAACAAAGAGACGCCGGGTGCTCAGTCCGGAAGAACGTGAAAGGATTGGAGCAGAGGTGAGTTTGTTATAGAAATCAGTCAAAATACTATTTTACAATATTGTTGTGCTGCAGAAATGTCCTGCCTGCATATCATATTCTACAGACTCAAGAAAACAATTTTAGTTTGGTATAAATCCTTACAAAAATCATCATTTTAATATTATACAACAGCATCCCAAAAATAATAAATTGGCAACATAAATATAAATGATCAAATTAGGGATGCAAGTTATCGATTAATTCATTAATCTTTAGTTGATTGACCTTATCGATCGATTAACGATTAACTGATAAGTGGCTATTTTCCTGAGAATGTACATTTCTTACGGTATCAATAGTGTCTTTAACATAAAAAGCAAAATATTGCTTATATACTGAATAAAAATGCATGTTATATTGATGTTTTATTGTAACAGTTGGGATACGGTACAGATAATGGCATTTATGTAGTTTAACAAAATACATTTTGCACAGAAAATTAAAATGCATAAAAAATAATTGTGGACTGGCACCTGTTGCATGTGAAACATTAAACAACATAACATACATTTTAAATTAAAATCTATATGGGTAGGCTTAGCCTACACAATATTAAAGGGGAAATGAAGCAGTCAATCAAGTTTACATGATTTACTAGATGGATTTTCACTTTAATCAACAATTATATAAGAAACATGACAATGTAAACATATAAAAGAAAAACTTTATATATTTCGCGACCAAGGAGCCGACATTGTGCAGTATTCTAACCTATGACGTCACGGGGTTGGTTTGGCTCAGGAATATAATAGGAATATGTAGGAATATCCCGTCATCAAACTGTCTACACCACGACACTTTGACCACAAACAACTAACGTTAGGTACAGTCATTATTAGCTAACAGCTGTAAGCATGAACTAACTCATGCTAACTTAGTGTTTAGCTAACTTAGTGAAGTTTATTAGTATCAGACAAAAACACAGCATGGTAAGTGTGTGCGCCATGGTGATGCAGGATTGACTGACAGCAGATGAACTCTGACACGGTGGGCATCGCAGTACAACAGCCACGTTACAACAAACACATGCTAACTTACGAGACGTTGAAGAGAGACAGGAATATGATGGCAGACATCGCAAACATATGTTTCAATGTGCAGTTTGTTTACATATAACGTTAGACGTTGTCTTTTTGTCTGGTACTAATAATCTTCACTAAGTTAGCTAAACACTAAGTTAGCATGAGTTTTATTTATTTAATATTTATTTGACAGGGACAAATGCATAGAACATTGCTTTATAAAGAATACAAAGTAGATGCCATGCATACAGGTTTATAGCCATGACTAATTTGCAACCCCTGTCCCTGGTTAGGCTTGTAAAATTAAAACAGAAATTACAGAGTATTGAATTAAAAATGTATAACCATTAAAATACATGTAATAAATACATCCCATACATGAAAATAAGATATGGGCTTAAATAGATGTAGAAATCAATATAAAACTAGTCTAGACACATTTAACAATACAAAAACACAAAAATGTGCATATGTCTGTGTATGCTAACAACTTTGTTTGTATGCATTGTTGTATCCTGTACAGTCAGTGTTCACACAGTTGTTTTAAATGTGTATTAAAAACCTTGAGTTCTGTCAATGTTTTAATTTCTGATGGCAAAGTGTTTAGTTCATGCTTACAGCTGTTAGCTAATAATGACGTTAGTTGTTTGCGGTCAAAACACAGTTTGATGTCGGGATCTGCTGAACAGAAATGAAGATATTTAGAAGAACGTCAGTAACCAGACAGTGACATGGAAGTCAATGGTATCTAAAACTGTCTGGTTACTGACGTACTTCTAAATATCTTCCTTTCTCTTCAGCAAAAGAAATTAATTCATACAGGTTTGAAAAAAAACATGAGGGTGAGTATATGATGACAGGCTACTACCTTACATTTATATATTGTTTAATTATCTCTATAGGTCTGTGACACAATCCTGGGACACACTAGGAAGCGTTTCTCCTTCACAGACCACCTTGTCTGTGCCACCTTGTTGCAGGGGGACAGGTTTGACGAGTACAAGGAGACCTTTCCTGACGATGCATTGAGCAGCACCATCAGAGCGTACCCGATGCTCAATGGAAGCAAGCTCAAGACAGAGCTCAGTCTTATCTACAGCAAGCAAGAGTTCAGTGCCTGCCGTGGTGCTGTGGACCTATTCCAGCTGTTTATGGAGAATAATCTCGAAGAAGTCTTTTCCGAAACTGTGACTCTCCTAAAAGTTATCATAATCACACCCATGACCACGGCTGAAGCTGAGAGGTGCTTTTCAAACCTGAAAAGAATTAAAACCTTTCTCAGAAACACCATGACCCAGGAGAGGCTGAATGCACTGGCATTGCTGTCCATGGAAAAGAGACTTGTCACAGAGATGACTGACTTTAATCAGAGAGTAATTGAGAAATTTGCTGGCCAGAAAGAGAGAAGAGCTAAATTTATGTTCAAGTAGGAAAGATGCTTTTTGGTACTGATTTGTTGGTCTGAAATGTACAGACCCTTTCGTCGGAGATAACGTGAATTCACTTAAGAGACCTACAGACCCTTTCCAAAAAATTTGAATATCATGGAAAAGTTAATTATTTCAGGAATTCAACTTAAAATGTGAAACTAATATATGATATAGGCTCATTGATTGCAAAGTGAGATATTTCAAGCCTTTATTTGTTATAATTTTGATGATTATGGCTTACAGCTTATGAAACCCACAAAATCTAAATGTCAGAAAATTAGAATATTACATGAAATCACACAGTAGTTACACAGTAATCCCATGATCATTGAACCAGGTTTTGGTTATTTTGGCAGTGTGGGCAGGTGAAAATCCTGCTGGAAAATCATCTTCATCTTCATAAAGCATCTTCATAAAGCTTTTCTGCTGAAGGAAGCATGAAGTGCTCTAAATGTCCTGGTAGACGGCTGCATTGACTCTGGACTTCCGCAGGATTTTCACCTGCCCACACTGCCAAAATAACCAAAACCTGGTTCAATGACCATGGGATTACTGTGTAACTACTACAGTGTGATTTCATGTAATATTCAAATTTTCAAAAATGTTGATTTCGTGGGTTCCATAAGCTGTAAGCCATAATCATCACAATTATAACAAATCAAGGCTTAAAATATCTCACTTTGCAAGCAATGAGCCTTTTTTATAAAATTAGTTTCACATTTTAAGTTGAATTCCTAAAATAATTTAACTTTTCCATGATATTCAAATTTTTGGAAAGGGTCTGTATATAAAGGAGAGCAACATTATGTTCAAGTAGGAAACATGCTTTTTGTTACTACTGTGTTGGTCTGAAATGTAAATAAAAAATAGATCAAAATAGCTTTTTTGTTTCTGCTTTGTATTTTGCCAAAATAATTATCACCAACCGCCACTGATGGTGACCATTAAAAAATGATGCATGCTGGGTACTAGCATAATACAAAACTTATCCATGGCTCCCAGCATGCATTGCGGCATAAATCATTTTTTAATGGTCACCATTGTTGAGCTTCATATGCTGATTCTTGATTACTGTGTAAGTCAGCATGATCCATAGAGGTTTTCAAAATCTAATTGTCACAATAATGGGCCTTATAGCAGAATCAGTTCTATTATAATGAATAATACAAGTAACACATCACCTGTCTAATCAGAGATTAGGCTCTGGAAAAGATCAGAGAATCAAGTCACTAAATGATGTTTTTTAAAATCTAAACACAACCACATGCTCATATTTTCTTTTGGCGTATGTGCCAGAACAAATGTGTTTTATAAACACTCAGTTACAGCAGCCAGAGGAAAAACTGGTGTTATAAAGTCAAGGGTCAAGAGCCCAACTAAAGCAAACACTGATCACTGTCATGGTGTCTTTAAATGAAACATACAAATAAATCATTAGCATCTAACCCTCTGTTCATTCTCAATAACAACTTCTGTAGACGCATGACAAAAGTCAAACTGTTTAGTAATAGCCTAAGTGAAGCTGGTAATGCTGTTTGTGTAGTGGTTTAACATGTTTGAGTGTTTTCTGTTGCCCTTTTGCTCTTTTTCTACTTCTAAATGTTTTAATATATTTTTAAGACATGTTAATTACATGTTAAGCATCACCTATTCATAGGAAAACATGTCAAACATTTTAAGGAAACAATCCTTGCCAAACTCTGAATGAAAAATACATGAGATGAAGAAGAAATGTGTGTTAGGGGTATTTTCTGTGGTAATCGACAGCATGGAGAAACATTGTTGTTTACAGAAACTATAAATAATACATAATATTTCTTAACATTAAAATCACTCTCTGTCCATCATATGAGCTCTGGGAGAAGAGTTGCATTGTGGGAAATGTAGTGTGTTTAGCTGAAGCCTCAAAGCTCTTCCTGTGGCTGTAGTTTCACTTCCTGTTTGGCAAGTGTGAGCCGAAGACATCACATGTTTAACTGAAGCTAAAGGCCTCCTAATATTATAATGATGAAGCTTTTCTTAAGCATCTCAATAACACCAAACTAATCTGTGCCATTTATATGTTGCTTGCAATGATTTATACGGATATTCATCTACTTTTGAATGGTGCAGTTCCAGCATCAGCCAGCAGGAGTGAACCGATGACAACAGACAAACCTTCAACTGAACATCCAACAAGGAAACAATATTCACATTAATAACTACAGACTCACAATATAATAATAATGAAATAAAACATATGCTTCACTTGCAATCAAGAATAACATGGTTTAATTTGTCCATTAAAGTATTTAATGAGACACATTCAGCTTAAAAAAAAAAATACATTTGTATTTTTATTCTACATATTTTTGAATGTAAACAGAGTCAAAAGTCAAACTGTCACATTAATGATATTCACCAAATACTGGATTCAAGAAGATGAGTCTGATCTTTCTGAACTCTATAATGAACAGAGAAGACAAGCTTGATTATGACGCATGTTCAGTAAAACGATGAAAATGATGAGGATGAAGACGGTTTGGTATATTATACTATATTGTAACGGTGAGTAAACTCAGAGAACAGAAGCACAGATGATGTTTAACCATTTATTGAAATGCAGCAGAGGACACACACTAACTGGTCAGTGAATATGACTTTCAGCAGGTTGAACAGTTTGATCAGATCATCTGATCAGTGTCTTATCTTTGCAGGTTTGCTTTGAGATCGTGATCGGCTGAATCCAGGCTGTAGGGAAGCTCCCGATCCTCAGTCCAGGTGAGAAACTGAGTGAACGATGGAGATGGATGAAGGACTGGAGATTCTCAGGAGTAACAAGAGAATAACGAGGAACACTGGGATCAGAAACACTGGAGGTAAGAAGCTCATGTAAGATCTTACAGCATTTCCACTGTCGGGCCAGTGCGAGTCAGGGCTTTAACGGGCCGGGCTAATAGCCTCGGACCTGTGACACCGAGCCCAAAACCATGCTGGGTTTCCACCGTCGGGCCAGAAGATCCAGAAGATTAATTTATGACATATGCAGAACTAGATATCACACAGCCCGTTATAAAGAGACGAGTAATGACACGATTGTGATAGTCTATATGATTTGTCTGATTTCTTCAATCGTTCATATTTACCATGTTTACTATGGTAATGTTTAGCACACATAGTCTTTGCATCGCATGTACATATTTCTGCCTTATACGGTGATCAGAATCCACATCGGATCACAGACTGAAGTTATTTCACACACTCGCTGCTGTCTCTGAAAGTGTGTTTGAGCTGAAATGGTTATAAAAGTCTTTAATGCTGATGTTAGCTGGTATATGGACTCATGTGGACACACTAGACCATTTTCAAATCTTTATCGATTTCAGCATTATAATCCTCTGAACACACACATTAGAAGATTCGTCCGTGCCGTGAGACACACACCTGTCGATTGTAACATGTTCACAGTGATACGAGATCTCACAGAGACTCGCAAGATCAACCGTGACTTGAGAAATAAACTGGAGGACGATTGACGTCATCAGCTGATTCTCCTGGCCTGAGTTTTGTTTTACGGGAAGAAAAACTAAAGAAAAAAAAGAAAAAGGATGATCTTCTTTCTCAATTCTCCACTTTCATGGCATGTTTGTGGCTGCCGAGTCTCAGCTAAACACACAACATCCGGTTGGTGAAGCTCGCTCTCATTGGCTAACGCGGGTTTAACGTCAGAGGCGGACCAATCAGGAGTCGGAAATATCAAACATGTTTCATATTTACGGTTTGGGATCATGCGAGCTCTGATGCGATCAGGAGAAGTGAAATAATCATAATGACATCACACAACTGAGGAGTTTTCGGACAAAAAGTAATTTGCGACAAGCATTGAATCGGACCTCGACCCTCGATCGCTTAGGGTTTAAAATCTTCAAGTGTGTGTCCAGCCTGAGGTTTAGGCTTAATGAACTCATCTGTGTTTATGAAGGAGTGCTCGAGTCTCATATGATGTTATAGTTTATTAAACACAGCTGTAAAATACAGTTGTTTCTGTGTCTCTGTCCTCTGGATTACAGAAGCGTCCAGTGTCTTTGATCTATAATCACAGAAACAAGAGTTATTAAGTTAATAGAGAAAATAACTCAATCAAAGATGATCTCTAGTTTTTACACATGAATATAATCATTCACACACAAGCTGATAGAGATTCAGTGTCTGAATATCATAAAAACACAGTCCTGTTTCAGTATCATTACAGTGTTGAGCAAGAAATTAAATCTGATTGTGTTTCAATGGATCTGCGAACACAATTACTACTGTAAACCACCTTGAGTTCAATACATAACCATAATCATCAGTTTCTGCTGACTCACCTGTTCATAAATCACTGGATTAAACACAACAATGGTGGACGACAGCAGACCTGAGCAATAGATCCACATTAGTCTTTCTCTTTCTTATATTTAGTTCATAATTATAAGATCCTTTAATTCAGTTCTCATGCATTTCATCACAAACCCAACCAAGTATTTAGTGTAAAATATTACCTTTATTCTTTTTCTTTCTCACAGCCACTATAATCAGAGGAACTGCTATCAGGAGTAAAACTAAAGTCTCCGCAGAGACGATAATCACAAATGAACCTGAAAAACACAAGAGAGAAACAGCCAGAAGAATCAGTGACTAAATCAAAGACTAATGCATGAAATGAGACGTATATGAGGCTTATTGAAAGTCATGTTGCCATGACAACCGTCTGTCAGACCTTTGACCTCCTGTTGCGATGGGAAGAGAGACGGACGGTGAGATGTGGAGAAATGTGTACCTGTGTCCGGTGAAGAAATAACCAGAGATAAAGCATATTAAAGGCTGAAGAGATGTTGAGAAGAAAGAGATGAAGTACCTGTTGAGGAGATCTGATGATCTGTGACGCTGCTGGACGTGTCCTCTTTGCTTCCAGATTTTTCTGTGCGTGAGAAAATGGACGTGAGGAGTGTGTGAGTGTGAAAGTGTGTGTATGTGTGTGAGAGTGTAGATGTCAGTATAAATATATATGATGGCGTGAGAGCGTGTGAAAGTGTCAATTGTGTGAGTCTCACGGTGAATGCATGAGAGTTGTTGTGCATGAGATGTCAGTGTGTGTGTGTATGTGTGTGTGTGTGTGTGTGTGTGTGTGTGTGTGAGAGAGAGTGAGAGAGAGAGAGAGAGTAGATGTCAGTGTGTGTGTGTGTGTGTGTGTGTGTGTGTGTGTGTGTGTGTGTGTGTGTACCTGTGCTGGTGTGTTCAGTGCTGCTATACGGACTAATGCTGGATGTTGAGATCTGGACACGTGTCGTTGTCTCTGGAGCTGAGAAATGAAGAAGAGCGTCACACCATAATAAATATATTCATAAAACAATAAACATGAGTGATGAAGTAGATTGGTGTTAAAGCTGCAGTCCGTAACTTTTTTGTGTTCAAAATGTACTAAATTTATAGACACAAACAGAGAGAAGGAGCTCCGGCTCAATGTTCTTCAGTTTATTAACCTCTAGAGCGCCGAAAGTTACAGACTGCAGATTTAAGTGTTGAATATCAGGCACCTCTGATCACATTTAGCTGGATTTCTGTGTAGTGTTTCCATCCAGCTCCACATCCGTACAGTCCAGCATCTTCCATCTTCAGGTTACTGATGGTCACTGTAAATGATCTGGTCTGAGGATTATCCTTCAGTGAGAATCTGGGTAAGGTCTTTTTTCCATGAGATTGTAGTATAAGGACACGTTCTCCGTAAACTCCTCTGTAGAAGTATTTGTAAGAGTTTTCATATCCTTCTGGATAAGGGCACGTAATGATCACTCCTCGTCCCTCTGTTCCTCTCACTGTAATGTCCACAGACAGTGAACTGCTCACTACACACACACACACACACACACACACACACACACACACACACACACACACACACACACTGCTTTACTCATGTACACTGATAACATACACCATAATGTTAGATAATAAACACTTTTAGTAGAGATCTTCAGCTCTTACCCGTCAGCAGAAACACACAAACTATCAGTGGAAACTTCATTTCTTCATCAGTTCAGTTCAGAAAATCAGTCTGAAACTCTCAGTAGTTCCTCACACGACTCTCTGAAACTCAAACAGCAATAATACTGCTCTCATCTATATGTGGAGAGTAAAATAATACACTTGTTGCTCATCTCACGTGATGAGAAA